>JANVCC010000077.1:11338048-11481371 GCA_025345505.1 Todiramphus chloris collaris
CCCCCCCCCCCCCCCCTCCTTTTTACCTTGAAAAGGTTAAAAGCATTTGGGTCCTTGTGGAAAATGTAATTGCATTTCAGCCTTGTTTATGTGTGAATCTAAAGAATACTGATAATCTGCCACGTGAAAAAGTTCTGTTCTTCTGCTAACAGGCAATCCTTCTTGTTCCTAACAGGTCTTTCTATTAAGTAAACAGTTAAGGGCTAATTGGAGCTTTTATCTGTACCATGTCACACTAACTGATCAACCATTGCTAGCAGTCATATAAATGTCATTTTAAGTACTTCAATTGTACAGATCCAAGTACTACAAGGAACGAGGCAAAACCTCAGCTGCAGTTCTTCTTAATAACAAATAAAAACCTAAGTTCTATGAAGGTGTGTTTGAGCAGGTTAAGTTAACAATATTATCCCTCTAACCTCGCATATCATTTCCCTGGGCAGCTGGGTGTTTTGTCAGGGGAATCGACTTATCCTAAGACATTTCTTTCTCTAGGATTTCTGCTCTTCTGAAGGTGGGCAGCACCATCACGGCTTGCTTCTCAGTTTGTTGTTTGTCTCATAGGAAAGCTTTAATTCAAAAGGTTTCTGCCAGATCATTTCTACCAAGCTTGCTCTGTTACTCTGCCTACATGAGCCCTACACAACGAAACCTTCCTCTGATTTCCCCGGAGTGGGATCCACATCCTCCTCCTCCCCAAATTCTCCCTTCCTCCCCGTTTCTCTGCCCAAGCACCAACTTTGCAGGAAAAGAAAACAAACCCCCTTTTAGACAAGCAGGATATTTTGTTTATGTGTTTGTTTGCTTTGCTTCCTAGTCATTGCCTGAGAAAGTCTGGTGTTGGCTTCTCCCGAGTCCCATTGCATGCATCCCAAATGGAAAGAGAAAATACAACTTCACTTTGCAGAAGCACTCAGCATTGGTTTGTTCTTGCTTTCAGTGGGAGCAGGGTTTAGCCAGGGCACAGTGAATCCCATCCCAATCTATGTTAGAAAACAAGGTCCAGAGAACACTTGTATTGCTTTTGAAAAATCACAGGCTGGTCTTTCAAGCACAATTCCTCCGATAATTTTTACTTCTCTCTACAAAACCCTGATCCAGTAACAGAAACTTCCTTTTTTTTTTCTTTTTTTTCTGATAGTATTACAGTTTTGTATTGGTTGGTGGGTATCTCAGAGTTGCTATCAGTAGGATTATTATTAAGTTCATTAGAAAACTGTGAAAGCATTTCAGTTGTTTCAAACGTGATTTTGAGACCTGGAGTTTTGAACGCTGGACTTGGGAGAAGAATTTGACTTTGAAGCAATGATAGCAACTCTCTCTTAGAACACAGAGCCTTTTAAAATCCCCTTTCATCTGGCACTGTCAAATTAATGGAGCTCTAGAAAATAGGTCATTGAGCTCATTCCTTGTCTGAAGGCTGTATTGAATGCATGAGTCATCTGTAAGAAAGGAAGATGAATGCTGCCTTCCTAAGGTCCACCTTCCCCAGGATCACCATTGTCAGCACCAGCTTACGCTGTACAGCGTACACGAGTGCAAGGACACGGCAATCCCCTCACCTCAAACACTCTTCCACCCTCCCACACTTCACCTCTCGGAGGTTTTGTGATCTGGAGGTGGTGTCTTCAAGTTCGAAAGCTGACTCATCTTCCTCCCCTCACCCCAGCCTCAGCGTCTGGACCACCCACGTTATCCCAGGGTATGGATTTTACATCTCCTGCCCTGCCTGTAGGAAGTGTGCAGAGGAGTGGGCAGGATTTGATATGGTGACATCTATTGACTTGAAGGTGCATAATGCAGTTGCCAGCCGGGTCATCTTGCAAGTTGAAAGGGAGAGTGTTTTCACTTGGGTTACCAAGAATGAACATCAATTTCTGCTCTCAACACAGAGAGACACTAAAAAAGGCACTTGGAGAGCAAGTACTAAATGTGGGTGTCTGACCTGCCGTTGTGGGGTCTGGCATACACAGAACCTACCTCGGCATGTGTTGGTCCTGAAGGCAAACCTGTGGTAAGCTGAGTAACCAGGACCTGGTGGCTGTCCTTGTGGGTCATTGCACAAGGCTTGGCTTTGCTCGTCCTACTCGCTGTGCTGCAGACTCTGGGGGGAAAAAAAGTTAGTTCAGCAGCTCCTGTTTCTTCTAGGTTTGCTATAACTCTGGCTCACATCTTTATTGCAAACCTTCTGGAGAATTCCATACTGATGTCCTCTTCCCACCTCTGATGCATTCTCATGCTATCTCCCACAGCTGGGATTCAGGTAGAGGTTTCAGTTCAGATCTTGCTTACAGGGGGCCGTCCCCACCAGGGCTCCTTGCCTTTATCCTGGAGAAACGGTGTCTGAAGGGTAAAAAGGAAGCAATGCACCTCTTCCCTTTGGCCAAGGTCTGGAAAAAGGCTGACCTTAGGCTAACCAAAGCTAAGAGATAACCTGATAGCCCAGGCTTGGTGAACTCTGGACCAGTAGGCAGGAGCAGAGGAGCATTCGGGGCAGATAGGCCCCCAGATCTTGTCCTATTTACAAACCACTGGGCTGATGGAACATGGGTGCAGCGGGGTCTTAGTTTTGGTGTTTGTTTGGTCTGGTGATGGTAATTCAGCTGTGTTTTGTGATGCTGACATGTGACTCCTTTTCTTTCAGCCACACCAAAAATCTGGACTCTGCTGTTGTATCCAAAGCTTTCTTCCAGTGCCAGCACTGGCAGCACGGGGCCACAGAAATGATCAGAAAGGCTGAGAGGATTGGGGTTGTTCAGCCTGGAGAAGAGAAGGCTCTGGGGAGACTTTAAATGGGCCTAGAAAAGATGGGGCAAGGTTTTTAGCAGGGCCTGTTGCGACAGAACAAGGGGTGATGATTTTAAAGTAAAAGAGGGAGATTTAGCCTGGGGAGAAGGAAGAAATTTTGGACACTGAGGGTGGTGAGCCCCTGTCCCAGGCTGCCCAGAGAGGCGGTCACTGCCTCATCCCTGGAACCATCCCAGGAAAGGTTGGTCTGAATCAGGGGGGGAGACAGAGACTAAATGATTTACTGGGAAGATTTACAGGGCTCTGAGCACCCTGCTCTAGTTGCAGATGTCCCTGCTCCCTGCACAGGGGTTGGACTAGATGGCCTTGAAAAGTCCCTTCCCACCCAAACCAGTCTGTGATTCTGTGATTGCCCCCTATGGTGGGGTTATCCCTGTGTATGACTTTCCCAACAAACAAGAAATCAGACTGCTGAGCTCTTGATGAACCAAGAGGAATCATAGAATTGTCAGGGTTGGAAGGGACCTTAAAGATCATCTAGTTAGTGGTTCATCCCTCGTAACAGCAAAGGAACCAGGATGCTCAGCTCGTCTGGGGCAATCAGCAAAGGAACCAGGATGCTTGTCTGGTCTGGGGACAATCGTGTTTTGAACAAACTGAATAACAGAAGTGCTGTCTGCGATGTGGGAATACTGAGGTGCCTGCAAAAGTACGTATAAAATCTTTATTACTCATCCTTTCATTTCCAAGGCTACTCTGATAGGGAGATTTCTTTCTGCCCCAAGTTTTGTTAAGGTCTGGGAAGTATCCCCTTTCAGGGCGGCTGTTTTATGCTCCCCAGCAGCACCCTGCTCCATTGTTAGCAGGAGCTCGATGAAACTTTTGTGCCTGTTGATTGAGCTCATGCCCTCTGGCCTCAGGGCCAATCGTTCTTCCTGCAATTAGTATTCATGGTTAGCTAAGCAGAACTTCTACAACACATCTTCCCTGCTTTGAAGGTTATGTTACATGGTTTCAAAGTGGCCAGAGGAAAGATTCCTATATGAAGAAGATATCTCGGAATATCCATTGTCTTCTTGTGTATTTAATGATTGCATTTTGGGTAGGATTACCTTGCTATTTATTCGGTGCTTTCTAATTTAGCACATAATCAAGTGGGACAGACAGTAAGAACAGAGTGGCTTTAAAATTTTCCACTGAATTTTGTCCAAAGTTTCCGATCCCTTTCTTGGATTTGGGAGGAGAGGTGGTATTTTTATTTCTTTAGTATATATGCATGTGTATAGCAAACATATAGTTTCTCATACTGTATGTACGGAGACCTCCATATATTTGATCTTCACCAAAAAGTTCAAATGTGATATGACTTTTCTCTAGTATAATTCTTCCTGCTTTGAGAAAAAGGGTGATACCACTTTTCCTCTTTTATAAGTGAGGGTAACCGAGGCAGGAATAGTTTAAAGGACTTTTCCATCAGCTAAGAAATACACCCACAACTCTGCGCTGACAGCCCTTCAGGGCAGAGTGATCACTGATGGGTTTGGTGGAATGTTCAGGAGAACCATGGTTCTGGAAGGGATCTCCTAGCTGGCCGCCTGTTGCTCCGAGAACTTTCATTACATTTACAGGGGAAAATACTGTGGGTGCTCTTTCTCAAGATAAGGACCTATTAGCCACTGTCAGGACATAGAAGATGTCTTGGGAAATAGCCAGAGAAGCCCTCTGTTAGTTTGGTGGGTAATCTGAAAGAATCTACAGAATGAAAGAATCTGAAAGAATCTACATGGACATTGGCAGAGATTTTGAAAGGTAGTCATAAGGAACTAGATAATAAAGCCTTTAGTTAAATGAGTGATGGAATCTCCCGGAGTTAGCACCCTTATGTGAGATACAGTGATGGCTGCAAGTAAGGGAAACATCAGGTTTTGTTTTGGAATTGGCTTATCCTGTGCTGTTGAGAAAGAAAAGGAAAAAGATGTTAAGTGTAACTTGGATAAGAATGATGCTGTTAATGCGTACATCAGAGTAGACACCATAAAGCTACAGAAACTTGCTAACAAGACTGTTAGCAAGTGTCTGTAGGAAGAGACTTTGTGCCGTGCTTGTTCTAGGTCCCATTCAAGCCATCTTTACTGTCATGTTGTTTTCATTTCCAATGACATATGTAAAGTCATCTGTGAAGAGGATTTCCTAGAAGAAACATCAGGGAAACGGGGTGAACAAAACGAATGACGATGACATGGCAATATGCATAAATGCCTCCTTTGCTAAAAACATCTTCAGAGCAATACTTCTGCTTGTGTGAAATGGTGTAAGAATGGAGTCTGTCAGAGCCGGGGAACATGAGCAGTTGGGCAAAGATTTGCTTAGATGCAGATGGAGCTGCTGGATGAGCCTAGCTTGGGGACCTCCTAGAGCCTTGCTTTGCTGGGTCTGGCTTGAGGAACAGCAAATGCTGAACTGGAATTTTACATTTGATATTAAAAGACACTGAATTTTCATTTCACATATATTTGTTTTCCCTTATTAGTCCATGTCTCATTGGGAGCAATTTATTCATCAGACTCTTTAGACTCCCACATTTATGCCAGACTTAGGGTAGCATCCATCTTCCTGACACACACACTCTGCTTTGGACCCTCAGTTCACCAGCTTCTTGGGATTTTTTTCTATATACAAATAGAACATTTTTTTCTAACCCCAAGTAGCTTGTGAATTGCCTGGTGAACATTGTTTGATGAGGTGTAGAATCACAGAATCATTTAGGTTGGAAAAGACCTTTAAGATCATCAAGTCCAACCATTAACCCTGCTCTACCAAGTCAGCCACTAAGCCATATCCCCAAACACCACCTCTATATGACTTCTAACACATCCAGGGATGGTGGCTCAACCACCTCCCTGGGCAGCCTGTTCCAATGCCTGACAATCCTTTCAGTGAAAAAAAATTTCCTAATGTCCAGTTTAAACATCCTCTGGTGCAGCTTGAAGACATTTCCTCTTGTTCTGTCACTAGCTGCTTGTGAGAAGAGACCAGTACCTACCTCTCTGCAACATGTATGTTGATGCTGCTGTATACAAATATCAGGCAACTGGTAGCAAATGCTTCATCACTGGACAGGATGACTGGAACTGAGAGCAGCAGGTGGAAGCACAGATGTGTGCAGACCTCAGTTGTCTCTGCAGCAGCGTCTGATCTTCCAGGAGACTCTCTGTCAGATAAAATTTTGCTGCGATATCATGAGCCAAACACCTTCCCTTTCTTTGCTGGTTTGCAGTGTGTTACTCACTGGTTGCTTCTACCCCTTATTCTAGAAATAGCTGCTTTGTTCAAGAACATCACCCTTGTTACAGTATCTGGTCTAAAAATAACTGCTTCATATAGCTTTTATTCTAACATCTGATACTGGACTTCTGACATCTGATATTGGACTTCTTATTCAAGCAACACTTGAAATCAACACATGGATTTCTCCTAAAACATGCCAGGTGATGTGGGTGTTCTTTGGGCTGAAGAGAAATAGTCACTGCTGGTGATACAACCTCCTGATTGCACCCACTGGCTTTGGGAAAGGGTCTCTTAACTGTGAAACACCTTTTGTTGCCATGCTTGAAATGACCTGTGAAATAAATAGTTTTAATGGATCGAGGGATTGGGATATTTAATTTTGTCTGTGGCCTGCCAGTGTCTAAATGGCCCTTGAGAAAAGTTTGTTCTTTTAATAGATAAAGTTTAAAAAAGGGATTGGTCTATTAGCCTGGGTGTAAAGGCAAAAGTGGAGTTTACCTGGCAGGTTTTAAATGGATAGTTAGGAGTTCGCTGTGACCAAAATATCAGTGAAAGTGTATCACAGGTGATCACTTTTTCTAATGTAAATCATTTAACATCAGTAATTTTCTTCTGTTGCCAATGCCATTAGTTATTTCAAAGGTAAAAAAAAAAAAGAGGAAGGATGTTTTACTTACTTTGTTTTTTATTTTACTAGGTACCCATAGCTTAACTTAATGATTTGTATAAGTGATAGTAATTGCTGAAACTACAGTCGAGTATTATTAGCTATAAAATGAACATGGTTATATGTCCAACACAACTAGGAAGGAACAAAATGCAGTTGTATCCAAGAGAAAATAATTACAGCAATAATCAGTGTAATTCATGATAATGGCTGAATTGAATTTCACACCATAGCTCCAAGCACTTACATTTAATGAATGTAGTTTGTGCTTGTTTACTAAAAAGGTTTTTAGCAGAAAATCGATAATGTAACTTCAGTGTTTCTAATTGCAAATGTAATTTTTTTTTAAAAGTAGTGGTTCAATAAGGATTTTGTAGGGAAAATTAAGGTATGTAAGTGCAGCAAATGCTGTTACTTTAATTGGGCTACCTGTACATTAGAGGTATAGTTCCTTAATATTTATTTATTACTACCTATTGATTAAAATTGGTTTGTATTCCGTTTTTAAGACTAGCTAATGTAATGAACATTGAAACTTTTCAGTAAGCGCTGGCTGTGAGTAAGCATATCACTTTATAATGGGGCTGTCCTCACAAAGAGAGGTGTTTTTACCTTAAAAGCATTATTATAAGAGGTAGGAAATATAGACTGGCCTACAAATGTGCTTTCTACGTGATGAATACAAAAGAGTCGTTGGCCGTTTACTTGGCGTAGCAAAATAGATAAAGTGATTGGCATGTGGTGGTATAATTATAATTGCTTAATTGGCCCAAGTGTATTCTTGGCCTCACTTGTGATGAGGAAAAAAAATTTCAATCAATGAGGAAGCTGAGGAATGCAATTCCAGATGAAGCTTTCAGTTCCTTAACCTCATGATCTCTGGTGTGATCTCCTAGAGCTTTGGAGAAAGCGGGTTGGCTGTGGTATGTAGAGGTTATTAGGATGCACAAGTCTTACAAGAGTAACCACAAATAATCCTGGGGGCTGATTTATAGAAATAAACCCCACGGTCCTACTTTTACTGAAGTTAACAGCAAGTCTTCACATTTTTTATCTAGTGGAGCATGATGGCTGGTAGGTGGCAGAGTCTGGGGAGTATAAAAGAGGGTCGGAGTGGAGGTAGAGCATTTAGAAAGCAGAAGAGAGATGAAGCTCTTGGAGATGGGTTTTCTGGAGCTCAGCTCCATGCAAACTGAAATTGCTTTTACCTGTGGGCTCTTTTTCTCTTGGTTACATAGACCCAAATAGTACATTGATGGAGAGGGTGCAAGACCTGTGAATTCCTTCTAAATTTTCTTGTACAAGTAACTGAGCCGCCTTTATAAGTTTGCAGGGATCATCTTTCATATGTTAAAAATCACAGCTTGTGGAGATGTTTTGTCTTCAAATCATAGAATGCTTTGGGTTGTAGGGGACTTGGACCAGATAATCTTTAAAGATCCCTTCCAACCCAGGGACACCTTCATGTTGATGAGAAGAAAGTCATTAAGTATGGATCTTCCAAAAGCAAGCTGATACTCCAGCAGGAAGGATGTCACTGCCCAAGAAATGGCAATGATGGGGTAACTGGACTTAAACCTTGGCAGCAAATTAAGTGCAATTCACTGGGAAAATATTAAGAAATATGGAAGGGTTTAAAAAATAAAGCCAGATCACTCAAGATCTGTGCTCTGATTATTTTCTGGGGCTACCTGCCCTCGCCACTAGAGCCAGCGTTGCATTTTCTGCTGGGTTCAGTAAGGCATTTTACTCTACAAAAACAACTAGCTCCTTTCCAACCAATGATTACTTGTAATTATGCTTTCCCCTGCTATTATTCTAATAGACTGTCATGCTGCACAGAGGAGGCGTTTGGAGGCTGCTTTTATGGATGGACTGTTGGAACACTTAATATAGCTCTATTTTTGAATTATCAGGTTCTATCCTTTTGAAGTCTGTGTTAGTGGAACTCCTATTTATGAAATGTGCTGTGCTTAAAGGTTTGCTATTGATGAAGAGGTCCAACAGAGGCCTTTATCGTAAGTACTGTAGCATTCTCCCCGAGAAATAAATAGCCTTGCTAAAAGGTATGTTGTGTACCAAGGTTGCAAATTATCAGCCAAGCACCTTATAACTGTATACTTCAAAAATACCTTTCTGCTTTCTGTTTGTTCTCCTTTTCCACAACATGAGCAGTGTTTTTAAAAACACATAAGGAAAAAAAACAAAAAAACCCCAGCAACAAACCCAATCTGTTAGCTGTTTAATTGGACAGCGTGTTCTCAGTGTAGCTTTTTAATATACATATATATCTTAGCAGAAGGCTCGGTTTACAGGGGTGTCATTCTCATCTTGCAGTAAGGACTGTGTGTTTTGAGGGAGTTTTTGGCTCCCACGCGGTGAGTGATTCTAATTGCTGATTTATTGTGGAATTCCATCACTGTGGAGGCCACACCAATGCCTCCAAAGCTGTGAGCTGAGGACTACTACCCAGTTATTTAGAATATGGTAATGAGAACAATGTCATATGTACAGAAAAGGAAAAAAAAAAAGATATTTTCAGTCACTAATTGTTTATAGTCAAAGACAGAGCAGGAGGGATCCCTGTAGCTTTGTTTTCCTTTTGTGTTGAAATTACTGGGAGCTCAGCTGTGCAGGGCACGGCTCGCTCTTCCTCCCTTTGGAAATTGGCTCCCAAACCCTCTCTTTAATTCTGCTGTTTGCCACTGCTCTGTACCTTGAGCTCTTTGGACCTGAAGCCAAAGTGTGCTGATGATACAAGTTGATGTCTCTGTCTGCTGTTGAGTTTGTACCCTGGTTTAAGACCAGAAAGAATCAGAAGACTGCGATGTCAGTGGAATTCATTTCAAAAATTAAAAGGAAATAATAATTTTTCATTATTTACTTTTTGCTTAGCACAACAAGCTGACCTCTGTGGAAGCTCCTACATCCAGCCATACCTTTCCTCTCCTTGGGAGCTTCTCCTTTGCAGGACTGGGGACTCTCTGGGTGCTCCAGGACCCCCGAGGTGGTGAGGCACCCAGCATGTTGGGTTCCCTGAGAGGGCAAGGTGTGGGGGACAAGAGCAACAGCGAGGAAAGGAGTGGGTATGTGAAAATGCAAACGTGTCAGACGCTGCCACGTGGAGAGGATTTGCATTTAACACAACAAACCAGGCAAGTCTTGCTCTAAAGTGTTTATCTGGAGTTCTTCGTTTGGAACCGTAATGTATCAGAACCTTGACTTTGTACTCCCTAATTCATCTTTACTTATGTATTTCACTATTACCGATAGCTTTCCCCCTTAAGCCTGTCTATTTGCTAGTAGATTTGACAGATGACAGCTACTCTTTGGGATGTTAGATGGCGTTTGTACGGCTATGATGCCAGGAGCGTTCTGAGCGCTGGTGTTGCATATTTATTGATCTCCATATTCCCAATAATCTGATGCACGTCACATTTGACAACATTATGTGGAGAGGTCAGCTGTATGGGGCTAATGAAACTGTTTCAAAGATGGATGTTGTTTTCCACAACATTAACCTTGCAAATAGCTGTCACTAGCGCGTTTCACTATGGGGCTCGGCGTTTGAGAACCTCCCTTTTTTTTTTTTTATTGTTGATGTTAACATTAAACAAAACCTGAAGCCATTAAATCTCAGTATTTATATACGATAGAAAACACGGACGACGCGGCATCACTCCAAATGAAAATCTTATTAACGGCACACGGTGCTTGTGGCAAAGTCCCGAACAATCTGAAAATTGGTTTGCCTGTCTGAAATGTTTGACAGATTAGCTAAGGATGATGTAAAAGGACCGAACGGGGAACAGCTGAATTCTAAGGATTACAGTGGCAAATAGAAAACCCTGATGTAATCAAAAAAGCGCCTTGCACTTTCATATTTTATGGCAATATCACCGTTCTCACCAGGAGCTTATTACGTCCAGGGCAATAGAAAATTTAGATTACCCTTTTTATTTTAAAATTATTTCGCTAGCATGTGTAACGTTATGAGGAAGCACTCGATTTCTAAAGAGGTCTCTTGAAGTTCTTTTCCCTTAAAAAAAAAATACTGTTATGGTGATTTAAATATTTAATTGTAGCTTTTCTGCTGTCGTGCAGAGGCACTTCGAAACAAAAGTCCTAAGGGCGATAAAAATAATCCTCGGAGGCCCCTTTTCCACATTACAGTGTTTTAGAACAGTTGTAGTAACTCTTTTTTGATGTCATACTGCATCTTTTGTAATGTAAATTTTGCACATGCTTGCAGAGCACAATTCCAAATATGATTTTGATAGGCAAGCAATTTAGAAAATGCTTATGTTGGCCATCAGAGCTGTGAAGTGCCACATATTTTTACAGTGTCTTCTGGGACTTCAGTGTTTTTTAAGTGAGAAGGAAAAAAAAAAACCCCATCCAACTCTCGTCCAGATCTGGGAAACCATGATTACATTTTAATATTTTAAAGTGCAGCCAGCACATGTTAATATAAAGCCCATTCACAAAGTATGAGATTCTGACCTGTGCACAGAGGCTGTTGAGAGTAAAGGTCAGCTGGCCACTGAACGTGGCCTCGTGAGGTCTCTACGGTGATGTGAGCTGGAGCTGTTGTGATGTCTCTGTGGAGCAATAGGTACCAAGGCTGATCAGCAGCATACCCTACTCGCCAACAGTCGGTGCAGCCCTCAAACGTTGTTTTTTTCTTTTTCATTTAAACTTGCTTTAATAAAGCCGTGAATGTTCATCAAGCCACGTTCCAGGTTCTGCTTATAGTGACACTTGCTACTGGGAAAGGTGGTGGTGGATGTTCAGGTCATGAGCTGATAATGGCATCTCCCAGTTGAGCTTTGCGAGCTCCAGAGCATGCCCTCAAATGAACAATCCCGAATTAAAGAGTAAAAAAAGGTCAAACTGAGAAGGAAAAGACCTAAGGCAACCTTTTTAACAATGCTGTCTGGGATGAGCTTATAATAGGCTGTGATTCATTTAACATATTGTAAGCTGTTTGAAAGTTAAATGTTGTCTCTAACTGAGTCACCAGAACTGTCTGAGGACTCGGAGAGGAGCGAGGAAGCTTTGGGGGGTAGCACATGGGTCAGGATGGGAGGAGCTGCTGTCTGGAGACATCTTGTGACTATAGATCTAGAACTCCTAAGGCAGATGCTTAATCTTTAGACCAAAAAGCCAATGAGGTGGCAACCACCCCAGTAAATGACAACAATATTTGTTTCTATAGAAACTTCCAGATAACATGTTCTTCAGGCTTGTTTGGGGAATTTTCTGAAGACATGGACAGAAAAGAAGAGGAATGTGCTTTTAATTTCCTGTTTATTTCATAGCACGTGTTCCCATATCCAATTAGTTTCTTAAATGTTTGTCAAGAATGCAAATATTCACAAATCATAAAAAGGTCTCTTCCCTCAATTTCTGGCAGGTTCTTTGGTGTCTGCATTATTTATTTAGTGACTTAGTATAGGGTCACAGTGAGTTTCTCCAGAAATAGAATCTAATGCCAAGTGAATATTGTAAGGGGAGTTAAAGCAGATGATTTATATTTATAATATCACTTAGTAACACTTAACATTCTTAATTGAAAAAACATCCTCCTGTAATAATTCTCAGGTTGCACAGCATCATTATCATATGAGGCTGTGCAAGAATGTAATATGCTTCTGTAACATGATTTCTGATACTGCTAAGCTTACATACTATAAAATAGTAAGTGCTCACCAAAAATGAATCGATGGAAAAAACCCCTTTTTACTTTAAAGGCTAATGAACTATGATTTCTTTTTGTTTGTCTTTTGGGTTTAAGGCCTACAGACTTAATTTTAAAGCTCTTTTTTCTGAATCTAGGAGAGCTAGTTGATTTTCTAAACAAAATAGAGAGAGGTCAGCAGAGCCTCTCACAAGTACAAAGGCTCCAGGAGCTTGGGCTTTAAGATTTCAAGTGATTATGGCACAAACATCTTGAGCACTGTCATCAATGCTTTAGGATTTTTATTTATTTTTTTAATTTTATAATCTCTTTAAGAATGTTAACATGACGAATGGGTCTCTTTGCTGCAGAAATACACAATCCTGTACTTGGAGACATGATACTACCACAGTGATGAATCTGTTGACTGTGTAATATTCCCAATCTATCCTCAGATGTGGATCGAGGATCATATCCTGGATGTCCCTATGGGTGAGCATGGTTTGGGCAGCATGGCCAGAATTACTGCTTGGATGCCTGCTGCGGAGGATCAGGAATCTGTTTTGAGATGGGTCAAAGCCTTGGCTGCCATCTGGAGCCAGACTAAGAGTTGTATCCCTGTGTCTCTAATAAGGTGCTGCAATGCTCTGCCACTATGTCCTTAAAGACTGAGAAATACCTGACCTTAATATCACTAATGCCTTCAAAATAGTGCTTAAGTGGGACTTTAGGGGTGGAATTAGTCTAGTTCTAGACCTCTGGACAGAATAAAATTTAATCCTTAGGGAACCTCATCTGTGCCTCAGAACTGCAAAGTGCTCTGCACTCTACCCTGATTGTTCAGTAACTTGCAGAAATGAGCCCATATAAAGCATTAAAGAACTTCAGAGCCCTGCGTTTGATTGCGTGGAATTAGAGAGAGGGGAGAGATGTGAATAGCAGCTGCAGGACCTAGGCCATAGACCTGAAGTAATGGGGATTTCGAAGCAGAAGCTCCTACCTGCTGGGAGAAGTGGAAGTGCTGCTGGGGTGAGGATCGCAGGGTTTGTAACCGAGTCCTTGAGACCCAGAATAACTAATTGTGCATAAAGACAGGATTCATTAGTTGCTTGCCTAAAAAAAATGGTGTGTGAACTGCTGTTTATGGTCAAGTGTAGCAGCACAACTGCGTGAATTCTGCACTTCACAATTTCTCCCTGGCATCCTCTCGAGGATGCTCCTCTGGTATCTCTCATGGATGCTCAGATCTGGTGGGTGCTTTGCTCCTGGATCCTGGCTCCAGGATCAGGCCCTGGCAGTCTGTTGAGAGCACAGGCTGATCCCATCTCTGATGGAAGAGGATATTCTTGGTTTACATATGTGTCAGGGCTGCTTTTCATCTGAGAAAGAGGATTTAAGGAGGTAATATGTATATGTGCTTCTATGACATTCACACAAATTCCCACTGAATTTTGAAGTAAACGCATTATTTAATTTTGAAAATGTGAATTAAAATATTATTTTGTGAGTTTTGAGTGGATTGTGTACTTTTGAGCTAGTTAGCTGAAGAGTTGGTGCTTACTCTCCAAGGGTAACACGGAACAGGGACTTGAGGAGATGCAAATGGGCTGTGGAGCTTGTTGGGAAAGCTTGCACTGATGAAAGTTTGGGGACGTAAAGGACACAAGTCATTAACCTGCAGGGCCTCAGTTGTTCTTGTCTTGCTGTTAAGGACAAGTGTGTTATTATTTTCATAGCATTTTATATCTCAGTAGTTGAACTGGACATGCTGTGCTGCAGTATGACTTGTGTTGTCACACAAGCTACAGCACAGCTGTAACATTCCATTAATTCAATAAATATTTAAATCTTCAAAGGCTGACTGGGACTGCTTGAAACAGTATTATTTTGTAAATTAAAGTATCTCCTGTTGGCTTTACAGTGAAATGCCTTACATTCTCCCTTCAGAAGTACGTGCTTTGGGAAGAAAATTTCTAATGTGAAATGAAGATGCTGGTTTTGGCCAACTACTTCAGAAGAAAGTATGAAGAGCACAAGGATGAGAAATAATCTGCCTACCAGGTAGGTCCTAAGACTTAGAGATCAACTGAAATCCTGTGAATCAGGGCTGGATATTAATTCAGAAATGTTTCCTGCTGGTGAGTGAGGGTAGCAGATCTTAAGCAGTCTGTTAGAAAACATGTAGAAAATGGGAAAGAGAAGACATGTTCCTCACATCTGTGAGCACAAATCTGTGAAACAAGAGCTTCTGCCAGCTCCATGCTCAACGGAGTGAAGGTAAAGCTCCAACATGGCCTTTGATGGGGTCTTCACCAGAGCCAGTGGTGTGAGGCACAGAGGGAGTGTGGCAGAAGTAGTGGTGGAAGTGGACTGATGTTGAAGATGCTGCTACCAGTGATGCAAAGATAGGGAGCAAAGCAACACTCTGAGGTTAGAGTGCAACAGAAAAACATCTATTCTGGTCATCAGGATGTCTGCGTCATGCTTGGAGGTTGGAATCAAGGTCTGTTCACAGTTCAGGGGGATAAAGGCAGGGGAGGAAGAAGAGAACAGGAAGGCAGGAGCCTTGTGAGAGATCTTTGCACATGTCCTCTTTCCAGGCAGCTTGGTTTCAGAAACTGATCCCCTATAACAGGGACAATATAGTGCAAAGAATGACAGCACTGCTTTCTGATGATTTGTTTTCTTTTTGGCTCTGACACCCCTAACTGTTGGATCTACAAGTGAAATGTGTGCTCCCAGGCACTGGGAACCCCACTCTCATAAGCACAAACATAGAAGAAGAGATGCAGACAGATGCCCATCCTGCCATTGCCTGTGTTGGCCAGGATGGGACCTGGGTGTGCAGAGCTGAGCAGGATGGAGCCCTGTCTGGTGTTGGCTCTGGTGCTCCAGGGACAGACCGGTACTGCAACCCTTTGGAGGCAGAGAAGATCTTCACAACTACCTGCCTCCCACCATGGAACTGCACAACGTTTGCGCATTGCTGGGTTTGGTTTTTCAATATCGCAGCCTGTTTGTAGTTAGCAATCGCGTCAAACTGGCTCTTAAATGCAGGTTAAAGGCCTTGATGAAATACAGAACGCCTCAAAAAGACAACCTAAATTTTTGCCATTTTAAACTTTGCATGGCTGGCATGCTAGAGCAGCCACCCAGGTTAATGAGCTGCGAGTTTAAATAGCGATTGAAGAAGCCGGTTATAAATATAGAGCAGTTTGCTTTTTGCCTTCCTGTTGCTTTCCCGGGCTTCTGAAGGCCTTCCACTGATGGAGAGCTTTTAATTTCACATTTTGGCCCCCACCACAGGTGATAAACAAAGGTTCCCCATTGCTATGACTCGGGTCAGTGCTGTAGCCTTAGCGTCAATCCCGCTGCCTGTAATTACACACAAAAGGTTACTGGGATCCGCAGCTAATTTGCAGCCTCTGTTTAGCAGAATTTAATAGCAGGTATTACTGGTGCAGCAGTAATTAAGGACCTTTGTCAATAAGACGGAATAGATGGCCACACTTTGTTGTAATCAGTGGACTCTTGAGAACCCAGAGGAGTGAAAAGCAGTGAGAGGAGCAATCCATTTTGCGAATAACATGGCTGTCCTTTCACCCCCCGCCCCCCCCCAACTCCCTCCCCCCTCCTGAAACCAGCAATGGAATAATAATTCCCCAGGCAATGAAAGTACAGGAATAAAAGTACTTACCCTCCAGCCTGTGATTTTTTTTTTTTCTTTTTTTTTTTTTTTTTTTACTTTTTATTTACTCTACTGTGCTTTTTATTTGCTTCAGGCTGCATTTGATGAAGTATTGTTTAAACAGTGCCGAGCAAAATGGATATAGGGAGATGGAAAACAGAAAGAGGAGAAATTTTAACCAGGTGGATATATGCATTTGCCTTTAAGGTGGACGGCGTTCGGTTTATCAATTATTTCCTTTGGATTTTTAAAAAAAAAGAGAAAGAAATGACAAAAACAAGTGGCTTGGTGAAGAGGTGGAGAGAGTCATTTAGAGCTGTCTCTGCACAGAGCCGTTCAGCTGTAAATGGGTCGCCAACAACAAGCGAGAAGTGAACTTGGTGTAGCATTGTAACCCCCTCTTTCTCCCCCCAGCCCTCCCCATCACTAATGTACCAATGAATGGCCTGGCACAAGGCTGAGAGCCCGGACACACACACACACACACTGGTGGAGGGTGCAGGGATGAGGGGGAGCGTGGGGAGGCTGGTATGACACAATTCAAAGAGTGCTTTAAGGTGTACACTCCTTTCAGTAATTGATGAAGAAGCTGCATTTCACTCACTGATTTCCTGCCTTTTTACAGGTTTTAACAAGCATGATGCTTTTAATAGCGGTTTGAGTACTGGCTCTTTATGAAGGCTCTCTTTTTTTAAAGCAGCTTTAACTATACCCTTTCTGTCAGTAATGTCTGAAAAACTTCTACCTTTAATCATTCCTGGATCAGGCAGCAAACAAGCAGCTCCTTTTCCTTTTTCAATTACACGCTGGATATTCAGCACACATATAAAAAAAAAGAAAAAAAAAAAAGCAAGCATCTCGAGCCTATCACGTATTAAATGCAGCTCTTTGCTGCTGCATTAAAATAACACCAAGGATCTGGCTTCAGCCAACAAAAGCTGGAAATATAAAGTTAAAGCTGCAGTCCTCTTTTTTTTTTTTTAATCTGCTCCATTGTGGTAAGGCATTGTAGCACTCTTAAAACAGTGGGGACTTTTCTGTGTCTTATAGGTGATGATACTTAGCTGAGAGATCCTGACCTTTCTGATTCCAAGACCCACGGCAAGTTTTTTTTTTTTTTATGGCATCTTATGGCTGAGCTCTGCTTGGTGCTGTTCCTGTGAGGTGTTGCATCTATTTTTTTTTTACTCTGCTAATTCAAGAAGGGAGTGAGGTAACAGCAAACTGATGCTCTCGCTAGGTTTGTTTTGAAGATCCATATCTTGATGGAGATCTACCTCTTGATGGAGGTTCTCATCTTGATAAGTTACCTATATAGAAAGATGAGGTTAGTAGTCCTTAATGGGCACTTCCCCACAATAAAAAAGAGGATTACTTCAAGGGAGTTCTGAGCTTAAAATATAAAAGAGGTTGAAGGTCAGGGCTGGAACGAATCAGGAGAACCATGAGGGAAAGACCAGGAAATATCTTCCCAGATGCTGATCATCCTTAACATAGTTCTCTGGATCTTAAGCAGATTAAATCTGCACAAGGAAAACATAGTTGACCTAGTGGAGTCTTCTGATCCTCTCTCCTTGCTTGCAGTAAACACCATTTGGGATGTAGAATAGAATCATAGAATTGTTTAGTCTAGAAAAGACTTTTAAGGTCATTGCATCCACCTGTTAACCCAGTGCTGCCAAGTTCTCACTAAACCATGTCACTAAGCACCATGTCTATGTGTAATATATGTACATATATATTCCATCTCCAGTGGAAAGCCCGGTCTGAAAGGAAGGGGTCAGACTGGTTTGATCTAACAGTTCTGGAGAAATTAATTCCATAGCCAAATCCCTAATGTCCTGAATTCACACATTTTACCCTGGTGATCATGAATGATCTGAGCTCACAGAGTTGTGTTTTGTGAATGGACCTTCCCCATCCTGTTTATTACTTTGAAGACTCAGTCTGAGTCTGAACTGCTTGCGGACTGGGAGCTGATTGGCACTGATTTCATCTCCAGCCCTGGACATGGTTCACTTCTGTATTTCAGCTTGAAACTACAGGGAAAGAAGGGAAAGACAAAAAAGCACTTTTCAGTAAGCACTGCTCATGATTCTTCTGACACCACTGATCATCCTGGTGGACCAAAAAGACCTCTTCCCACCTCCTAAGTTTTCATACATCTGGAGGAGTATGAAGCAAATATCCTCAAATGAGGCGGTGTCATAGGTGGACTAGTGAATCCTTCTAGTGAATGGCAGAGAAACGGTCGTGGTTGCAGGATGGTATGAGAAAACCCCCAAACCTTGGTGAAAGGCCACAGGGTTATAATTTCACATGTTGGATGAGGAATGCTTTGGGCTAATGATGGTTTTGAATATTTTAGTGTTTTCATACAATTCTCCCATTAAGCCAGCCCTCGGTGGTGTTGACAGAACTGAGCTGAACCCAGCTGAAGATCCATTTTATTCATGTTTTGGATTTAGATGATGGGTCAGAGAAAGTAAGAAACAATAATTTCATTTTCAAGGAGGAGACTGAGGAATTGGTTCTGAGTGGCTTGTATTGGTGTTAATAAATCTGCTTGTATAGGTGAGAAGTTGCCACAGTACTAGTTTGAAACATGGCCAAGGGAAATGAAATGCTAGTTGTGCAGGAAGTCTGCAATAGTATTAGGAGCTGTATTCAGTGTCAGTCAATAATATGGTACCACAGATCTTATTAGAAGACCAACAAGCCATGGAAAATGCAGGAGAAATCCTGGAATGTGTTAGAGAAGGGAAAAGAGGGCGGAATAGAGCCTTTTGGTGGACACAGTTTATAGCAGAGTGTTACAGTCTTTTATAGGAAAAGGGTGTTCTTGATTGCATGCCAGTGGGATCTGAACAGAAACTCCTTGCAAGTAGTTTTAGTAACAACTTGGACGACACCAAGGTGGAGAATCATGTACAGGGTTTCCCTTCGGATAGGTGTTAGTTTAGTCTGCAGTAAATAAAACTGAAGAGATAATGTCAATGGAGAAGAGTGTTTTTGCAGGATGGTGGTGTCCTGCTGCCACCCAAATGTCCACAGATAATCCAGGATGTTTATTATCCAAGCAGGAGCTATTGATCTGGAAGGATGTTTGCCACTGCTTTGTAGGGCCACCCTGGAGGTAATATACACAAGTTTTGTGATGGTGAGTTAGAGCAGATCAACTAACTTCTATGTTGATGTGGCTCTAAAGTGATATGGGATGATGACTCTGAAGCTGAAAGAACAGCTTGTAAAACGTCTTGAGACATTGCCACTTAGAGCTAATGGAATGTAGCGTTCCTGTGCAGGTGCAAAGGGCAGAATATAGCCAGATGTACCCCAGCCTGATCAGAAGGAAGAAGCAAACCTGATCTGGTCAGGACTCTTCTTCTTCTGAGGCTTTGTCAGAAAGAGCCAGAAGGCAAAAGATAAATATGAAGGTCCGAGGTTCAAAGGTTAGTTATTTTCCTTCAGGGAAAATGTATCTCCCGCAAGAACAGTTGAAGGTTAGTGTTCAATAGGTCACACTCTTTAACCTTTCTTCAGCGCTATTTGGTCACTTGATATCCCAGCCACTTCCCTATAAATGCAAAGCATATTACATATAATTTCCAGAGACACAAGCCTGTATGCTAGAAATGTGACAGAAGAAAGAACAACAGGTATTTGATGAACTTGCTTGAGAAAGGTTCGTTTCAATGTAAATTTGCTTATGACCTGTGAAAAAGGTCTGATCCCATTCCTCTTTCATTCCTCTCCTTTTCCCACCTGCCTTGCACCTAGTAATGACTGTTGAGAAAGACAAGTGTCTGGGGCTGACTACAGCCCCCCGGCTCAACAACTGGCACATTGTTCCTGCCAGATGTATCCCTGGTGTGTCCCCTGCCTCAGTCCAGTGCAAGCATCCCCCAAATCCATAAAACTCCGTTTTCTAGGTGTTGAACTAACTTTCCCCTTCTTTGCATTTCAAAGTGTTTGAACCCCGTGCTGAGTGATGCCCTGGGCTGTCCATAGTGCATCTTCATTAGGCTGGTGTGGTGGAAGTGCATGTGGACCTACATTGGCTTTAACATGAAGATGACATCAGGTGTGAACACGCAGCCAAAGGTCTGCAGGCTGGCTTCTCTGATGGGGAGGAACAGTGTGAGGAACTGTTGTATGTCCTGCTCTAAACTCCACTGTTTCCAGTGTCAGCAGAGAAGTCCTCCTGGTCCTGTGCAAACTTCACAAGTGCTCACAGTTTCTGAGGGTGGTTTGCCTGTGAGTGTTTGTGCTCATGCAGGTGTTCCAATGGATCACTCATTCTGACTAAAATAGCCCCCAAACCTACAAAATAGCTGAGCATGTGTCTGAGGGTAAACTGGGACAATCTAACCTGAATGGCCTCAACTGCTATTGGTGTTGGTGGGAATGGAAAATTGTTTTTGCAGGGTTTGTCTTCCAAAAAATATAAATTTTTTGTCTTCCAAAAAATATAAATCTTATATAAAAATATAAGACTCTTAAGCTTAAAAGAGGGAGATCTTCCCCTTCAAGATCTGTGCCAGCTCTGAGACTTGTGTGACCTACAGTGCAGGCAGAGACTGAGTGAAGGGGCTCTGTTTTGAACACAACTTATTTTGCCCATATTTACCAAAGGGAAAGGAAACATTAATTTGCCCAATAATTCTGCACTAACACTGCGCTCTAATTGGTTTCAGCTCTCAGAGTTCTTTGTTAAACTTCAGTGTGTTCCCCGGATGAAAATGGCACTGTCAGCTCATTTACAAGGATGCTTTGTGTCTAACACAGAGATAAGGCTGGTCTTGCTGCCTTCTGCAGTGTTCTGGGATCAGAGCTAAGGAGCTGGGCACCCTTCAACCTGCTGGTCTTGTCCATGCAAGGATTTTTTTTTTTTTCTTTTCTTTTTTTTCCCAATCCTGCATTTTTAATATAAATAAAAAACTTGATCTCTGCCACTGGGAAACTGCATCCCATTTTTTTTCCTAACAGAAAAATGGGAATAGGTTTCCTTTAACTAGTGGAAGGGTCTAGACTCTAAAAAGGTTTTTATTATTGTGCGCCCGGGGTCCTTATTTTTAGACATTTATCTTCTGGCGAACCAGTAGGGAACTAGAAAGGCAGTATTTTGCAACTCCTAGACCCCCAGCTCTAAGTAATGACTCAAAGCTGAAATTGAAGCAGGTGCATCATCTTCTTCATTGTGTCACTTTTAGCACAGACATTATACTTTATGGGCTTCCACTATCAAAATAGTTTGTGCAACGGACCCTAAAAATGGTGATGCATCAATCAGTCGAGCTTTATTGCTTCAACTTTCTTTACAGCAGGCTTATAAGCCATATTATAATACACACGATGGAATAGAAATGCATTGTAATGCTGCACCATTACTGTGTATTTACTTCGAGGTCTGTAGCTGCACTCTTAGGAATATCCCACAGCATCAGTCACACCAAGCCAAATGCATCCCTGGTGTAACCTCATCGATTCTGCGCTGCCAGACCAGCTTGGAGGGACAGATTCAGTTGGCCGTGGTGGCTGGCACAGGCTCCTGGGGTAAGCCACGCTCGGGCTGTTGCTGGTAAATAGGATGGGACACCATGTTTAAAGAGGACTGAAAGCCAGAGTGAGGTGGTTGGGCAGGTAACCAAGGAGAGAGAGTTTTTTTTCTGTGGGGCTGTACCAGAACTGTGAGGTCTTCATCCATTTTTACTTTCTGGATTTGGCATGTGTGACCTGTACCTTCTGCTCCTGACCCCTGGGGTTTTAACCCACATTAGAAGGCCCTCGTGTATAGCAGTTGTTCCTGGGAATTGCCAGAATTCCCTTTGCTCTTCCCAGTTGTTTGATTTCTTTAGCGTGGAGACATCTCAGAGGCCTTCCATAAACATTATATATGGGCATTGGCTTTGTCAGCAAGGACAATTTTGTGCGGGACAGGTAAAGTCTGTAGTGACATGGAAATAAATGCAAATATAGGTATGGAAACATGACCAAAATCTACGTATATTAAACCGTTGTCTCAAGTCAACAAGTGCCATGGTTCCTTGGTTATTGTTTGAAAACTTTACAAAGTAGACCTGAGCTTAAGTGTAAATGTTTTGGTTTGAGATAGCAGTGGTTATGCCAGTTGATTGTGTCGGTGTTAGTGCTTACATCAGACACACACACAAATAAATCTTACCTTGAAACCATACATTGACGTCTGCATAGCTTTCTCATATCAACCTGTTCTTACACAGTTCAGGAGGGTAACTTAGGAAAGGTGAATTGGGAAAAAAAATGATGATTAAGGGTAAGAAAAAAAGAATTTGTCTCTGGAATAGAAAATTCTGTAGGTTGAATTATAAAATATGCATGACAGAATTTGATACTTTGGTTTCTTTTTCTTTTAAAATTTTAGGTAAGCCCCAAAATAATAATTAAATAAATAAAAGGTAGGTACTATTGTAATAAAAGTGGTTTGTAAATATGTAACCAGCATTTATTCTTCAAAACAGCATATTTTATAATACTTGTCCCTTTCCCAAATAATCATGTTGTTTATATCAGCTCACAGAGTTTATTATAGTATTTATAGTGGAAATCTCTAATTTGATATTTCTCTAGTGAGTTTAATGAGCCTGAAAAGTGACATTTAGAGCTAGTTTTCTCTTTGTGCTTTGAAAAATGAAATAGAAGTAGTTATCTGTTAAATGAGATAATTACATTGCTACTTTGCTAAAGGCACATATTAGTGATTTTTAGCTTGTTTCACTTAATTAAAGCTTTACAAAATGTAGAGTGCCAAACCGTTAATAGACCTGTTGGAACAGTTACTGAGATTGTGAAATAAAACCAGTTGTTCTAAACAAGTCACAAAAAGAGATTGATGAAATGGCTGGCAGCTCAGGCAAAAATTTAAGCCTTGGCTACATTAGAACGAATGTAATAATAGCAGCAAGTAACCAATATTTTTAATTTTGCTGATCTTTCTGCAATAATTATAAGGAACTTTTAATGTCTGTAATTAGAAAGTTAGAGATAGGGTGACTTAGACCAGTGCTGCACTGTGAAAAATTGGATACTTACCATAATTGAAAATTAATCACTTTTCATTACCAGGAAGGAATGCAGTTATTATTTTGAAAGGGCTGAGATACAGCACATTAATTATGGGCAAACAAATTCAGATATTTGAAGTTAGCGACTTTGAGGCCAGTCTGTGCCAGAAGTATCTCTGCTGATGTAATATATTGAGTAGTAAAAACTGGGATATGCTTGTTTGGTAGTTGAAGCCTTGAGTAGTAAAAACTGGGATACTCTTGTTTGGTAGTTGAAGCCCAGAAATTTGCTTTGTTAAAAGTTCTGATCAGAGGATCACTGAATTTTTTTTTCAGTCATCCCTTAAATGAACAAGCTTTGGGCGTATTAATTTTAAACATCTGGATGGGCAGGACAGATGTGACCCAAACTAAACCTATGCATCTCTCTTAGAAGCACAGTATAAGCAGGGAAGTCCCTTGTAATTGAGGATGGTACCAGAAATAAGACCGTTTCTGGACTGGCAGACATTTCACATGAAAATCTCTTTTTAAAAGCTAAGTTTTTTCAGATGAGAATGTGGATGAAAATAAGGTGGTGGGGTTTGTTTTATTTTATGTTTTTCCTTTTTTTTTTGTTTTCCTTTTTTTTTTTTTAACCAGCTCTGCTCTTTAACTCTGGGTATTTGCTGACACCAGATTTATGACTTTAACCATCCTGTGTGGCACCCTTAGCACCCTATAGTGCCTTTGCATTTAAAAGGTGGCATTTTATGCTCAAAAGATGATGTGAAAATGTCACCATCTTGCTCAGCAATTCTCCTTGTGCATCTGTCACTGATTCCAGCTGCCGAATGCAAGGGCAGCAGGCAGACAAAGTCTGCTCCAAACATTATTTTGTAAGTTGGCAATAGTTTCTTGCCCAGTTGTGAATTACCAGATTTTTTTGAGCAATAAATGAGCAGAGCTGTGAGAGAGATGTTTTCATTCTCCTCGGCTCTAATAGCTTTGTTCTGGCTGCAGGAGCAAAGGTAAAATAAAAGCATTGGCTGTCCCTGTGTTTCCATATGCACAGCTGTACTGTCCGGGCTATACACCTTCCTCTCCTGTCATTAGGCTGAGCAAGGATGTGGCTGCTCGTGACTGGGTGATTGATGTCAAATGTAGTAGCAACATTAAATTTGTCTGAAATGGACAAAGAAAAGCATTATTCACCGTAAAAATCTTGTCTAAAGTTCCCATCTAGCCAGTGCTGTTCCTAAATTACATTTGTATGAATTTTAAAATGGTTTTTTAAATTTCTCGGCCCATGATTGTTCCCAAGGTCACAAAATCAGAAAGCTGGGATCCGAGGCTTGTTAAAGCTGGTAGTGAAAAATGTGCCTGTAATATATCTTCATATTTGCAAATGTATTTTATTGCTGTCCATATCCTGTGAGAAAAATCCAATGTTCTTAAAAGACAAGCACCGCTCGTTATATAGACACTTATTAATGTTTATTAGAAACTCATCTCACTAACATCCATGGCTTTATTGGAAGTTCCTTAAGTAGCAAATCCAATTTCCTTTCTTATGCTTGTGCTTACTTAATTAACATCAAAAATTGAATGAGGCAAAACAAAGTTTGATATTCATTTTAATAAGTTATATAAAGTTAGCATAATCTCATTGAGGACATTCTTCATTGCTCCAACCCGCATACGCAAAGTGCCTTTGCAGCCATTTATAGGTTAGATAACCTAGCAACTAATGAGACAACTAGTAGAAGAAAAGAATTAATTTTCAAATAAACCCTTTACAGTTCTGGGGATACAGGGCTTTGTGACATGTGCTGGTGCGTGCAGGTAGCTGGAGATGCTTTGACACAGCGAAGGGCTTAGGATCTAATCCTGGGAGGAGCTGTTTTGCAGAAAAAACCTTCAGAAAACCATCAAGGAACCACATGGTATGATGCTTATTAAGGACAGAAAAGAGGGATCTACGACACGTTTCCAATCACGACACTTTCTGTGTGTGCATCATCCTGCCCCCTGGTGAGTTTAGCCCAGTGCCTTCACCAGTTGAAGATTGCACCTGCTCCAGCAACTCTTATCCAGATATTTACCTGATCATGTGATGTCTGTTGACCTTAGAACAAGTGTTATCATATTGGAAAGTAATGATAAAAAAATACTGTACTACAGTAAAGCTATTATAAGCTGTAGTGTTTGTGCCATTACCGGGGAATATGGTATTGATTTTTTAATAAATTATGCCATAACCTACATTTTTGCCTTAGGTTAACATTTAACACCATAAGCAGGAGAAAGGTACAATATTATACTCGTATCAGAACAAGATTTACCCAACCACAGGCTTTAGCACGTGCTTTCAAATCAAGAGCAGTGGTGCCGTGGTCACCTTCATTTGTGATGGTCTCCTCACCACGGGGTCCTGGGCAGGGCAGAAGGACACAGAGGAGAGTGGGGTAACCCTAAGTAGGTTTGATTGTTTTGCTGCCCCATTCCTCTTCCAGATGGTGGAGGGTTCAAAAGGAAACTGTGACTGTTCCTTAGCCATAATGTAACCTTGCTCTAGTAGTGCTGAATATCAATGAGAAATGTCTCAGAAGCAGTTTCATGGAAGTGAAAGAAAAAAAGAATTCCAGCCTGATCACTACTGTGAGTAGATGTTCTTATATTAAAGTGAAACGTTTTCTCTGTGTGAGTGTTTAGATGGGGGTTTTCTTTATGACTTTTTTGTTTTTCAAATTTCTTTTTATTTTGAAAGTAAAACCACTTTTTAACTCTATCTTTTTCCAAGCAAGGGGAGTAAAATAATTGAGAGAGAAAGGAAGTCCTGCATCATTCTTCTAGTGGATAAATATAAATACCCATGTAAGCTTTGAGCTGTATCACATGTATTTAGCTGGTAAATGCAAACTAAAACCATGAGTCTTTGCCAGAAGGGCTTTCAGTGCAAACTAAAAAGCAGCTCTACCTGTGCATATCAATATTCAGCTCAGAGAGAGAAGGTGGGGAGGGACAGACGCCTCTGCTTTGGATGCAGACTTGCTGATACTGTGCTGTAACCTTTATTTCTGAGGCAAATATTTCAAATCCTGGTTTTGCCTCTCATGTTCCACCCAGTAAGCATCAAACAGCTTCTCTTTTCCTCATCGTTCATCGGAGCCCTAGGCAATGTTGTGTTTTCTAGGAGATTCTGACAATATTGCTCCTTTATAGAGCAACACAGATATGGCATCATCCAGGATAAAGCTGCTGTGAGTAGACGCAGGTATGAAATTATCGTTTCAAAATAATGGAACAAATGTTTTGATGCGGGTACTTGTGCATATGCTTTCCCTGTTTGTGTATCACAGAAAATTCAGGAGTGTAAATACCATCACCTTGAATTTTCTTACTCCTGCAGAGACCCTGATTTGCAGCAGACAGTTCATAAATGCACATCCCTGAGCCTCATCTCCATTGCCTGAGCAGACCAGGACACCTGTGTTAAAAAGACCCCAAGTGTCCTAGAAACTAAAAGGCCTTGGAAGTTGAAGTGGAAATTAGTGAGAGTTGCATCCAAATCAGTCGCATATACCCACATCATGAGAATATTGCAGTAGGGTAAGCTATTGAGAAAGCAGCAGAGCAAAAGGACAGGAATGAGTGATGTAGGAGAAGGTTAAGTTTCCAGGAGAAGAAGAGCTAATGGGTAGAACGGAGATGGGCTCAGCAGCACCACAAGTGAAAGCATATTTCCTGTTACAAAGGGATCTTATTAATGCTATACTGACAAGGGCATTAACTCTCCAGGATAACAGCAAGATCAAAATCTGCAATCACGAGTACATTTGTCTTGCTAAAACCTGCATTTGTGTATCATCTCTTTGTGCATGCTTAGAGACTACCGTGAAAATTTTGCTCCCTCAGTGCAGGAATAAACTCAGATAATTTTTAGATACTTACCAAAATATCCTCTAAGTAAAAAATTTAAAAGTCCCCATTAGTATTAAACATTTCCTCTTCAAGCTGTCAGTGCTGCCATGGAAAGAGAAATGTACCTCTGCTTGGCTCAAGCTTAAATTCTCTCTCTTCTTGTATTCTTTAAATAGCAGATTGTCAGTTTAAGAAACTTGTTGCTGTCGATGACTGTGATTCATGGTCCATCTAAAAGAACTGGGAACCTAATGGCTGTTTTTCATATCCTAATAACTGCATTGGACTCTAATCCTCTGGCTTCTGGTTTTAAATTCATCTAGATGTATTGTAGAGGCTGTTCCAGCTTTCAAGCCCCATGGGGCTTGGTTTTATATTCCTGCCAGTGCTAAACCTGGCTTCAGTGGAGCTGCTCCTGACCTACGCTTGTGGAAGAGCAGATCACGAGGTTGGCTTTAATGAAGTCCAACAGCTGCAACCAAAGTCAGGATTTTTCTCTTTAAAGATATGTGAGCACTTGCAAGGCTGTGTTACTTTGAAATACCTGGCTGGAATATATAGGACACAACAATCTAAAATTAAAAATCATGTTTGCAAATTCATATTAATTGAAAAGGAACATCTGAAAGCAAACAGAAAAAATCAATGAACTAACTGGTCCTTCCTCAGTTAAGTAACATAATTTGTTCAATTTGTTTTATGTCTTTAAGTGAAGAACCTTTTACTCACTTTGATTCATGGATGGAGGTTAGAAAATGGTACAGTAGGAAGGAAATTAACGTTTAACCTGCCCGCCTGCATATCCGAGCTGATGTCTCAATGTGGCTGCAGCTGTGAGTAAATTCTCCCAATAAACCAGACAAGAGCATCTGTAATATTCATACAGCTACTTATGTCTTGAGGAAAGCTCAGACTGTTTTGTGGCTATTACAGACCAAACTAGGAAAAATAATCTGAGCAGGATGTATTACTTCTTGACATATATCTATTTTATTTAGTTAAAATTTAAGGGGATTCACTGTTAGCCAAAGTTAGCTTCATGGACATAAACCCTGATAGTGCCTATAAAATTTGCTTATTTGACAACCTGGAGACTGCAAACTTTTATTTCTGAATACAGATATTTAAGAAGAGGCAACGGTAAAGCGCAACAGCAGCGTTACTCCACAGGATCGTGCACCTTAAACTTGGACTTTCCTTATTAATCCCAGTGTAGAAACAGACCCATATATAATCAGGCTTGAGGATTTCTACTTGTTTTTCCTTTCATCACCCAGAAACACATTATAACATGACTGACTACACCTTACAGAGCCAATGGGAAGAAACATAACATCATGGAATCATAGAATGATAGAATGGGTTGGGTTGGAAGGGACCTTAAAGATCACCTAGTTCCCAACCCCCTGCCATGGGCAGGGACACCTCCCACCAGACCAGGCTGCTCAAAGCCCCATCCAGCCTCTCCTTTAACACTTCCATGGATGGGGCATCCACAGCTTCTTTGGGTAACCTGTGCCTGTGTCTCACCACCCTCACAGTGAAAAATGCTTCCTAGTTTCTAAACTAAATCTCCTCTTGCCCTAACACTACAAGCCCTTGTAAAATCCCCTCCCCAGCCTTCCTGTAGGTCCACTTTGGATACTGAAAGACTACAAATAAGGTCTACCTGGAGCCTCCTCTTCCGCAGGCTGAATAACCCCAACTCTCTCAGACTGTCCTCACAGGGGAGGTGCTCCAGCCCCTTGACCATCTTCATGGTCCTCCTTTGGACCCAACTCCAACAGGTCCATGTCATTCTTGTGTTGGGGGCTCCAGAGCTGGATGCAGTATTTCAGGTGGGGTGTCATGAGAATGGACCCCATTCCCTCCTCCACCTGCTGATCACAATCCTTCATGCACTATTATATATTGTTATATGATATAATTACATTAGATAAGTTATATTATTATGTTATATTTTGACTATGATTTTATTAGATCATTAATTATCTATTCTATACCATGATGATGCAATATTTAGTTTATGTGACGATCAAGAGTTTCTTCAGCAAATGGCACATGAGAGACTCGGTGTCAGAAAAGGACATCAGTTGCTGAGCGAGCAGCCAATAATTTAAAATAAAAGTGCAGAATACATATTGATTTAGTTGGGAAGCTTGAGGATCCTTTATGACATTTCTCAATCTTGTTAGCACTTCATTGCGTCCTGTCAAACGCTGCAGGAGCTGTAAAGGTCAGCCCAAGGCATCTGAAGAACAACAGGCACGTTGAAATGTATTTATTTATCTATTTATCTATTTATTTATTTATTTTTAAGGACAACAAAGAGAGATTGTGAGCCAAGCGTTTCAAAATGCAAACCAGAAAGCTTCTTTCTGGCTAGCTGCACTTTGCCATCCTGCTACAGAAGTGTATGGCTTTTAAATTTTTCACTGTCAAGTTGGGGATATGGGTTTATTTATTTATTTTTTTTGCTGGTCATTGCCATGGAAGCGATTGCAACACCACCTCTACTAGATCCCTGGCATCTCGGAGTGAATCAGGACAGGAAAGAAATGACTGGTTATGAAAGAAGAAAGCTGGTGTTTACACTTAGTGATGTACACCCTGAGTAATCAGCGGTGATGGGGAAAAAAGGCAGAAAAGGCTTGTAACAGTTTAATGGGTGTTCAGAGAAAATATTATGTTTTTTCCTTTTTTTTTTTTCAAAGTTTACCAGAGTGAGACTGCATTTAATAAGCAGGATAATTACGGTCTTTTTATATTCATGCTTCTGCTGCCTTCCAGGTAATGGTAGCCTAATCACAGAGTAATAAAGATGGGCTCACAAAATATTATTTACCTGGAAATTTGAAGCCTGACTGCCTGAGAAGCTGTGGCGGATACAGGAACCTCTTGCTTACGCAGAGCGTTTCTTAGAAGGGGTGCCAGATGAGACATGTACCTGTCACATCTACAAGAAGAGAGGCTGCCTTACTCTTAAAATTCAGCTGTTTGAACTTACCTGACCCTCTGTGCCCGTCACTGTCGTCCTCAGCTGTCCTGCTACGTTTGGTGCCATATTATCCATATGCTTTTGGAGATAAGGATCAGGAGTTTGTTCCTAGCCGTTAACAAAGCAATCTGACAAATGACAGCCTTAAAATAGGACAACTGTCCCATTTAGGGACTCCCTGCAGGTCTCTGATAGAAAAGGGTGGTGGTCATCCCTTAAGTCATTATTTTTGGAATAGATTTGTCCTCCAAGCTGCTGGTGAAGCAGTTCAGGTGCTCATTTCCTCACCTGCTGTTGGCCAAGGTGAATTGGGTGAGCTGGAATTGTTTAAGTAGCACATCTTTGCTAGCACCTTAATGACTTAAATGGGTTCAGGAGCAATCACAGGAGCAGGGCAGCTTGAAGGTCTGCAGGGTGGTGGCTGTGGCATGCAGGGTTACAAACCAGGGATGGTTGTCTCTTGACCTGCTAGCTGGAGCCTAGGATGCAATCGGTGGTGTGAGGTATGTGGATAGCTTAACTCACTACTGATGGCTGTAGGACATAAAGAACACCAATGGGGCTTAAGAGTCCTCTACTTTTCCAGGTGGAAAGAAGAGATTTTGTGTGTCTGTATTCAATTTTTTTTAAGGCAGTGCTTGATGCACTGGCTGCAGAGTCTTAGCAGTATTTAGGGACCCAATTCCTACTGAAATACTTTGAGGATATGGAATGCAGAAAACAAACAAATAAATAATTTCAAGACACAAGACAGTGGTGGCCCTTTACGCTGTACAAACACATTTCTGTTTCAAATGGGTTTTGTTTTTTGTTCCTTTGTAACTATTATTATAGCTAATTTCAAGACAATAGCTTCCCATGCCTTTTTCAGAGAGACGTGGAGTAAAGTACCTGTCTCTATACATTGCAGAAAAGTGGGGGGGAGAGAACTACAGAATGGAGAGTAGTGGTGTTGGAACCAAAAGGAAAAAAACCCCACATGCTGTATGTGCCGTTAGAACCAGCTTTTTTGTTTGCACTTCATTTGATTATCAGTATTTTCAGCCATCTAACGCATTAATACTCCTCTGCGGGGAGGGGTAGGGTTCATAGCCTTTTCAAAGCAGCACTAATGAATGCCTTTAACTTAATAAAATGATCATTTGCCAACTACTTACCATAATGTGAACTAGATGTTTTCAGTCCAGAGATTAAAAGGAGTTTTCTTTCTAAGTGCACTGTCATGTTACTTCATAAGTCATAGGCGGATATATACGGTATGTTCATTGGTTATTGTTTTTGAAAACTGGGGAGCTCATAAAATGGGTTGGAAGGAGTTGCTAGAGTCTATATTGTTTCAATAATATATGGATTATCACTCTCTAAATACGCAATGACATAAAAGGCAATAATGCCTTTTATGGATCCCATGTGGCCTATTACACTAATGATCCATGAATAATGGGGTCACGGGATGAGTTTTGAACAGTGCCTTTCTTTGTTGGTTGTTTTTCTCATTTATTTACCCAGGAAAATTCAGTTTTAAGTATCTGCTTTTCAGCAAGGTCCTACCATTTACTGAGTTTTCATGTGGGTTAATGGATGCCAAAGAGGTCAAGTGACTTCCCAAAGGTTACACAATGAGTCACTGAATTTGTTGAAAATAAAACACAAGAACCTTCCAGTTTTCTGCCTTTTGCTCTGGCTGATACTAAAGCAGAGAGGTTTTGGATCAGCACGACCTCTACTAAATCCCTGCACTGCTGCTTTGAGGAGGCATCAAAGCTTGGTGTTCACTGGAGAGATCTGAAGCTCCTGAAGCAATGTTTCCCATGTTATTCACTGAGACAACCAGAAAGAGCAGAAGCACGGCCATGTAAATAGGCTGCTTTCATCCTTGCAATATAGATTCTCTCTTAAACCCCCCCAAATAGCACGGAGTGAAATAAACACATGGAAGCCCACAAGCACAGTTAACCTAATGCTAATGCAACACGACGAGCCTTTCTTTGGAACTGTGTTTCCTATCTTACTGCAGAATGTCCCTTTCACCTCACGTGGAAAACCTACACATTGTTCCTCTTGATTAATAAGGATGATTTGCCTCCTTCCAAAATGAACCTTGGCACTGCTCCTCCAAGCCCCGTAGCCTTGGAGGCTCAGTTGCAGAGGTCAGCTGAGCTCTGCTGAGGAAAGGAGGTGAGTCCTGCAGAGCATCATCCCAGCTCTGGATGCGTTGGTGGAGGTTACAAGCAGAATGCGTGGTCCCATCACCTTTGCTCTGGCCTTCTACCTTCTTCTCAAGTCCCTGCCAGGAAAGGAAGGGCTCACAGGTTGAGCTGAGCTTGGGCCCTGAGTGGTTGCACACCCCTGGGCACACCTTTTCCCTGGCTGTGCCTGTGTTTGCTCGGCTGCAGCAGTGAGGTACCCCTTGCTATTTGCCTGTCCCGGATTTTGGGTCTATGCAGAGCTCTGCAGCTCCAATGGGTTCATCATAATTACTGTTACTACCTACCGAATATTATTTTCTGCATTTAATATAGCATAAAGCAATTACAAAATGTAAGGTACTGCGGAAATACAGAAATATCTGCCTGGAATAATAATTTGATTTTGAAACTTTGTTGCTAAAAGACTTCAGGGTAAAATTGTAATACAAGATATGAGCTTTTAATGAAATGACTCCTATTACGTCTACTATAAAAGGACAAAACCTACATAACACACAGAAAATTTTCATTTAATTAGCAAATACTTTTTATTAGAATCATAGAATGTTAAGGGTTGGAAGGGGCCTCGAAAGAATGTATTTGTCAAGTTCTGATTAATCAAATAGCGTTTGTCAATGAACTGGGTATGCATGTTTCCATATTTATACACCTCTGAGTTGGCAACCATATGGGTTATTTATCTTAAAATACATCAGGTAAGCGCTGTTGTTTATGGAAACATTACAGAATCGTCCTGAGAAACCAGACAATACACCTCTGATCCCACTGTGTTTCCCTGTCGCTGATCTCTGGTGTTACGTGTGTGGGAGACGGGAAGATATTCAGGCAAAGAGGATGAGGCCACGGAGCGCGTCTTCCTTGGTTCGCATCCGAACGAGCCGGTGATTAATTAATTAAGGTTGCTCACGACTCCTCGAGCTGCGCGCACGCCGGGTCTGCGTTGTTTCTCCTGGCCTCTGAATGAGCTGCTACTGATGCTCTCCCTCCAAGAGCTGAGAGCCTGCAACCATCTTACTTAAAAATAGATTGAGGACCTGTGCCGTCGAGAAGTCACACAATGGCTCGCTGACAGCCCGTTGCACACGCTGATCAAGGCACTGCCTTTAAAACAGTTTGGCTTTATAATTATATCTTTACAGCTAACTGGGCTATCCAAATGATTTTCCTCTCCCCCTCCCCAAGTCTACTGACCTGTGGCTAATGAGATTTGTGTTTCGATTAGTTGTAGAACATAAATTAACTAATCAATGAGAATGGATTCACATCCTTTCTTGTAAAAGAGCTCTGCTGCAGTGATCTGTATTTAATATTCAAATCAATTTCAAATTCTCGGGATGATTCTGCTAATATGGCAGGCTGGGACTCGCAGCATCTGTATCCTTGCCACAGACTGTAAATATGAGATGTTTATGGAATCGCTCGCTGACCTCCAAAGCCTTCTCTGGTCTCATTGATTTACTATTTCACTTAATAGTGATGATGAGAAGCTTAGAGGCTGGCAATGAAGCTGGGAAAGCCATGTGAGAGAGCATTTTCCTTTTACTTACAGGAGTGTCAAGACTAAGCAGAAGTCACAGGACTTTGAAAAATGCTGGGTTTGGGATGAAAATTCAGGGGTCAATTTTACACTCCAACCCAAATTTCCCCTATTCTAGAGATGAGGGTAAAATATGGCCATTACCAAAAAGCAGTTCTCTAAGGGTGAGATTCTTTCATTTGCTTTCAAGGTAGAGAGAACTGCATCTTTTTCCTTGCCGTAATTGTCTCATCTGTACAATTAACCAGCATCTTGGCATAAAATGTGAGAATTTGTACAGTGTTCAAAGCATCTGTGGCCTTTATGGTACAAGTTCTGTTAGTACTGAAGCCACAGAAAATTAAATGTTCCCCAAAGAACTTCCAGATGTGTTTTATTCTAATAGGGTCATTATACAGTAAATTAAAAAGCAGGGTAAATGGAACTGTAAAATTTAAATTACTCTAAAACCACATCTCTTTGCTTTGAACATTCATTTGTGGGGTTGCATTTGCAATAAATGTGAATTAGGCAGCTGCAATAACTGTTAATCATATATTTATAAAATAGTAATGAGGAAATGAATAGCAGAGTAAGACAGCTGCACATTTCTCTAATAGTATGTCAACTGTGAACATAATAAGATGTAGAAAATTGTTTGGTGCTATGCTGATAATGCAGCCGAATGTAAGAGATCACTTCAACCTCTTAACTTTACAGGAAATTATATATAAAATCCATAAAAAGCCATAATAATACATTAGGCCTCTGAATTGTAGTCAATGTTTTTCTTTGCTTTGATATTTCTGAAATGGGCCATACTTTTCCCAAAGTAATCTGCCAAAGATCACTAAGGCTTTTGTTTCAGCCTGCACTTTATTCACCATCTTGCAATTTCATTTAACAGATAGTGCTTCTAAAAGCCCAAAGTGATCTAACTTCCCTGCTCCAGGAGAGCTATGGGAGCTCCCACCTCCCTCTCCTCGCAGAGTTTTTGCCAGGTCTTGAGCATCCCACCTCTGTGTTGGCGCTGCTGAAAAAGCACGGTTCCATTCAAGAACCCCACACAAGGCACAGCGAAAGATGACATTGAAACTTTGCATATATAAATATATATATATTTTAGAAAAGCAAGCTATTGTTAACATGGCCAGAGGGCACCCGACTACCTTTTACAGTCACGGTTAAAATTATAAAAGAGGTCAAGATAATCGTGAAAAAAACCAAAGCCAAACAACCCAAACCCAAGAAATAAATGGATATATTTGAGCAGCCCTTTCGCCTGGCTGCTTGTGCTAGCAGCCTTCCCAGCCTGCCCTCGTGCCAGGTGCTGCTCGCTTGCACTTGCAGTTTTTAAGCAGCCTTAATTGAATTTTGCAACTGAATTGGGGTGAAGAGGAGAATTAGAAAGCTAACAGGGAAAAAAAATTAGGCAAGTACCGGGCTGCAGACAGCTTATCAGCCAAGCAGGGAATAGGTGCTAAATGTGTAGTCGGAGGACTGCCATAAGAAATGTCACTTATCAAAGTGGCAGCACTTTGCAAGGGAAAGCCAGGGAAAGAAATGAAGGGCCCGATCCCAGCACTTGCTGCCACCGCTGTGAAAAGGCCTGGTGATTTAATAAGCCCCAGGCTGGGTGTGTGGGTTTGGAAATTGCTGACAGCAAGGTGAGGAGCAGAAGTCAGCAGGGAGCACAGGGGTGCAGCAGGCACTGGGAGTCTGATCCTTGGCTCCACCTCCCCCCAAAAAACCCCCCAAACAGCCTGATTTTGGTAGTGAATAAAATCATGTTTGTTAATTCTTTTCACTATGGAATACATTTGCTTGGGTGATTTTACTGGAAGTGTTTCCTGCTGTATTGCAATGTATTTTTGCTGTTTATTAATGAATTATTTTCTTTAATTGTTTTGAAATGAATTTAATGCATTTGCATTTGGAATGACAAAATAATCTCTTATTTATTTTTAAGTACAGGAGACTGAACAACTTACAGTCATCAGTTTCACAGAAAAAAATCAAGGTACACAATCCGTGATAGCCTCAAAAGGTCAGTCGCTGAAGGAGAAATTAATTCTCTCCGGGCAGAAAGGGACTTTTTTCAATTAGTCCTGTGTGTTGAAGGGTGAGGTGAGGGGCCACGGGAGGTCTGGGGAGACCAGGGGAGGTCAGGAGCTCTGCAGCACCATCAGCTCTCTTAGCCTTTTGTAGAACCTTTACGGTCACTCCCTGGACCTTTAGCCTTCATCAAGCTGTTGCCTGTAATGGACGCGACTCTTGTTTGTTTGCTTTTGGTTAGGATGTGGCACAAATCTTTTTCAGCCATCTTAAAAACTGCTGGGAAAAGCGTCCCTGGTGTAACCCTACCAAAGGAAATATTCTTCCTACAATATCGCCGTCTTATTCTGAGCTGCCACAGGCAAAGGGAGGCAGAAACATGGATACAGGCAGAAGGATATGGATAGAGACACAGATACGGAAACACATTCAGGTTGAATTTGTCCTGTAAAATGTTGGCCTTCTACCTGCCAAAACAAAGCAAAAAATTGTTCATATTATTAAATGTAAATTAAAGGATAAGCAATGGAAAATGGCTTGTTTTCAAATCTTTTTTCTTTGAAACAGATGGTTCAATTCTCCAGGAGAAGCAAAGTTCAAGCTCTCATTTCCCACTGTACATTTCTGTGTTAGTGCCTCACCAAATAGCAGTTCATTTCTGGAAATCCTATTACTGTCCACACTCAAGCAGCAACTTTAACAGATACATCTGTTACCTGGCAGCTTCTTCCTACACAACTCCCACCTCTGAGAGTTAAAGCTTATAGTTTTAAAAGGAAAATTGAAATAGCCCAATTTTGAACAATGCACATTTGGGGGGGGGGGGGTTTAAGAAAAAGAGCACATGCCACTGTCAGCTACAAGAGACTCATCTTGTCTTACATACTGATCTGGACAGATATAGAAAACAGAGTGGTGCATTATCATTATCTTCGAGATGTTTATTTGGTGTGTGGACACTCAACCAAAGGACTAATGCAATCAGAAAGTTAAAATATATGGGCTGGAAATACAAATTCATTAGACGTACACAAAACGTATGCTGCAGTGGAACTGTCATTTAAATTAGATTCTGACAATTATATGGATAGTCTGGTTGAGATGATATACGATTTGCTCACTTTATCTACGCCATGATTTAATTATTGCAAAAGATGTGTAGAGTTAGGACCCTGCTGTTCTCTCCTGGACCTGAGCTCAAGTGGAGCTGGGCCCATCTCGCACGCTTTGTGTTAGCTGCTTGAAGGATTTTCGTATGCATATGCATATACATTCTTTTTTTTACATGAAATAAGTTTGCATTTGCACCCGCAGGGATTGCTGCAAATCTTTCCGCTGACCTCAGCAGGGCTGGGCCTCACTCCTTCCCCACACATGGCTGCCCAGCCCTGCGAGGTGCTCCTCACATGAAGACACCTCATGGTTTGCTGTCCAGGATCTGAAGCAGACAGTGAAAAGCCAGCTCTCCTCCAGGCTGCTCCCAGCTGAGCTCAGGTGCCTTGTACCCATGCAGTCATCCTTTACATTCCCCGTCCTGATCCAAAAGAAGAAAAGCATTGGGTCTCCATCCCTTCTTCTCAGAAAGACATTGGCTTGAGACACTGGCAGTGAGATCAGCTGGACAATTTTAGACTTCAGGAAATATCTTCTCCCTCCCCAGCATCCTCAGAGGCTTACAACAGACATCAGTGACACGCTGCCAATTACCAGTGTGTCATAGTGGAAGCATGGCCAGCCCCTCTTGGGGACCTCCAGATGCTCGTATTTCTCCTGGATGAAATCACTGCTCTGGTGCTAAATATTGCTGGTACCAAGAGCATCTCAGCATCTCCAACTGCGCAGGTGGCACCATCCTGGCTCTACCTTGCTCTTGCCTGACATCTATTAGCAGTATTTATTCATACTTTAAACATGGACGTGTGCATAAAAAATGCAGCATCAGGCATGATCGTTTTGGCAGACAAACGACGGTGACATCTCTGCTTGAACGTTGAATACGTATTAAAAAGACTCGACTATTAAAATGGAAACGTGGTTTGATAACTTCTTACAAATGCAGTAAATGCCACTTCTTACAAATGAACACTAGCAATCAATTTAATTTCTCAAATAAAACGATTAAATTGCTGTTATTGTGCAATCATTATTTTATTGCTAAAACCTTTTAAAATGTTAATTATTGTGCCCCTTGAAAAGCTTTCATCTTGCCTGACTTTGCTCTTATACAGAAAATGTCTTCTGGTTGTGACTTGTGAATTGAATGAAAATTCATGCTTTACTTCCCTCCCCCTCCTTTTTTCTTTCTTTCTTTTTTTTTTTTTTTTTTTTTTTAACACCTGCAACTATTCTCATGGGCTGTAATATTTATATGAATTTAACTTTAATTTTTCTTTGCTTTCATCTTCTGAATTAGTCAGTATAAAGCATAGATCACTCCTTCCCTGCTGCTTTCCTGTTTATTTGCTTTAACAATAGATTCATTAACTAGATTTTGGTGCTCAAGCCATGCGGACACATCCATTTCAAAGGCAGCTTTAATGGCATTTCATATTTTTCTACATTAAGGAAGATTAAAGTATATTACAATACCCTTTACTGCTCTATTTTCTTCATTTTAGAAGTGGTCAGTTTTTAAATTTTTTTTCCCCTTTCTTTCATCTGCAGTGTTCAATAAATTGTCCAGGCCTTTCAGATGATAGTTCCAGCAAATTGAGTTCTATATTACAACTCTGAACCATTGTTTAGCCCATCATCAGTCAGATAAAGCACTCCTATTCACACAGGACATCAAAAGAACAAATATATGTTCAAAGTGGCTAAAAAGATTACTGTGACTTGGATATATCATTTCGTTAATTGTTAGTGATTATTCTACTAGTTTAGAGGTGGTAAATTTGCTGACTCTGAACTTGTGCTTGTGATGTAATCAGAGTGTAATATACAGATATCCCTGGCTGGAAATTACACCATTCAAAAAGGGTCAGGTCTATCATCTTCTAATAGCCGAAGGTGGACTAATAGCAACGTTTTAATAAGAAGAAAGATGTGGACCAATGTCTTCATTTCACATGTATAGTACATCGTGAAGTGCTCTGCAGAATTTCAGCCTCACTGGTGCTGGGATGAATCAGGTGATGATTATGGTGAGTACCGAGCCAAATTCAGCCTTGGTGTGACTCGAGAATGGTTGGGTTGTACCTGAGAGGAATCTACCCCAGTCTGAATGAGGTCGTTCTCTAGGTGAGAATGGCTAAAGTGAATGCATTCAGGTCTTGGTCCTGCAAAGATTGATTCACACATATTTAATGCTTTGCGCTCTGAGCGATCCCTCGGAAATCCCTCGCAAGGTTTTCGGTGTTTTGGTGACTCCCAACACCACAGTGTCACGGTACCGCACAAACCCAGTCTGTTTGTCCTCCCAGCTCCAGGTACAATGGGGAAGTCATTTAGAAGTGGGAGATGGAGATGGAAAACCCGAGACACTTCAACGTACTGAGGTGCCCGACTCCCAACGGCTGCAGTGAAACGACCGAGCAGCTACCTCTGTGTTAAGGCTCCGGAGACGGGAAAAGAAATGAACCCATCTGAACTGCCAGCTCCCAGACAGTCCTTCTCCCTTCGCAGTCACTGACACGTGGGTATCTCAACAAAACCACACACGTCTGCAGGACAGAAAGGGAACGCACGTCCACCTTTGCAGGCTCCCGCTCTTGAAAGGTAATTTCAGGAATCTTGCAAGTGAGCCAAACTTCATACGAAATTTTGAATAGATGCTGCCGCCGACTGCACGCTGCATTTCTCCTCTTGTGTATTCTCCCCTGCACCGGGTAAAAATGGAAAGGCAGCTCTAAGGATGCCTGATCTTATGTGAGGCTACCGGCTGGAAGACAGATTTTACAACAGAACAATCGCAGGGTGTAGGTTTTAGGCAATAAGCAGGTAGCCTCGTTCTCTCAAAAGAAAAAAAGAAAATAATGGAAAACTGTAACATTCATTTGGAGGCCTCAAAGGCATAAAAAACCCAATTCCAACTGTTATAGGTCCCTGCAGGAGTCTACAAAAGAACTAAGCTTTTTAAGTAAGAAAACTAGATTTTGGCCCAGAGGGCCCTGTCATTGCTGCTTAATAGATGAAACTCTTTTGATACAAATATGCTGTTTACTTCTCAGCTTCAGCTTTCATAAAATATAACCTTTTTATGATTTACGACCCCAGAAAAAGTGCAGGATGGATTTTTAGCTCTGAATTGGTTGAATGTCAACAAGAAAAATATAGATAACATATAGAAATAGCAGGGTGTTAATGCCACACAAAATGATGAAATTATTTTTGTTTAGAAAAGTTAAGTTTGTTCTTAAAGTTCTTTGTGAGTGAAACTGAGGAAAGGGTTTGCTGGTAAAGCCACGGTAAGCTTTGCCTAACTCTTCCTTTTTGCTTTAAGACAGCCATGGCCTGCCTAGAAATTGTAAAGCTGATGGCATAGAATCCAGCTGTGATGTCATGGATGGACAGATGGTGCGGTGTGCCTGGGAACCCTTCTGGTATTGGCCAAAACTTACCTGAGTTTTGCCCAAGTAAGTGTTTCAGATTCAGTTCTTTAATGTCAAACCCAAGTTGGAAGACTTGTTCCAAAACTAAAGTGGTATAAAGACTCCTATAACTTGTAGTGATATTAAAATCAAACGGGAATGATCAGAAGTGACATAATCTTCCTCCTTTATTTGCCCAAGTTATGATTTTTTTTTCCTCTTGACAACCATATCGATGCCTATAGACAAGTTGCAATATATAGGCATGTTTTAATATATTGGCCAGTGATTCAAAAGAAGTGTAAATAACACTTTGGTGTCGTGAAATGAAAACGACAGTATCAGACCTTTGAAGACAGGCAAAACTATTGAGGGAATAACGGTTGCTGAGAGGATTTCACACATGTTTACGATTTTCCATCTTCTTTGCTTAGCATTAGCAATGTGCTTGTTTTTCAGGTGCCTTTTCTCATGTTGTTTGCGAACCCGCTGAACAAAAAAAGAGTTGGCTTTTCTAGATGCTTGGGGAAATAGCCTGATCCCAGACAAATTGCCCAGGAAGTCTCTGAAATGACTTCGCTTGCCACAGAGGCAAGGTTGTAAAAATTGAAAAGGTTTTTACTTTCGACTCTTCCAACTATTGCAGAAAGAGACATTTGCTACTATATGGTGTCTGAAAGCTGTCACTGAGAAAATTAAAATAACAAAAATATCCATCTGCAACATCCTCCCCCCCCCCCCCACCACCACATCCAGCTTTTCTGTCCTGCTCTGTCACAGGGAATGAACCTGTCAGGGTATGGATGATGTGGATGCCAGGAGGCTCAGGCAGCTGATACTCAGCAGCTGAGGGGTTCTTATACAAAATATACACAAGTATTGGTGCTGAAAATCACCGTGCCCCACTGATCTGGATGCTTCCCCCTCATGTATTACAGATAAGAGAAAAGGAAACCAAAAATCAATAGAAAGGCATGGGAGAAACTTGTGGAAAGGCATGTGAGAAGCAATGCTGCTGGAGGGTTAGCTGTCCTGCCCAGTTATTTACAGATCTCCAGAGCCTTTTCATGGGGTCTGAGAACAGGAAAACAACTTGGAGCACTGATTACTGAGCCCTTCGTTCAGGAATGGCATAGGGGACTAGATGGGAATCTACAATAGCCAGACCAAGGCTATCCAGGACAAGATTTTCTACCTGAGGCTTGGAGGTGCCCATGGGACCTCTGGGATCCTATCTCAGAGCAGGGAGCCAGGCAAGAGCCCTGTGAGTTCAGGCTCTTAGTTATGCGGGCTTGATTTTCCTATGGTTGGTTGAAGTAAGCACGATGAACTGAGTCCTCTCCTAAAAGACTCAATCTCTTTCGGTTATCACTCACCTACTCACAGATGAGCCAGGCAGCTGCTAGTCTTTTTTTAAAAAAAAATCGAAAATAGTGCCCTTGGCCCAGCCTTCAAGCTGGAAGAACTAAAAAGAAGCAGTTTATATTGTCATCGAACATGCTTTGACAGGCTTTCGAATAGCAGTAGCCAGTCAATCTCCAGAAGCTGGACAGTGTGGCACAATTTATAGTGTATTTTCTTGCAAGTTCCTCAAGGCATCTTGCAGCAAAGTAATGAAAAATTGTCATAGCTCACCCGTAACTTTCAGTTGATAAAAACTATTAATATTATTCTTACAGCAGACAATAGCTAGAGAGCACTTTTTTTTTTTTTTTGCATATCTGCAGAAGCACTTCTTGTTTGGAAGCTTTGGTGAGGCTGTCCCAGAAATCTGAACACTTAATTTTGCAGAAAGCCTCAGCACAACTCCATGATCATTGGTGGTGTGACAGGAAAGAGGTCCTGCTCAGGCTTCTTTGTTCTATCTATACAGCTCATCTGTTGTTAGAGTCGAATCCAGTCCTCACCTTTAGCTGGTGATGGTTGTTGTGAATCAGGTCCTTGGTTCCTCAGGCCAAAGGAGCTGAGCAGACCAGTGGTGACAGATCTCCAGATGTTGGCTGCTCTGGCTTTCTCGCCACAGGGAGCACTCCCCATGAGTCCCACTGTCAGCTTCTTGGGCACAATCTAAAGCCTTTATGTTTTGCAGCATGTATTTTGAACTGTGAAAAAAAAAGCAAACAGAATGACGTCCTTTGTGTGTTCCTATGTGTGAAGAACATGTGGTTTGCTTGAAGTTATACATATGAAAATGCAGTAACTGGCCATTGTAAGAGTTTACTGATGGATGTGCTGTAGTCAAAACCAGGCTTGGATGCCTTTCTTAGTGTATACCCAGTTCATCCACAAGTCACTCTCAGAGAGCAGGATTTAATTGGTATGCATAGTCCTGTAGCCTGTAGGGAACTGGAACATATAAGAACATTTCCCATTGGTCCTAGTGTCAGGTACAAATGTGACCTTGTAAATTTGGCAAGTGGAGCAAGTGACCCTCTCTGGGGTTTGCATGGAGGAGCTGCAGGAAAAGTTCCCCCCTTCCATATCATTAGGAACTCATCAATAGTCATTTCAACAGACCTTTCCAAAAGTGCCCCCATCGTTAGAATATCCAGCTGCTGTGATGTGGTGCTAGTATTTATGCCAAAAAGGTATTTCACCTTTCCTTCAGTCCTTTTCTTTATTTGTTCGCTTTTGGTTTATAACAATTTCCTTCCAGTTATTTCAAGGCTGCTTTCAGTAGGGGAAAAAAAATCTCTTCTTAATAAGAATCCAGCTCAAACCTTACATCCAAATGCTGAATGCCAAATGGCAAATCTGGTGGTGTGATTCATTGTTACTAGGTGTATTAATTTTACTCGGGGAACTCATTTAGCTGAAGGCACTGTGCTTATGTCCTGCTCAATGGCCTTTGGATAAAGTGAATTTACTTTACTTGTCTACTTTGAAGACCAGAGATTTGGTCGTGTTTCATTTTCAGGTAGAAAAAGCAAAGAACTGTTCAAATATTCTCTTGGAGCTGTCCTGAAAAGTGGCTTATAATGGCAGAATCATAAAGGTCAGGTGCTATTTTCTTTCCATAAATCTGGCAGTGGAAACATTAGAGGTTTTCCTGGTCTTTATCCCCCCTCTTGCTGAGATGAGGGTGTCAGATTGGTTTGGGGTCCTGAGAAATCCTAAGTGTTGGAAATAAAATGCAGAGCACAGATGAGTGCTGCTGCACCTCCGTGTTGTTAGAGAGGAGTCATTAGAGTTGTACCAGAGGAACTGGAAGGAAAGTAGGCACATTGCAACACGAATGCTTGCAGATCCTCACAGTCCCTTGGAAAGGGTTCCCTACACTGCTAGGAACGTGAAGGATGACGAATCCTCTTACAGCATCAAATGCAACAAGGAAAAGAAAGATAGATGTAAAATTAGGTCTTGAATTTTTGTTGCTAGCACCTACTGAAACAAATGAAGCTGCTGGAGATTGTGATCTGCTAAATACTCATAACCAGGGAAATCCTGTACCAAGTTCCTATGGAGGCACTAAGAAAACCAGTGAAAATGGACCTGAAATAGTCATGAAAGAGAAGACATTCAGTAACAGGGCTATCATTTCAGCTCATGTCTGTAGATCACTTGCTACTCTGCAGCCATTTGATATTGTAAAGTAGGTGTAAAAGGAGGACTGTACATTGAATGTGCATACAAAAACTGAAATCCTGACTTCAGGCACAAAGCTTCTTCCAGCAAAGCCTACCTGAACTGCTGGCTGGGCTCAGCTATTGGAGGAAGCTGCAAACTGACACTGCTATATGGCTTCTGGATCAACTTGAGGTAAGCCGAGGAGGTCATATCTGCTTTTCCTTGGACTACCTATTTTCTTTGAAAAATGGAAGGAAAATAAACTAATGGCTTTGAAAGCATTGCTCTTAATATCTGTCAAAATTCCATATAAAATGAATTGAGCTCCTTGTTCTGGAATAATGTGTCTTTTTTCCCCTAGCTTAGAGCTATATATTTTTAATAAGAAAAGCTGGTGTATACAAGGGAGTGAGCATGGAACAAGGGTGGGGTTTCAAGCATGATAATGATTCCTCAGTAACTCCCAGCATAGATACTTTTAATACTTCACTGGAAGTGTCTTTGTGAAGTTTAACATCACGCACTTCCCAAGGGAGCCCAAAGGAGCTATCAGAGTGATGGTGTCCATAGGCTGGGAGGAGAGAGCCCTTAAGAATTAGCTGTTCTGCAAGAGCTGCTTGGGATTAATTCTCCAGACAGACAATTTCTAAATCTGGTTTTCCCTGAGTGTTGAGACTACGGTTGTGGCTGGCGTGTATGTGAGTGAGTGTGAGTAAACGGCTTTTGGCAGGTGGACAAGCACTGCTGTTTATCCCAGACACAAACCTGGCCAGAAGCTAGGCTTTCCTCACATATGTCAGTTCATGGCCACAACCATGGAGCCTGCCAGATTTATAAACTTATTGGTCCGAGATGGAAGAGGATCATTAATTAAAGCTAGTAACTGTGATTGATGCTATAAAATCCAGCATATGTTTGCTTTAGGACTGTATGACTTTTTGGTTTTTTTTTTTTTTTAAGTTGTGGCCTGGTTACAAGTCAATTTGGCTCAGTGTCCAGTTTATTCAACTCCTTCTGCAATCAAGGTCAGCTTCCATCCTGTTCACGTGTCCTTGGTTAGTGACAGAACTAAGTTAATCTGGAATCTTCATTGATATTTACAGAGCTGTGATACCTGATACAGTATGTTCTTGTAAGCAAGCATGGATGGAGACCAAATTTTCATTTTGGAGGAGATGTCCTATCTTTTGGCTCTTGCTTTCTCTTTTCCTCTTTTTCTTCTGTGGACTAATTATCATGTGTTCATGGTTTGAATACGCTTAAATTCTTTGATTCTCTGATTCTTTACTTGTGTATTTATTTATGCCTGAGGGATCATAAATCTGTAAAAGATAACATTTTTGACACCAGCAGTATGATGTCTATCATTTACAGAGCTCTCTGTAAAGAGGTATTTAGTGGTATAAGGCCAGTACCTAAATTCTTGGGAAAAAAATGATGTGTTACAGTCATCCCAAGGGAATCACACTTATTTAATAACAACAGTGAATTTGGTCATTTTTTTTTCATGGCTGTTTTTGAGCCAAAGCAAACATCCCCAAATATTTACTCATGGAACGAGTCCAGGTGAACTGCACAATCTATATGAGGGGTTTGTTTGGTTTTGTTTTATGTTCTTCAGCACTGGTTACATCACCAGGTCACAGGATAGGCTTTGGTGGTGTTGTAGATACCGTTTGGTGGTGTTGTAGATACTGCTAAACTCTGTGTTACCAGCAGTGTGAACTACAGGTTTGCAACACAGCCAAACATGTGTCCATTTTGGTTTGTTGTTTTATTTTTTTATTTTTTAATATTTCCCCATGTTTATAAAAATTAAACAATCCTTTGATGTGAAATCATCGTTAAAGCTTTATTAATGAACTTGTTATGTGTTACCCATGTTTCATGACTACAAGTTCATTCCTGATACTGAAACAATACAAAATGTTAGACTCTTCTGGTGATGTATTTGTTGGCCTGGGGAACACTAGGCAAGGTCTGCCTTAGCAAAATCCTCTGCACAATTACCACGTCTGGTGTTACTAATTGTCATTTTAGCAAAGAGAGCATGGATAGGTTTTACTCCACTCCAAAGCACTCAGAAATGGTACCGCACTAGTACCCTTTTATGTGCCAGCATATCCTGCTTATCATGAATAACCAAGTCAAAACCAAGTTCCCACACAATAACATCACTTTAATCCTTGCCAGTTTGTCCGTGGCTCTCACTCTCTGTGCAGTGGGGTGTTAATAAATGAGATTAAAGCAGTCAACAGCTTACAAATTTCTCCCGTTCCTTTGCAGCAATACCCTGGTAATCTTCAACTGGTTTAAGACAATTCCACAACTCCCTTATAGAGCAAGTGGCAACACTGCCATGGCAAAATTAATGAATAACTTACCCTGAAAATTTCCAGTTCTCCTCTGCTGTCGCTATTTCCTGTTGGACTGAGACCTACAATCACTTGCATAGGTGAGTAACAAGTATCTCGCAAATATTTACTCTCTCTTGAAAGCATTTGCAGTTGGAGGTTTCTAGAGTAACTGCAGCTCAGACAGGAATTTTGTTCCCTTTGCAGAGATCTGACTCTGGGCCGTACGGTAAAAAGGATACAGATATATATATATATATATAAAGGAAATGCTGAGAAGAGTAATAAAGAGCAATCTTCCCGTGAGTAAATAAAAATTACAAAAGGAAACAATAATCAATACGTTTTACAGTTCAAGAGTTCAGCACATGCTGTTTCAGTACAGTACAATGGATAGGCGGCATCCGTGGATTATGAATTCCCACGTTTATGTGGAAACAGAAGTAAATAACTGAAACAAGAGTCATGTTGCAAGAATGTAAAACCAAGCTGGACTTAATGGCGTGCTATATTTAAAAGAGTGATGTGGTCCAAGGAATATTCACTTCATCTTTTCCTTCAAGCTCGGCTGCCTGCAACCTGCCAGGACCAGCTAATTCAAAAGAAACCATTTTTCTCTATTTCAATCACCAATAAAATACAATATGCATTGCACTTTGTTGCCCTGAATCCCAGAGCCCGACACTGCCTAACATCAGTGTGTTATGGGTGTAAATAAATGGCATTTCTCATTCGAGTTGGGAGAACCATTACTTGGATGAGATACAGGGGAAGGGCAGGGCAATGTGGTGATGCCACATACTCTTGCAATAGTTTTTTGGAGGGAACAGATGCCTGAAAGCTTCTTGCTGTCTTGTAAAACCTTTTTGCTTTATGATTCAGATGAGGAAACACCATCAGAAGCCTGGTCTTAGATCACCTGTTAAAAATCAGATTTTGTGTATGCTTCATCACCTCCTCTTTCTTGTCTTCTGACTCTTTCCTTGATGCAATTATCAGGGACTGATCTCCAGCTTTTGCCCCTTTCATCTCTCCATCAGTATAAGAGAACTGATTTAACAGGGCCATCAGTGATTCCTCTAATCAAGAAGTATCTTCCAGAGGGTTTGAAGTGATGTAATTGGCTTCCAGTCTTGCCTGCCATGAACACTCTTGGGCAGGCAACATGCAAAGTGTCTACTCATACCCAGGAGAAAACCAAGGCTCGATGGACCTGATGTCACTTGGGAAGTGAGGGCTGCAGGTGGTGGGTTGTCCTGATGCTTCACCATGATGAGGAGCAAATGTTTAACAGCATTTTAGTCTGGAAAGACTGGTTGGTAAGCCTGGTTTTGAGTAACTATAAATCTCATTAGCACAGGGTTGCAGTCATCTTGCAAGAGAAAAAGGTGAAATCCCGGTTTGTCTAAAATGTTCCCGTTGTGAGGGATGGATCCATTTTGCTGTAGCTGATGGTCTTGTTCCCAAGTGAAACACAGCCACGCATAATGTGGGTTTTGATTTGATGATACATGTCTCATTTTCCAGGTTAGCATGTGTTTTATCCAATAAAGGCTGTACCTTCTCACACATTAAGGGTTCAGTCTTGTACATCATGTCTATGTGATAATGTAATCCAGGACATTATATATGAAAAAAAATTCTGACATAGATGTACTTTCTAAAACCTATATTAAAAAAGCTATAATTTAGAAAAATAGTTCTTGCAATGTCACGTTAAGAATGAACAATTTTGAATAAAAACCATGAAAAGGATAAATTTTGAGTGCTTGGCATTGTCAGACAAATACCATTCCTATAATCTTCATCAAAATCAATCTTATACAGATAGTAACAGTTGTGCCCTTGTTCTAATATAGTAGAGCCATTTTGTTAATTTCCCTGTATTTTATGAGGTGCATGGAAAATACATTTTATGAGCAGGTGCTCTCTTACTTTATATAGGAAGTATTAAATTTGATACCACTTTCCTTTAATAAGACCAGATAATGGCACAAAATCTGAATCTATTATCACAAGGAAGAAAGTAACAAGGACAGAAAACGAAACAAATGTAATTTTTTCTTATTACAACACTCACATTTCAAACTTGTGGAGTGTCTGTGCTTTACTTTGTAATAACTACTCTGACTGCATAATACTAAGATAGAAATTGTTTAAAAGAAAAAAAAAAAAGAAAAAAAAAGACTGATAGCCTATTCAGGGCTGTGTCTTTGTGTTCTCATGGTAGCCCATCTCTTTAAGTAGGTTGAGTTGAACAACTACCCAGCAGGTGAAAAAATGTTCTACTACTAGCATATTGCAATCTTTCATTAAATGGTTACCAAATAAACCTATACAGTAGTGAGAAAGGAATGCATTTCTACCTGCTGGCAGATATCTTTACAAAGTGCAAGGTAACAGCATTGTGTGGATATAGAACGATGCTTGCAATGAAACCATGTGCATTTTCTCTGGTTCCCCCTCTCCCCCAGCAGCTGTAACATGCTATGAAAATCAGCCAGCAGAACTAACACAAATGACATGGTAAACATGCAGGCAATGATTTTTTTTTGTTTTGTTTTTTCTTTTTTTTTTTTTTTCCCCCCACTGCATACAATATTAGCCATTAGCCTGCAAGCAATGGTGTTGCATTCATATTTAAGGTAATTTTCACACTAATATGGTGTATGCAAGCCAGATCTTTCCAGAATGAAAGTGGTTTAATGGCTGAGTTTAGGCAAAGAAAAGAACTCTTTTATCAGTAGATAAGAAGAACAAATAAGATAAAAGATAGCTATATCAGATAAAAGAACTCTATCAGCAGCTTTTGCTTTCAGGAACTTTGTGCATGTAGAACACATAAATTTGTGTTCTACATATTTTTTGTGAGAAAATAACAAAGGTCCTTCATCTGCAGAAGTGAATGAAACTCGTGTGAAATTAAAAATAGATAAATGTGCAGGATGATTTGTCCGTGAAATTTACTGCTACATACCAACAATTTCATCTCCCTATGTGTGAGATGCTATTTAAGTCTTTCATTTTAAATTCCTGTGAAGAAATCAATGAAAATGTTAACACAAGTGATAAAAGGTATAGTTTTCTCCTGTGATAAATAAAATTTCTGACAAAGAGTATACAGAGTCCCCTACACAGTCCTTCTGTGCTCTTACTTTATTTCTCAATGGAGTCCCAGTGTTTGACAAGATTGCTTGAGATGGTCCCAGATTCTGGATGCCATACCCAGATAAACCCTCCGCAGCAACCCAGCCCTGTTTAAAGCTGGACTCTTATGTCCTGGTGTTTTAACCCCACTCCTTACTGCTGCTGGTTGGACTGGACCTCTGGGATCAATCCCACTTGTATCCAAGCACAGTCCTGGGCTGTGGCGAAAACATTTGTTGTCTTCTCCTGACTCTGAGATTGACAAAGCCTCCAATATCCACTCTCTGCAGGACTGAAGAGGGAAGCTGGAACTTGTAGTAACAGTGATCCATTTAGTCATCTATCCAAACATTCAAAACTGGTGTCTTTCCGTACCTCAAGAAGAACCAAAACAATTGAGAAATACAGGCAAAAAAAAGAAATAAAAGAAAAAAAAACCAAACCCTGATGCCTGTGCTGAGAACTTCAACACGAAGTTTTACTCATTAGGAATTTTGGGCTGAGTTATTACATCTCAAAACACCAGCATTCATAATGGAAATCCTGGCAGAGCCTTAACTATGGCTGTGTGAGTGGCACGGCTGCAATTAACTTTGTCCTCAGACACTTTCCATTCATATTTTAAGGATTTTAAAATTAATATAATTGTATTGGTTTATAAAAAAATACTTTCTCCCTCAAGGTGTCTCATATAACATATTTAAAACACATTCCTTCCCCCCCCCACCCTTTTTTTTTTTTTTTTTTTAATTCCCATCTGCACAACAGAGGTTTCCTTCTTCCCTTAATTTTCTTCCGTTGATACATTCCAATAGTTTCTCCCCAGACCCTCAAACGCAAAGTTCTTCCTCTTTGATAATGTGTCTTTTCAAGTTTTGGAAGCTCTGTGCAGAACATATTTATGTTCTCTGAATTGTTCTGCCCATTCCTCAGGAGCCCAGCCCAGTATTGAATATCTGAGGTCTTACATAGACACCCATCCACTCCTCCAGCACCACATGACAAGTCTGCACTGTGAACCTGTGCATTTCTGAGCAGAGAGAATATCTTGGTTTTGCTCATAAAGCTTGGTGGAGGAATTGTCACCGAGTTTACGGCACGGTGGTGAGGGGGCATTTGCAGGTTTTGGTCCAGGACACCCTCAAGCCTGGGAAACAAACTCTTTCCTCTTCAGTTCTCCTTGGCAAGGTCTAAAGCTCATATGCCCTGTTAGAGAAATAGATCTACTATGAAAAGCCATGCAAAGATGGTACTTGTGTTTTAAGTGGTTATTTCTTACCTACCAACCTATGAAAACCATTAGTTTTAGCTCAACGTTTGCCATTTTTACTAAGTCAAGTATGACCAGAACTCAGATTATGCATTTAATATATCACTTAGAAGCAAGATCATACTGGTCATCCTTGGTGCAAATGAAAGAAGATTAAGTATAAGAAGTGATATTTTGTTTTGGAAGTTTGTATAGACAGAGTCTTCAGAAAACTCTGCATTTAACTTCTCAGTACATCACTTAAATGGTGCTAAAACAACATTACTCTGCTGATAGCTGGGCAAGTGAAATGGTTACAGGCACATAATAAATTGCATTGGTATATAGTAAATCTATTTCTCACATACAGCCTGTACAACTTCTCATAAAGATAATACTTCAGCATATGATAATTTATTGTGAGACTACACTTCTGACACATAAAACTATTTTGTAAACAACAAAAAGCCCAATGTGAATAATTTAACCAACCACTACAAACTGGTAGAAAGCAGAGTCTGCCATCCAAAACAAATGAGACCCCATCTAGATGCTTCTATTGACTTATACTTGAATTAATTTAATCTTTATTTTATTTCAACTCTACCTTAAATTTTTTTATTATTATTTTTTTTTTTGTAATCCTCTGTCCAGAATACAACACGGGTAACTTTTGAGCGTGCTCATCATTTGAATAATCAGCCATTTAGTGACATGTCTAGTCCTGTTTAATGACTGAATCTGTAAAAGTATGACCTCAAGCACTGGTTAACTTTAAAATAGCTGTGCCCACTGCATGACATAGCCAACAGGAAGCCATTAGAGCTCCAGCAATTACCATTTACATCCATCGACGAAGTCCCTATTTTATTTTAATCTGCTTAAGTACATTTTCTGCACGAGGTTAAAATATAAATCCCTTCTCCTGAACAAGACTGGTTTTCTGGCTGACTTGAGAGCACAATTTACAACTGATTTAATTTGTTCTTCACAAACATTCCTAATGACATTACCCTGGTGCATATACTGACTGCCTCCTCTTATTCCATTAACTCCCAAATCGGGTTTAAAGACCATATTGATGCTAGATGTTATTATGGGTGATTATCAAAACAACAGACAATGGGGCAAAGTGTTTACTAACTGGTTTATATATAATTTCTGTAATAACTACAACAGATGGTAATGCTACAAACAATAAATCAAGCTTTTCACTGCTGAAATAAATTGGCAGCCTGCAGTACAGAAATGCTGTATGTAACTATATACAGATGCTTCAGTCATCAACTGTATTGTTCATCTTATTAGAAAATGGGTCTGTTACTGCTATTACAGGAAATCTTTCCATTTGCAATTACAAATGTATATTTTCAATTAAAATTGTTTTTAACTGCCAAGCTGGTTTAAGTATACTTTAACCTTTAATTACAAATAGAGTTATCACGTACTGCCAAGCTGGTTTGAGGCATTTGTTTGTGTCTGTGGAAGTTCCTCCTCAAATTGGGTTTCCACTCCATAAATATATTTCTGCCCTTCAAGAATCCTCTGGCCAAAAGGCATTTGTAGTAACTTTAGGAAGTTAATTCAATCGTAGCTGGGTAAACGGATCCTTTATTCGACAGTGCTTAAAACAGTATCAAACCTGCAATTAATTCCATTCACTTTTCTTTGTAGCAATTCATCAAAACATTTGTCTTCCTACACCGCCTTCCTTCCAGCCCCTTTGTGGGGAGCTGATTCCATGTCTTCGTACTCGTGTCACCATCTTCTGAAGCTTCAGTGGTACCCCACAGCTGCTACCCCACCAGTGACGCTGGGAGAGAAGTTTCAGTGCTTACACTGGGAGCAAGTGATGGAGAGATTCAGGGATCTTCAGTAGTCTGGTATGAACCACAGGAACGTTGGTCCGTTCAGAAATTTTATTGCAAATGAGAATTTTATTACAATTCAGAAAATCAGTAGGATTTTTAGTGTCTTTCCCCGTTTTATGGCTCCTTTGAATTGTTCTTTGCATAAAGGTAGGGCCATGAAAGAAAGATGGAAATAGAGAACATAATGTTTTCACAAGCAAGCTCGTAACAGTGAACTGATTGAGACTTATACCTTCCAGGTGCCTAATTTATGCTGATTTTCAGCTTGACTTTGACACCATCCCCTGCTGAGAAGTACCTACCTGCAAATTTACTTGTCCTGTATTTACCATTGACAAACTTTTGGTCTAGTTTTGCTCCCTGATCTCTGGTGTGTCCAGACATCCAAACATCCCAGCTTTGCACGCCCACTTGGAACAGTCATACTCTACAAAATCCTTTAAGAAACTACAACTTGAGAAACATGATGCGTCTCAAAAGAACCTCAGTGCTCTTGTCACAGACAGAGGAAAAAGATAAAAAATCCTCCTAAAGTACGTATATATTAAGCATTGTGTAAGGGATGGGACACACAAGACAAAATGAAATACTTGTTGGAATATTAAGAATGAATTTTAATGAATCATTCATGAATAATCTGTCAACAGAAACTCGTATCTTTTTTTTCCCAAAACAATCACATAATAATTTCAAGGAGTGAATTAATCCATGAAAGTCATGATTGCTTTATGAGCAATTTGATAACAGGAAGATAATTGACATCTGAATTAACTTTTCAGAAGTAGTGAGAATACCATATCAGCTCTTGTACATAATTTTTGCCCTATCCATGATCTCACTAATATTAACTGTACTTTGGTGTTGCTGTTGGATTCAATAGACACCTGCATAAAAGAAGTAAAAATGCCACTTTACTGGCTGATCTCTTTGTGAGTATGAAGGAAGAGTTTCGTTCCTTATTCTAACAGGGTGAGATAGGAGTGAAATGAACTGCCCAAAATCTCCTTGTTGACAGATACTGAATCCTAAGTCTTTCACCTTCAATTCGTTTAAAATGAAAATGCTCATAAAGAAATGTCTTTGATAACTTCAGCTTTTTAAGGTTACTTTAGCAGGAGCCCAAACACATGTCCTGAGGATGGTGTCACTCTCACTGCCAGGACTGGAGGTCATGCCTGTTTTGTGAACCACTGCAGTGGTGGGACAGCTTTGGGTGGGATGTCTTGTCTTCGGCACATGGACTAAGTATTTGCTCAGGTCCAGACCTGAAGCCCTCACAGATCTTGGGAGGTCACCAGCTTTGAACCTGGCAGTGGATTTTTATGGGGCGTCAGCTGTGCATCCTCCACTCCTGTAGAGCAGGCTCTACATCCCTGCTTTGGGGATGCCAGCACCCTGGACCAGGCTGCCCAGAGAGGTTGTGGAGTCTCTTTCTCTGGAGAAATTCCAAACCTGCCTGGACAATGTGATCCTGAGCCCCCTGCTCTGGGTGACCCCACTGGTGCAGGGGGGTTGGACCAAATGATCTTCAGAGGTCCTTTCCAACCCCTACCATTCTGTGATTTTGTGATTCTGTACTAAGCTGCCTATTTTCTGGGCAGGCAGCTAGTTGCTGGAGGTTGCTGCTGTGTGAAGAGGGTTTGTCGTGTGACAGCAGTCTGCAGAATAACTCCCACTGGAGAGCATCAGACATACAGTACAAACCCCTTCTTCTTCTATCAGTTATGTGTACATACGGACGACGCTGTACGAGCGCAACCGACGCAAATTATACCTGCTGTATATAATAAGGATAAAAATACAATCCCAGCATTATAAAGATCTTTAATTAGAATCTTGCAAAGGTGGAATCTAATTATTTGCTAATTGCCTTTCCATATTTTTTTAGGGCCTCACAAAGCTTTGGGGATACTGAAGAGCAAACAGCGCTTTAAGGCCACAGTACAACGCGACAACAGTGATAGATATGCTAATTTCTTCATTCACTCCACTTCACTTCTTTTATTCTTTCCAATTAAAGCAAATGCTACTGAAACTGTAATTAAGCTAGTGCCGTAGCCCTGATTGCCTGCTGTTTTAATGAAACCCTATTGATTTTTCTTTTATTTCTAATGGCCACACATTGCGTTCAATGGTCAAACACATGGATGTTACAATGCGCGGCCAAACTTAATTTTTGTTCCCTAAAAGGGTGGCCTTATCAGGAAGAATATCAAAAGAGCTATTTGTGTGAGGTCTTTATAGTTTTTCCTCTGTCTGCCTGGAGAGATGCACTTTGAGCAAACATATTACCATTAAAAAGAAATAAGCTACATTTTGTAGAGAATAAAACTCACTATTAGTCTCCTGTAGTTGCCATAAGTTGCATACAGTTTTGGCATATTCATGATTTCCAGCATACATTTAAGTTTTATTATTTTTTATAAAATAATCTATCTGTAAGGGAACATGGGGAACATTATATTCTCTTTGGAAGATATTATAAATCACACCAGCAATTTGTGATATAACAGGCCATGAGCACTTTCCGATTTGTTGATAATTTTATTGAAGGATTCATTTTCACTGGTAAATTTCACTGAATTATTTTTTCTTTTGCCTGGAAATACTGAAGAAGATAAGGAAAAGAAAAATTCTCTTAGGGTCCCATAAAACACACAGCATACCTATAAATTTATTAGTCACCAATTGGCTTGCTCAGCTACAGAATTAGGAATTTAACTGGGTATACCTTTTCTGTGGCTTCATATTCACACTTAGGAGCTGGTGTGTGCAAATAAGAGCACTGGAAGAAGGCACCAAGTCTCACTGGAAACAAATCTGCCCAACCTCTTATAAATCATGGCAGCATAAACTCACTGATCATCTACAGGAACTTGGAAGGTTTTAATTCACAATACGTGAATATATGTGACCCCCCCGTCCAGTTTTGCTTGAGGAAAATTAATGATAATAAGGAAACATGGTTTCCAACACTCCTTATCAAGAAACGTTTCTCTTCTGAGTGTGATTATTAACAATCTGAAGGGAAAGCACCTTCTCACCATAAATAATACGTTGGGGTAGAACTTGTTTCACATAGGAATGCGACTGTACAGGGTTTGAGCCAGTTAAATGAGTCCTTCGAGCAGAGGTCTATTTTGCTCTTGTTCTCAATGAATTTCGTGGCACATTATGGAAAAATACTTATCCAATGTCCTAGGTCCTCAACCTGCAGCCTGATCTGTGTGAACACATCTTTAGACTTGCCAAGAACTACAGTGAAAGCCTCTGTGGTGTCTCCTTCGTGGACCCGCTTGTGGAGGGCAAAATTTACATCAGCCCTAAAGCTGCTAAATTTGACCTCAGGGAGTGGCCAGGATGGACTCAAGTGAGTCTTAATGCCTTCTTTGGTCCTCCCAAGCATGAGCAATGGATCAGGAGGATCTGTCTTGGTAGGACAGGGCCTGCTTGTTTCATATGACACATCTGTGGGCTCAGGTCAGCCTAGCAAGCCCATTCCAGCATCTACCACTACAATCTTCCTAATTTTCACCTTCAGGGTGAAACTCCATCAGTTCTCAAAAGTGAATTTGTCTTCTGAGCATAAGAAAGACATGAACCTGTTGGAGTGGGTCCAGAGAAGGGTCACAAAACTGAATGGAGGGATGGAACACCTCTTCTACGAAGTGTTGGGGTTGTTCAGCCTCGAGAAGAGAAGGCTCCAGGGAGACCTTTTTGTGGCCTTTCAGTACTTAAAGGGGGGTCTATGATAAAGATGGGGACAGACTTTTTAGCAGTGTCAGTAGTGACAGGACAAGGGAGCTTTAAATTAAAAGAGGGGAGATGTAGACTGGAGAGAAGGAAGAAATTTTTTACACTGAGGATGGTGAGCCCCTGGACCAGGTTGCCCAGGGAAGTGGTCAATGCCCATCCCTGGAACAAGGGACAACCAGGGGAGGTTGTCCGGGCCTCTGAGCACCCTGCTCTAGGTACAGATGGCCCTGCTCCCTGCAGAGGGGTTGGACTACATGGCTTTCCTTTAAAAGTCCCTTCCAACCCAAAACATTCCACATTTCTGTAAGTCTATGAAAGTGACAGGTAGTAATATATATAAATGACACTATAAATGTTGCATTACCCTGATTTGTTTGAGGGGAAAAAAAAATGCAGAAAGATGATGAATAGTTAAAAGTAACCTATACAGGGATTAGTAACAAGAAATGGATTTGAGCACAGTAGCCTTTCTCCTTTCTTTCTCACTGCCCAGCCCACCTGCATTCTCCTTAGTTTACAACAGCAGATCTCATTCTCAAGGTTGATAGCAATATGGGATTCCATCAAAGCTGACCTAACCACACAGGCATTGTAGCCCCACAAATAAGGTGTCCATGATGCACGTTAAAACCAGCAGGAAGAACGGGAGCAGTGTGAGAAAATGCTCTTATTCCATAGGTAGGAGTCAACCGGGCCAAGTGTGTCGTAAATGTCAAAGGGTCCAGTTCAGCCATTTGAGTCACACCATTTGCACCCAGGACAGCCACAGACTCAAAAGAAGTTGTCCTTGCTGCTCTGTCCTGGCTTGCTGGTTGTTTGGCTCTGGACTTTGCATGAGAAAACAGCACTAAGTTCACTTCCAAGAATTAGAAAAAACATGCAGATTACAAAGGGGTTATAAATTTTTACTGATAGAGTTACATTCCAAATTTTAGCCACATTTTGTAGGAAACTCAGCTCCTTGCCATAGCCATGGTGCCAGCACAATTTTAGGTAAGTAAAAACAAGGTAATGAAACTGGAAAACATATTACCATTTTCCCCACATTAACCAAGAAATCTTGCCTGCCTTATTTCCCAGCCTTCTCCAGCTACAGTTCTGAATCACCTTCTGTTTGTGACCACTGAATGCTAAATACACTTTTATTTTACCTGTAGGCACTAAATTTTTCAAAAGCCTCACATTACTATTAGCCTGCCAGCAAACCAGGAACATCAGCTCCCTTTAATTAGATTTTCTAACTGTGGTGTTCATCCAACAAGGGATAAATTCCCTTTAGTGGAAGTTGTGGAGTACACTTGGACTTGTTAGCTCTGGAGAAGTGAAAATAATAAATAAAATCTGTCAGGAAAAAGGTAACAGTAGGAATAGTAGAAAATAAGATACCATCATGTCACTACTCAGCCCTGTCAACTGTTACGCTAATCAGGGCAGAATTAAAAACACATTTTCTCCCAAGATGTTTCACAGCCAAACCGGTTAAATACAGATTTTAACAAAATTGAAAGCATATTATACGGAGATTTGTGGTTTCCAGCTCTGTGAGTGAGTGCTGAAAGTGTGATGAAATAACAAAATTGCAGCCTAATAATCTATAGAATAATATTGTCAACTAATGGATTATAATAAAATAAAAGCTATTATTAGGGTAAAACATTATAACAAAAAAAAATCCAACTTTTATTTGTAGCACCTCCCCCTTAATGGTTTCAAGCATTTTGAAAGGTAATTTAAACAAGTACATTGGGTCCTTATTGAAACTGTTTCATCTCGCTAGCTGCTGAAAATGGCTTTAACCATCTCTCTGAACAAAAGCTCGCTAATAAGACAACAAAAAGCCTACAAAAGCACTGGCTCAGCATCACTGCAGAAAGGCAACTAAAGACAGCCTGTAAATGGTCTGTTTCTTTTTTCTTGCATGTAATTAGATGAATTAAAAGGACAAAGTAGTTAATGTTACTGTTGTCCAAGGCCCCCGGTTCTTTTCATACCGTTCGCTCTAGACAAGAGCCCGTGGCTCTCGCTCCAGCAATGCGGTGAAGAATGTTGGCAATAAGTAAAATTAACAAGCTTAATCTGTGAAGAATCTGGTCTGAGTCATAGATGAAATGTATCTCTAGCAACGAAAGGCTAGTAATTCCTGGTCTCCTTTTATATGCCTAATAAAACTTACAATAAATTAACTGCATTTTAGTTTGCAGCACTGGCTCTATTAATCAGGGCCGAGACGTGTAGTCAAGTTACAATAGAAAGAACTCAACTGGGTGCATTTCAGTTATGCAATTAGGGCCCATTGGCCCGGCTCTAATTAGGCCGAGGATGTTGATATTTCAAGTACTGTTTTATCATTAGGTTTCATTTCCTTGGAACATCCTCAATGGCCAAGTAGTGAGAAGGGCGGAGGATATTATAAGCACGGGTCATCAGAAAGTCATTAATGGGAGTTAGAAAGGGAAGGGCTGACATTAATACCTCACCCTGTGAAATGTGGAGCTGTCTCTGGGAGACTCTGAGCCCCTCTGTCTCGCAGAGGAATCGATGGCACCTGAGAGCAGCAGGATCAGGCTCCTGGCACAGGACATCCCTTAGAGATGATATTGTTTGATTGTGAGCTGCTAGACTGGCATGCCCTGACACCAGGTCCTGCAGAGATGGGTGATCCTAGCATGGAGGTGTTGATTTCTCACCCCTTGCAAGCTGCTGGGTCACAACCCAAAGAAAGACACCATTTCTCACCAGTGGTGAAGAGAAGATGCTAAGTCCTGAGGCAGGCTCATTAGGGTAATTCTAGTGATGTTTCCTGGTCATTCCCACTGCTTCCTGTGAGCACGAGACTGGCTCTCAGTTATTGGCTCCACCGTGTAGACTGAGGATGATGTGCTGGAGGTGGGTCATCTTCCACCATCTTCCACAGGCCATGAATTTCCTCTGTTTAGCACAGATGTGGTTGTGGTCCCTACATGGACAAATCCACACCGTGAAGGTCAGATGAAACTAAAGGTGAAAAAAAAAAGCCAAGAGCCATCTGTCCTCAGATGTACTTTTCTTGCCCAACGTTAGCTTAAATCTGTAACTCTAAACAATACTTAGCCTGTTTGTAAAATATGACTTTGTTTCATTATGAAAAAAGAAATTACATAATTAAATTCATTATATCCAATTACTATATGATTCATCTGGTGGCTTAATGAAGCTTCACATTATACTAACAAGATAAAGCAAAAGAATAACATTTTATGAGACTGCAGGCATTCTGTATACAGCAGACTGGCTAGTTTCTGAGCTATATACAGTGCATTTCCTAATAGTACATATTGTATTAGCTCGAGTAGGGAAGTTACTGCTCAGTCCTGTGATATCTCACCCACCTCATTCTGAAAATTTGCTAGGACAAAAAGTTCAACTGTATTTCCTTTTCTATCCAGTCCTAGTCTTCTCCTCTGGACGTTGCCAAATTTTATCCAAGAGAACTACATGATGCAAGGAGCAAGCTGAATAGGATCATAACAAAAAAAAAAATCTAGGCAACTCTACAGCTGTCAGAAGGCAACACGTTTTGGATGTAAAAGAGCTGGTTAGGTTTTGAACCAGTGACCCAGAGGTGAATTACCTCAGTGTCTCCGTTGATAGGTATATAAATATTTTAAATACGATTTTGCAGAAGTGTAAAACTGCCTTTTCTTTCAAAGTACATTATCAGCCTAAAGAAGTCTATCAACTCTGTCCTCCCAATAATTTATGATCTAATAAAAGGCTTCTGTCTTTGGAAAAACTGACAAAAACCCCATAGTTTTATCTTTTGGGAATGAGATCCGTCAATATAGCAAAGCCTTGTCTTTCAAATGTGTGCGTAAAGCTACTTGAAATGTTCACAGTTTTGAAATTAGTCACTAACACAGGAAAGGAACAAATTAAAGACATTCGGCCTCCTTTTTCTTCCATGTGTGAGTGCCTTTCAGCTTTTCTCATTACCATTTAGTATTTCTGGACAACTATTGATATTCAATGGGAATGTAAATGGGCTTGAAAATCATAAATTGTGAAAAATAGGTTTTGAAGACATCAGAAAAGTTTGAGGAAAAATGACATTTACCTGTATGGGAGAACAAGAGGAATGCTTTCACTTTGCTGTTGAAGGATAACAACAGGAATGCTTTCACTTTACTATTGAAGGGTAAGGCTGACGTCTCTTAAACTGGAGGCTTTGGCTAAATAATACGTGAAGTTTCTGGATTCAGACTTCTCATCTGAGCAAACCTTGAAGGTTCAAATGAAAAGGGAGCCACAATTTCCAGCATAATTAAGAGCCCCAGCTTTATTACTACTGGCAAGTCACTCTAGTGAGCAGTGTGTGTTTTTGTTTGCTGGTTACTTTTGGATAGGGACGTGCTGAAAACTGTCAATGAGGGATTTAAAAATCCCTCCTCTAAATCAAAAGTTTTCAGCCCATAATAATAAACTGAACTATTTCCTATGGCTATGCTTTCATCATCTCCTAATTTCTTTAACGTAAGAAAAACCGTATCTGCCTCTGGGCAAGTATCAGTTTTGGTCATTTGTCTTACCTTCTGCGAGCAGGAATTGCTGAGAAGTACAGGCACACACGGTGGAAAGCACTGCCAGTGCCAAAGGAAGGATTGAAGTAAAGCTTGGCGATGGGTGGTTGACAGAGTGTTTCCAGCTGTATGTTATCTGTTCCAAATAGGAGATTTCAGAACTACCTACACAGTTAAAAGCCCCCAAATTCCCTCTTCCAAAATTGCTGATGGTGAGGAAACCTCTCCTTGTTATACTTGTATCTAAACTGGAGCAGAAGATGTGTCTGCCAAATTCAGAGACAAGTTCCTAGAGAGACTTTCTTACTCCAGCAAATATCAAAAGGAAGGCACTCACCCAAGATCTGGTCTTGCTACCATGTTTGACCTCTCTTGCTACTCAGGTCCAACTGGTGGGACTCATGGTGGATTTAACAAGTCAAGAAACATTCTTCGGCCCTAAGACCAGGCGATACAGACCCAGGTCTTTACTGGTTACACCAGTAACAATGAAAACAGACAGTCTCCATCCCTGCTGCAAATTAGTTGGGACTAGTAGATCACAGAACAAGACTATTTCACAGCTCACATGTCCCTCAAGGGTACAACGTGTGCCACACTCTTTCTTTGCTCCATGTACAACGTGCCATCATGCCAGCAAGGAGCTGGAAGAGCCTTACACCCTGCACCCTCAGTTCCCCTAAGCAGTGTCATGTGTCTGCTGTCCCCAGGACCAAAGCCTGGCCCATCTGAGGATCTGGGCAACATCCTTTTCCCTCCTGCAACGCTGGACAATGTTGATCCTCCATGTTTCCCACAGATGAAGCAGTTCTGCTTGGGTGTGGGGAGTTATGGCATTTTGAGCTATTCCAGCTTTTCCCCATGCTGGGTGGTGAAGTGGAGCTCAGCCCTGAGGGGTCTGTGCAGCATGGCTTGCAGTACTTCATGCAGGTGGCAGCCAGTGGGGACAGCAAGGCATGAAGTGTCCCACATCCACTCTGTGCTGCCCGCTGGGGTCATTCCTGTTCTCTGCAAGGCCAGGCCACCTTGGGGCCACCAGGCAAGGTCACTGCTGGGTGAGGGCTGGATCGATGCACCCACAGTTCTTCCCAGAGATGACAGAGTGACCAACCAGAGGGCTCAAGCGCGTCACTGGTGGTCTATCATCATAACAGAGCAGTTTGCCAGGTAATGGGTTATTATGACATTCCTGTAAATGTGCTCCGTTGTCCCCTGGAAGCCCCTGGAAGCAGGGAGGCTGTTGCTCCCTTTGTCTGATTTTTGACAGAGCAAGGGAGCCTTGGTTAGTTAAAACACACGTGTGCAGCACGTATCGGCGCTAGATCTGGCGGCACACACAGCTGATGGACAGAACAGGGTCTGGCATATCTACGGCCATTATAAACATAATATGCATCTCCATTCAAAGTAAGATAACAATGTAAATTGTACAGCTCTTTAACCAGTTGCCATGAGTGACAACCACGAATAGCTGCTGGGATAGCTTGAGAGACTTGTCTCCGCCTCTTTACAAGGAGCAATCAAAGATGCTTCTTATTTCTGGGGCAGAAAAGTGAATCAAGGGAGCTATCAGATAACCGAGGTTCTTCCTCGCCTCCCATAGCAGCTGCTGCTTACAACTGCGTCGCCATGTAATTGTAAAATGAGCACGGTAAACATGATGCATAATTAAGTAACAAAGTGCGGAGAACCTTTAGAAAATGTACTAAATGTACTAGAGAGCGGGATGAGATTTCTGCCAGCAGTGACTATCTTTATTAAAAGGCTGTAGTTTCTGGAAATTATTGTTTAACCAAATTATCAATGTGAATGAAATCAGGCTTTGGGGGAACTTCTAATTCATGCAATATATCAGGTGTTATTTAACTGTTGTTTAGACTGAGTGGGAAAAAAAGCAGCACCGTCACATTGTTTATCACTAGGAAAAGCCCTGATTATTTGGGGGCTAATCTCTGCTTGTCATGATGGAAAATATGAGTAATTTAATGCAAAGCTACTTAGAAATATGTCTCCTACATGTACACATATTTTCTGGTTGGCTTTTTTGGTTTTTTTTTGTTTTTTTAAAGAATTTGTTGCGATGAAGGGTCTGAAACCAACAGTAAATATTACCAGTGGTTTTGTGGGTGCATCAATTAGCTACAAATGTCCATTAACTCAAGCATTTGGAAACACCAGTAATAATACTATCACATAGAACCAGCTTGATGTCAGCATAGGTGGTAAAGAAACTGGACCCAGAGCTTGACACAGTAAACATTCAAAGTACATAAGGATTATTATAAGGTGTATATAAGGTTTTGTCTGCAGAAGCTGCCAGCTCCTCCCAATATGATTTTCTGAAACACTTTGGTTTCTGCTGAAGAGCCCTCAGTATCATAAAATCATCATAGAATAGTTTGGGTTGGAAGGGATCTTAAAGATCACCTAGTTCCAACCCCTCTGCCATAGGCAGGGACACCTCCCACTAGACCAGGTCGCTCAAAGCCCCATCCAGCCTGGCCACGAACACATCCAGGGATGGTATGTGCTTCTGGATTTGCTCACATCACCCAAATCTTGATGGTACTGTTCAGATGAACACCTGTGGCCAAGCCTGCGAAGGAAAAATCCATATTCCCATATCCAGGAGTGCATCTGAGCTTACAGTTCTGGCACAGGACAATGCTGATAGGGTATTGAGCTACTCTGTTTTCATCATTCTTGGATGTTGCTTGTGAGATAGTTGCTAGTAGAAGGATGCACTGCAGTGAGTCACTCTCCTCTTCTGGTTTGAGACTTCATTTTTCTGGGTTCCCTTTATAAAAACATCCACAGCTGAAGTACCCCTGCTGAAAAAAACAGGGCATTTATTCTTGGTTTCTTTAGCTACTTCATTATGTGGAGGAGCTGTGGAAAGTCTTACAGCCTCAAGAAGAAAGATGAAGCTGGGAGATAAAAAGAAACAGTGAGAGAAAGGATGTAAACAAAATAGCAAAAATGTGTATTGCACATCAACTGAATGTCCATAACATTCACTGATCAATCCAGTAAAAATGGGTCTTATTTGTGATAAGAACAGTAACTCTTCGACATTGGTATAACTCCAGTGACCAATAATTACCCAATTATTTGGAGAGGCTACTAATCAAAGATGATGCAAACAAAGACGGTGATACTCATTTTCTTGAAATGGGCAGGAGGATTGTGTTCCAGGGGATATGCCTATCTGACTCTTCCTTTGTATCTTCTGGGATCATCTTGACATTCATCCCAATTCTCTGGAAAAGGGAGATCTCCACGAAAATATCACAAAACGACTCATGAGAGAACAGAAATCCACTGTCCATTGTAGGATGCTCAGTGAATTCAGATTCACAAAAGATGGCTCATATCAGCGTCAGCCTATGTCTTTCTTCCATGAAAATACTTTACCTTTCTATGATCTGTGCAGCACAGCAATCTTTTTGTTGTGAATAATAAAGGAGTTTTGTCACAGGGATGGGTTTATCTGTGAATCTCAATCAGCCTCAATCTCAAACCTTTTCAAAGTTTGCCAGGTCCCATGGTTTATCGGTCTGTACTTCTGGCTTCTCATAGTAATTTTGAAGTGGTTTCCAAGACGATATATAATCAGGGTATTTGTCTTTTAAAGGCAGAGTTAATAGGTGCTCTGCAAGGATCCTTTGCACATGTTTTCGCCTGTTGATGGTTCAGCTCATTCCCTAAACCTGGCCTGCTTGAATATCAAGGGTGGTAGCAAATGGCAAATGTTCATCTGTGCCCTTCTCTGAGTGCAGTATCTGAAACCATCAAATGAGTCCAACATAGGAACTCAAATCCCCAGCGAACACAGAGGGCCCAAAGTGCTACCTCAGGGGACTCTTTATGAGACAGCTTTCTGTCTTCAGAAACCAAACTGTTCCTAAACAGTTCTTTTCCATATTAGAAGGTCAAATCCCTGAAATACCTGCCTTCTCTTCAGTCCTTCATGTGATAATGTAAAACAGGATTCGCTGTACAAATATCAAGTGCCTTAAAGACAAGCAACAAAAGGAGTTTTATTTCTTCATATATCGCAGCTCTCCAATATGATACATAAGCTGCAGTGAGAGTAAAACACAGTTACAGGGGGAAGAAAATTACTGCAACATTGGAAGATGTCCCAGAGGGGATTCTCACACCAAAGTGGATTTATTCCTCCTATAGTGACTGCTACCACAGCACTTTTTTTACAGCTCCATGCTAGTTTCCTGACTGAACTCCACATATTCTGCAATTATATGAAGTAATTGAGCAAAAACCAGACTGGCTGTCTTTATTTAAGGAAGCAAGAGGAACACCAGGGAAAGAGAGCATGGCTCAAATGGCAAAACAGGGGCAACATTTTGGGGGGGATTTACTTGGGGAGTGACAAGGACACCAACAGTGATTTCCCATGGTTTTGCCCTTTACCAGCTGGAACGTTTCTGAGCAGGAAACCACAGATTTTGGCAAATATAATGGTGCCTCCTGAAACTCAGAAAAAAAAATTAGTATTGTTCTTCAAGAAAGTTCATTTTTTTAAGGTGGAAAAATGCAAATTATTTCAAAGGTTAAAGTTGCATGGCTTAAAAATACATTAGCCAATATTTGCTGAAATAACTCAAAGCTGATTTGGGAAGGAACCCCAAAGCCTGTCTACAAGTCCTGTGGATGTGATTAACAGAGGTACAGATGCTGTAGTCAGTTAAGCACGTGTCCAACTGCAATGACTTCTACTGAGAAGGACCTCCCACAGACACCCATGGCAACCAGGCAAAAGTTGGTCAGAAATTTCCACCTGGAAAGTGAGTTGTCATCCTTGACTTCAAAGGCAGCTGTTGTCTTATGTGTGAAACCCGAGTCTCTGTTCAGGGTATAAGTCAAAAAACAGGGGTACTTTGCAATGCATTTGGTCAACAGGCAATGAGGGCCTTGGGGTGGCAATGGGAAGAAGCAGCAGGATGGAGAACGTGTCTCTCTCCAGAAGCACAACTCAGCTCTTTCTGCTAGTGGAGTTAGCTACATCGGAACAAGTATTTTGGTGCCTCATTGAGGATAATCAATTTTTCAGAAATTTGTTGGGGCTGAGCTCCCAATGAAATGAGCCCACAGCCCTTTGTGCCACATGGGAACTTACCTCTTGAGGACCTTCTTGGTGTGTACTCAGTATCTTGGAAAATCGGATTTGTGTCCCATATATTATCTGTGAAAACTCACCTTTGAAATTGGCAAATAGATTATTATTTGGCTGCTAAAATTCAACAGTTCAAAAGATGATCTTTTTTTCCTCAGTTCTTGAAACTTCTTATGCATTTTCACCTACTATCTTTCATCATTTTGAAATTGAAATGATTGTGCTTTGAGCAAGCATTCACCTCGGCATAAGGGAACAATCTTTATGATTTTCAGTGTCCTGAAATATGGGGATGAATAGTTCAGGTGGCATTAAATTTTACTCTCAGATAACACCGTATACATAGAGAACATATTTGTCAGTGCAAAAATTTTAAAGTAAGGAACAATTAATTTTCATAGAAAGAATATTTTCCATATAAAAGAACTTTCCATCTACTTTACAGTCCATTGCATTTTACTAGATGTAATTTACATTTGCAAAGTAAAATCAAATTTTCCTTTTATGTGAAATAAAGCAAAATTATATTGAAAACATAACACATTAAAATATTCTTTCTGTAAAGGTAATTATTCCATGAGAAATAAAAAAGTCAGCATCCTTCAGTCTCTGAAATTAAGTAGGTATATACTACGAAATTAAGTAGGTATTTATTGAGGTGCCAGATAAAATTCTGTTGGGGGAAGGAATAAATAAAAAGAGAGCTGTCTAACATATGAATGATATCTGTCATGTTTCCCTTACAAAAAATGACAATGTAAGGCTAATTTTAAGTAGCATCCCAAAATGTCTTCTAATAATAATTTTTATACTGGCTAGATACACATGATTACTGGCTCTGTGTTGGGACTGGGAGCCCATTGGGGCATCTTTCTTTGAGTGTACAAGAAGACAGTCCCCAAGAGATAAGTCCTCATGTGACTTATAGCTGCCATTACACCACCCTGTCGACCTAATGTCTTAAACATGATGGACTCTTATCTGGAAGATAATTATCACGATCATCGGAAATATGCTTTAACTTTAGAAAATATAAATCACTTTAATTTGACAGCTGCAAAAGAAAAAAAAAAAAAGGTAATGAAGGTCAGTAGCAAAAATTGTAAAAGCTTGATCTGAATTTTAAGACCAAGAATTATGAGGAATTATGAAAAAAAAAAAATCAGTGTTCAAATATGGGAGAAAATCATGAAAACAAACAGTTCTTTTCTTGTAGTGTGGATGTTAAAGACTGAGATCCTAAGCGAGCAAGCCAAAGTCAGATAGAGTCAGGTTTCCAACTCATTGCTTACTGTGGATTTCAGTGCAAGATTTTAAATCTAGCAATGGTGTGATTTAAAGGGGAAAATCCATGTGGAGCTGCGGAGGTCTGTGTTGAGAGCCCAGCCTGCCAGCACCACCGGGAATTTTGCACTTGCTACTACTGAGGTCAAATACTTATTTTAAATCTCTCTGGTCCTTCTGTCTGTGATTTTAGCTATCAGAAAATGGTTTTTGGAGTCTTCTATATTCCTTTATGCACAGCCATGGATTTTTGCCAATAAAACTAGCAGTGGCAGGAATAGGAACATGGAGGGTAAGAAGCCAGTTTCCAATTAGATATTTTTATGTCCCTAAAACCAGCCTATGTCTTGAAAGGATAAACAATAACAGGACACTGGCAAGTCACTTGCGTGTAAGAAACACAAGACAATAGTCACTTGGTGAAGGATTTCTAGAGGTGCTTTTACTCTAGATGGAAAACGTCACTTCATAAACCCCAGCTTTGCTTAAGTTCAGATGAATGTCACTTTCTCTAGAGGCTTTCAAAACCCATCTGGCTCTGTTCCTGTGCGACATGCCCTCAGTGATCCTGCTTTGGCAGGGGGGTTGGACTTGATGATCTCGAGAGGTCCCTTCCAACCCCTAACCTTCTATGATTCTATGAATAGTAAAATGATGCTCCTGTTGTGTGTGGAAGAAGGGCTTGCACCAACCCACCCAAGAGTCCAAGTGACGTAGAGAGATGATGTGTTCTTCACATAAACAGGGAAAGTCTTCTGTAAAGATTTGTGGTCTTATAAATCTAAGTATCGACATTGCTTAAGCTACAAAAATTAAAGAAAAATAAAATCACCCTGCTCTCAACACATGGGAGCACCTCATGTATGATAGGCCAATGAAGCAAAACAAGGCTCTTCATTCTCAGGAAGGAAATAAGTTAGAGATAATCCTTCCGGGGCTGGAGCTTTGTCCATGGCTCATTGCTGGTGTTCCAAAGGCTGCATGAGCCCAAAGCTCCCCACTTGTGCTTTGCTCTTCTGCACACTTGAGCACTGCACGTAGGAGGGTCTCACCAGGAAACAACCCCTCTCTCATTATCAATGCAGACATAACTCTCACACTCACCATCCCTTCCCAAAGGTGACAATTTTAAATCAGGCAGAGAAATCAACCTTCCCTTTTTATCAGCCCTACAGAGTGCCAGGCAAAATTGGCCTGAGGTCCTTTTTTTGGACACATAATGTCTGTTTGCCAGCTCCTGGCTCATGCTATCTGCAAACTGTGGATTTCCACCCTCTTTTGTTAGCCACCAGTTCAAATGGTGAGGTTGATCAGAGCAGGAAACAGATGAGGTATTATTTAGTTGTTCCTGTGGCAGTAGCACATAATTCAGGCTGGACAGACTGTGGCAATTATGATGCATTTTTCATTCACTCAAATGAATCAATCACTTGCTTCACTTGTGTATGAACAAGAAGCAACGAAACAAAACCCAAAAACAAACCCAAAAGAATCAAAACCAAATACTTGCTTGTGGGGCAATAAACAGAGAGACAGTTTGTTTCTGAAGACCAACATTTACATGAAAACATCTTCTTATATAATTGACAGCCCCTGTTTAATAACCATTCTGCAAATCACTGTGTATCTATTGAAATGAACAGATGAATCATTATCATTTAGCACTTATAGGATAATAACAGGATCTAAAAACTATCAAAAAATGGGTATACTAGAAAATCTACCAGGAAGTGGCACTTCCAGAATAATGTGACTGTGAAAAATAGAAATAGAAAAAGTTTCAAACATGCAAAACACCAGAGTTCATAGTTCATGCTTGAAACGAGTTGATGGTGTTAGGTGCTGTATGCACACCCATTGCTCGTGCCTACAAAGTGGGGACAAATTATAAAGATAATGAAGCCAAAAGTGGAGGAGAAGGGGTATGGTTACATCTGGCTATAGGCCTCCAAAGTCTGTGTGCATGATGGACACAGTTACATACCAAATTCTGCTCAAAACCTCTTAGGATCATTCCCAGGACCCAAGTGGAGCTAGAGGTTTTCTAACCTGGGCATGTGTGGCTTGCCCAGCTTTGTACAGGAGAATTGTGGAAAAAAAAAAGAAAATCTCTTTCTCCTGCATCTCATGTTCTTGCCATCGCTACAAGATCTTCCCCATCTTTTCCAGGAGGAAAGAAATGAGCCAAAAAAAAGGATATAGCTAATTTCAGAAACAACTCTAAATTAGACTTAAAGCCTCTAAAGCCATAATGGGGCTGTATTATGAATATGATTGTCTGAAGTGAACGCTCTCTTCTTATTCATTTGTCTAGCAATTTATTTATAAAACGTAAGCAAACTGAAATGAGCAGGCAATCAGCTGCCCTGACACAGTATTTTACCCAAGGGTATTCTCCAGGAACGGAGGCAGACTATTTCAGCCATACAATGCAATATTTATACCTCCATCATGAGAAGAACTCATGACCTTACTCCTAGTTGTAATGAAAAGGTATATATTAAAAAAATAACCCTCTCTTTATAATGAAAGACGTTGCAATATCCCAAACTCTCGTGCAAGTGGACAGTGGGATTTTGAAGCATTGCAGGACGTATTCCATTGGAGAAATTATTGTCGGCCAGTCTGTCCATCCAAACCAGAGCCTGTACAAAGTGGTGTCTGGGTGAGTTTGCTTACATTTGGACAGCTCTGAATCCAACTTTGACATGCACCTGTACAGAGTCATATCAGTCCGACTTTTTTACACGGATCTTTGCTTTTTGTATAGAGTTAATTCGGGGGCAGACAAAACCAGTCCTTGTGGAGAAGCTGCTCTTCTCATTTCCCAAACCCAACCAGGCTGCAAAAGAAAAATACCTTGTGGCTTCAGTGCCCTCTCACGCCTGACGGCTAATCAGGAGTAACTAGACAAATGGAGCGCTTTGTGGGCAGTCCAAAAGATGAAGAAAAATCAAATGTGGGATTTTCTCTTGGGAAGAGCTCGTTGCGGGCTGTCTCCCTATCAGATGTGGGATTTTCTCTTGGGAAGAGCTCGTTGCGGGCTGTCTCCCTCACTGCTACAGTGGCAGCGTGGGATGAGATCCCTGCTAGGGTAAGTGGCTTTTTTAATGATCCAGGGTAAGAAGAAATCATCTAAGGTTTTTCATTCACTGGAATAGATATTATGTGGGTGATTCCTTGTAAAAAAACTTTGCAGAAGATACACCCATGTCTACACTGGTAGTATAACTTACTCCTCTAACAGAAGGCAACATTTTGCTCTTGCGTACCCCCGTGCTAATTCAGTAAGGCTTCCCCTGACTGATGCAGTAAGAGCTAGAAACAGAATCTGGACCAGTATGCATCTGTCTGTAAAGGATACGAGAGTGGTGTGTAAACATTGAACGTGAGCCAGAGGCACGTGAAAGTCTTTGCTGGGCTGACAGAACAGCCCTTTTGAAATAATAATAATACAGGCTCTAGGCACAAATACGCCGAGGGCTCGCTGCGCTCCCTCCTCCAGTCCCATGCACATCCCAGAGCCCAGTCCGTGCTCACAAACACCTCTTTTAGGGTAATTCCAGGACAGAAGTAAAAGACACACAATAAGATGAAAGACAGTCTGCACCGGTGTTTCTCCTTGCTGGAGTCACAACCACTGAAAAGAGAATATTGTTCCCGTAACAAAGGTGGATATTGTGAACCACAGCAGATGATGATGAACATTGGCAACAGACTTCCTGTCTCAGCGAGCAGGATGGCTATATTATACCAGAGAAAAATTAGGATTAAAATAACTATATGATTAATTTCTTATTTTACCAGGAATAAATAAACCTTTACGTCTGTAACTCTTGTTACAATAGCTGGGCTGGTATGCTGGTATCTGCTAAAGAGCTAACATATTTAGTTTTATTGTTTTGTCAAAATATTAAGAATATCAATATATCTCCATAATTCAGTGTTATACAAAGAAGCATTTTTGTGCCATATATAGCAAAGATTGTATTATACTTTTGAGATCATAGGTAACGATGACAAAGTGATCTGTGTTCAATTTCAGCATTAATGTCTGGTTTGAACAAAGCCTGAAATATGGTCTGGGAGCTAAGAGGCTTTAATATTAAGATCTTTAACTGTAATTTATGTGACAGAAGATAGGGTTTAGCATAATAAAATGTAATGGGCTCCTCGAATGAAGAGGACTAAGAGACAATTGAAAACAAGGTAAAAATGGTAAATTATAAATAACAGTAAATTTACCTTTATGTTGTTACTTCATTTATTTTTGATTTGTTAGACAGGCTCTGTAATTTCTCATTTTGCTACATTTGGAACCAGGCATTTCTGCACCTCAGGATTAAAGGGTTGATGGCACAGCAATAGTGTTGGGCCACTTTTATGAAAGCTGTATTAGGACTCCATAGATAAACTCTCATTTTCTCCAGACATTATAATTTACTTGTAAAAATTCAGCCTGAGTTGAATTGCAACACAAAAACATAGGGGGAGCAAATGTATTTTCTTGTTTTACCTCCAAATTCAGTTTTGATTTTTTTTTTGAAGTTGTTAAAGTGTAAAAAATGAAGAATATTCAGAACATTTTTCAGTATTTGTTGGAAGTCAGTGCATTGAAAGAAAAATAACTTTAATAATGAGATGGTTTTTTTTTGCAAAGTATATTTTGCAAAGTGTTTGTAGATGGTGACCGTTGACTGAAGCCTCTTCCTATTACACCCAAGATTCTTCCCAGAGATCATCACGCACCAAAATGAAAAGTGAGCCCTAAGAATTTATCTGAAAGTTTATTGAAATGGATGGAAATCTCTCCACTTCTTTAAAGGTCTCTGGACCAGGCCCTGTGGAGACCTGTAATGGCATGTCTGGAAAAAATGAAGTATATCAAGGACAAAAATCGGATCCATTTTGATTCTTTTGTGGTTTTCCATCTCTGGGACTTCTACCAGCTCAGTATCTTTTATATCTATTTTATTATTTGGTAGGAGGAGGATGGCACCTTGTTCTTGTAGACTGCTTTGCTGATGAGCAGTTTCAATCTCTCTATATATCTTTTTTTTACAGTAGCTCATTAATGGTTTATTTTTTGAAGGATCTGGAAATGAAAATAATTTTTGTCCTCCAAATTTATGTCTACTTTCTGCCTTTCCTGAGGCTCAACCCATTTCAGGTGCACAGGTTTGGGGTTGCTCTGACAAAGTGAAGTGTGCAGAGCCTTGTACATCCCTTTGCAAGGTCTGTCTCCTTTATTTTTTTTTCCCCCAATATGAATTTATTTTATTCTACAGAAACACACACACACATATATATATATATATATAAACTGCTCAGACATCCTACAATCAAGAGTCGTGCATTAGTGTCAAAGAATTGATATTTCCCGTTTCCTCATTTCTTAATATTTTGCCTCATTTGGTCCTGGTTTGGTCCAAAACTGGTGATAGAGGTGAATGAGACTATCTATATATGTGCAGTAATTTTAAAGAAACACTATGTTTGTTAAAGGTAGGTGTTTTTTTTTCTGTGGTTACATGCCATAAATACTCCCAAGGAAAAATACAAATCTTACAGGGAGCAGAAATTTCTCTGTTTACAACAGCAGAATGTTGCAGCAGAAGAACCAATAGAATAACATGACATAAAATAGGAAGGTAAAGCACATCCTTGTGTTAAAGAACTGAAGGTGGCAACGACACAACAGGCATAGTCCTGGGTAAGGATCCTACTCCTCCAGGTATTGGACAAGTACAGAAGAGAAGTGATGGTTCCTACAGCACATCCCTCTTCAGGGACTGTGTTTGGTCATTCTCACACACATGAAGAGGGCAAAACTCAGTGATTCTTGAAGGTAGTACTACCCCTACCTTCTATGTTACAAATTATTATATATATGCCTGATGTAGGCCAATGACCTAATAATATCCTTTGGGATATATGGCTGGGCTGATCTATAGACCATTGAAATAATTGAAAACCCTCCTATTGTTTTCTATAGAAACTGGACTGGCGTCTCACAGAAGCAGAAATCAGGTCTGAGATTTGAAAAGAAAGTCTATGGCATTTCAAAGAAGTAACCCTGATGAAATAAGAATTAAAATAAATACAAGCTTTTAATAATAATTAATAAAACATGCTGTGAATACCTTATAATGACTGATGCATAATAAATGAATCATACAAATGTATTCATTAGCTAAAATTATCATACATAATAATTACATTTCCTGAAAAATTGATGGAAAGGGGAAGCTCCTGTCCTCAGATGTATTTGTGCAGCTTTCACTGACTTCGGTGCAAACCCCCACGTGCACTCAAGGCTCAAATGTGGCCCTGGGTGTGTGTGGATTATTACATTAATAATGCTGGGAAGGGAGTTCCGTGCTGTAAGAAGTATATAAATTCATCCTGATGTATTTCTTATTTAAAAATCATGCTGTGCGTTAAATGAAATTCCCTCGCCCAAGGAATCTTCGCTGCAACCCTGTATTCTGCATAAGGCAAAACTGTTACTATAGGAAACATGATTTATGGGAAAAAGTTTTCTTTGTTTCAGATCAGGTTTTTTAGACTCCACGTATGTAAGCCCATAGCATCTGTGATCACACTGTTGAGGCAGGTGTTGTGTTAAACTTGCTTCCAAAGTAAGAACTTTGCTTAGAAATGCACTGACTTTGGGTACGAAGTGCCAAAGGCTAATCACAGGGATGATCACCTCTTCAGCAACTTCTGGCCATGGATGGATCAGAAGGGCAATGAATAGGAGAAGGGGTTGTTTGTTGTTTTGTCACATGAAACTTTGCTTCTGTGTTTGGGGCATCGTGTAAAATCGAAGTCTTGGCCAGGAAAGTTGTGCATAGGTGCTGCTTCCACTAGAAAGGACATCTGCCCAGTTGACTTTCAGGTCAAATTAAAAAAATCTCTAAAAGCAACTAAATTCTGAAACACTTAGGCCCAGCAACAGCCATCATGGCTTTCTGCTGGTCGGCGATGGTCCCTCGCTTTCTGCAGTGCCAGTATCTCTGTGATCAAGGTACCTGTCTCCTGAGTGCTGAATTTTCTCCAGCTCCTTTTGAGAGATTATTCTGTTAGGCATGTCTACAAAGAGCATGAGTTCCCTCCCAGGGAGAACGTGCAATATCAGATAGGTGTGTACCATTCAAAAGTTAAGCAGAAATAGGCAGACGTGCAGAGGAGATCAAAGGTTATCAACGGCAGTGAGCTTTAATGAAGATTGCAGAGGAGAAAAGCAGGGGCTGATTTCAGGACACGGCCATTGTATTCAGTTCCAGTTACAAAACAGGGGAATTGGAGGATCAGATATGCAAGTGCAGGTGGTGGAAGACTGTAGCAACAAAGTCAAAGAGTTTGAAAGAAAGCCAAGTCTTTTTTTTTTTTTCTTCTCTCTCTCTTTTTAATTTTTTTTAGCAAAATACTTATAATTTGCTCACTTGGGAAATCATATTCCTTTCCTGTCTTATCAGCTGATCGTATTTCTGCTCCTGTGAAACCTGACCCGTGGGTGGAACACACGAGATAATGCAGATGGAGGAATTTTGCTTTGAGAGATGTGCTTTCCCTGTGCTACAGCTAAATTATCCTGCAGCCTAGGACCCTGGAGCCCGAGTGACGCGAGAAAAGATTCGCAAACCATCTCTCTGCGTGACATGTAAAGCACACGCTACATGTTCCTTCCGTTTGTTTCAACGTGTTGCCTAGACAATTACTGCTTCAGATTGATAAGTATGTTTTAAGCGCAGTAACACGTGCCTTTAAAATAAACATGCTTGCTTTATTAATTGCAGAAATTTGCCATGACGCGTAGCTAAGTGGCACTGGCGTAACAGGTTTTAGGATTTGATTACAGCACCATCTACTGGGTGTTGAACTTCTCATGTCCCCAAACCCTTCCTGGCATCTCTTTCTATTGCTGTTAAACTAGAAGATCACTTTCAGATGATTCCGGAGGGGGGGAGGTTGTCATCTTAATAGGGCCTAAACTCGGAGCCTCTTGAAATCAGTGCAAAGATTCATTAACTTCAGTGGGATTTGGCTCTTTCTTGTGATGCTCAGCTAGAGTCATATTTAAACCACCAGCTTGGATGCAGTGATGAAAAACAGATCTGAGGAGTGAGGCAGCATGTTTAGTGTAACACGCTTCATGTAATTATAACGAAGGTTCATCCGTTTAACTAATAAGGGCATTACAGCACTGAATGGGTGTGCCTAGACAGGTAGGAGTGAGCAAACAAATGTGATGTCCTCAGGCAAAACAACTGAGCTGCAGCAGAAAGCGTTGAATTAATTTAAAGAAAGAAATTTTACTTAAGGGATTAATCAGTTAGACTTAACTCATACCCTGTAATAGGAATCCCTTGTACTACTCGCAAAAAAAATTGATTTCCTCCTGGAGAGGGGATATGTTTAAAAGCTGATTAGTGGAAGCAATGTTTAGAATATTTTCATTCCCCAATGATTGTTCATTTTGCACATAATCCGGGCTCCCACTGACTTCTACACAGCTGTAAGTGTTCTGGACACAGCCCTGTTAATATCTGAGTAGTGCTGTGTGCCATCTGGTAGTACCATGCTCCTTAAGTGGCTAACAGCTCAAGTAAGGTACTGTATAACACAATCCAGCGATACAAACATCCTTTGTAGTAGGTAGCACTCTTTTTTTTTGTGCTCATAAATAGACTTCTTGTACCCTTTCTCTGAGAAATTCCGGGGAAAGGCTGGCATATAGCTGTCACTAACAGAGCAGGGAAAAATAGGAGCTGACCCAGGAAGTCCCCTCCTGATGAAGCCCTTGGTCCATGGGGCAAAATCTGTGGTTTGGACCATCTGTGGGGGCAGGTCTGACAGCTGCAGCCCTGTGGCTCTCCCCAAAGAGCACGTCCCAGGTCTTCTCTCCATTCTCTTTTGCTGTTGTATAGGGACTGGCCACAGTATTGTGCTATGCTGTGATGGATGAACGAGTACAAAAACATCCTCTCCTGATTGACTTCATTCTCCATCACTTCTAGTCATGTAGCAGCTCTGAACTGGCTGAGGAACTATATGAACAAAACCCAGAAGATGGTCCGAGTCCAAAAGGACAGACCCTTTTGCCCTTTTTATAAAGTTGATGAATTCTTCCTCAAGATATTCACACTTTCTAATGAAAAAAACCAACCAAACAAAACAAAACCAACAAACTAACCAGAAATCTACTAAATAAGACTTCAAAACCACACTGACGTGGGGGAGTGAGGTAGTAAAAAAATAGTATCCAGGTAAGAAAATGAAACCCTGTGCACTGTGAAGTAGATGGGAAAACCTCAGGTGTGGTTGTTAGACATGAGCCTTTATTGATACATCTTCATGATTGTTTTTGCTCCTTTCAGAACAGCCAGAAACAGCTCTCCCACTTGTCTGAGCTAAGGGACAACTGATAAAAGTGGCCTGAGCATCCATCCATCCTCAACATTGTCACCTTTCCCTCAGCCTCCATATGTCTGATACTGGCTGAAATCTAGAAGTGCTGCAAGGCATCCTTATCTCACATGGACTCCAATCACACAAGCCTTGCAGTAGGATTATGGAGCATTGCCATCCTTACTGATGGCCTTGGCTGTGTGTGCTCCTGGCTGGCAAACCATCTGAGGGGTCCTCCCTTGACTAAGTGTATCCACCAGAACATTCCTCCTGATGTTTAAACCCTTCATTTCTGCAGTTAAACCTGTTTATTACTATTCACCAAACACATCAAGTTTCTCCTCTTCCTTTTTTCTGTGAAAGGCCTCCACACGTTTGAAGGCTGTTATAGGTCTCTGCTTGGTCCATTGAACTTCTGTGCTTTCACTGATGGTGAATACCACACGTGAAAGGTCATATTCTTTGCATAAGAAAACCCCGTATTTCATGCAGGCTGGTTTTAGTGTGAATGATGGAAGAATCCAACCTCAAACGAAGCCTTTTTGTGGTTGTGCTTATGAAAGAGAAGCCATAAGGTCAAGCTTTGAGTTTTGAAAATGCTTGCATGCCAATCTTTGATGTATTCCAGTGAGAAAGATTTTATATTTGTACAAGTATAAATATAGCAGCTGGACTAAGCTATTTGTTTTGAGGCTTTATTGTCTGGACAACATTAATTTTTTTCTTTGTCATAGAAAGTTTTTTTCCCCCCTTGGTATCATTACAAAATCACAGAATTTCCTAGATTGGACAAGCCCTTTAAGATCATTGAGTCCAATCATTAGTCTAACACCGAGAAGACCTTGACTAAACCACATCCCTCAGCACTATGTCTACATGACTCCTAAAACCCTCCAGGGATGGGGATTCCACCACTGCCCTGGGCAAGCCCAGCACCTGATAACCTGCTTGATACAGAAATTCTTTCTCATATCCAATCTAAACTTCCCTGGGTGCAACTGAAGGCCATTTCCTCTTGTTCTATCACTTGTTACTTGGGAGAACAGACCAACCCCCACTTCTCTACAACCTCCTTTCAGGTAGTTGTAGAGAGGTATTCTTCCCTGAGCCTTGTTTTCTCCAGGCTGAGCAACCCCAAATTTCTCAGCCACTCCTCAAAAGACGTATGCTCTGGGTCCTTCACCAGCCCTGTTGCCCTTCTTTGGACAGGCTCTAGTGCCTCAGTGTCCTTCTTGGAGTGAGGTGTCCAAAACTGAACACAGTACTCGAGATGCAGCCTCACCACTATCAAGTACAGGGGTAGTAGAGTACTGCATGGGACAGTGGCACAGCAGAACTTTGATTTAGGGTACTAAATGGTGGAAATTTGTTTCTGACAGTCAATATCAGCATGTTTTGTAATTAGATGCTTGATATCAGCTAAACACTGAATGCACACTATTGCAGAACCCTTTTGAAGTCTATCTGTTACAAAAGTCTTATGAGCCATTTAAAAAGTATGTTGTTAATTCCCTTTTGATCATTCTAAAGCAGAGTTTTTGCTGGCCAAAAAGGTATGTTTAGATTCTCCTTACTTCTTGGTGGTCTAGTGACAGACTTCTAGGTATACCTGTCACCCTGCCCGTGAGGAGAAGGGCAACCATGCGACTACATTGAGTTGGTCTCCACTGCAGTACCATAGAGGGGATGTATGAGACAGAGTGGAGAAGTTTCTACTGGGCTTTCCCTGGGAGCAGGGAAGGGTTGCCAAGACAAAGGCAGGATGCATATGATTAAAGGCAAGGGGAAAGAGAAACCACTGAAGGAACTCAAATGGGAATCCTAAGGTAAATCACAGCAACTGAGTCATGGTAATTGAGCGATGACCAGTAGGAGAGTTTGTCTGTCTGTTTATCTATCTACCCATAAACTCTGTGCATAACAGCAATACATTTCTTACTATTTATCTTGACATTTTTTTAAACATGTAACACTTACATCTAGTTTTATAACTCTTTTGAGTTTTATAATTCTTACTGTCCTCTGAGGCATTCGGGGAGCTAAAGGAAAACCTACGAGAGCCGAAGCTTTCCTGAAAGGCCTTTTAGCTTGATGGAGAGCAGAGGGATGATGGTGATTGTGTTGATGAGGATGGTAGCTGTGGTGACAAATGGCAATTCACTGACATTTGGTAGCCTCCCTAGACAGGGACTTCACAGTTGTTATTTTCAAGATTATTTTGTCCCAGATTCCACTTTGCAATAGATCCTTTCTGAAAGGTATTATAACACATTTTTCTTATCTGGAGACTGAAACCAGTGGAGGAAATGGGGCTGCCTGATGAAATATCCCGTTTAGTTCACTGGTGGTAGAAGGTTTAAACCCTGCATCTCCAAAACAGAGCATCAGAATTTGCTAGAAGCAAGTGGCCTTGCCTGTGCCTTCGGAGAGCTACGTAACAGAGTGATGTTTGATCTGAGGCAATCTGATGAAAAATATTCAGGACCGTAGGAAGATGAAATGCCTCCTTCCATATGTATGAGCTTTACTAAGCCAGTAATCCACAGTTTAAAGAACTTTTTTTTAAAAATTTAATAAAGAGGCTATTTTAAACTTAGATCTGCAAAACACTCATACCTCCAGCACATTGCCTCAGTGAAATATCCCTCTACATGAAAATATAGACAGTTAGTTTTTTCTTCCAAAGTGAAACACTGCAAGGTCTTTCATTACTGGTTTATTATGCTTTCTGTATCTTTGCTCATTTTTCACCAGTATTGCATTAAGTATTGATATTGATTTCTTGTAAATGGTACTGAAATGGATGGCTCACAGTTTTTGTTATTGTTCTGTAGCACTTGTATGTAATTTATTATAGCTGCAATGGAACCTGCCCCTTGCTGCCAGGGTTTAAATTAAATGTGCCATGTTTTGGCCCCTAGTAGTCACATACATTTCTCATTCGAGACCTAAAAGTGTTATGTATAAAGTTACTTTTATAATTACTTCCTTGCTATTATTTAAAAAGTTTATTTCAATAATTTTGGTAATTAATATGTAATACATTGCTTGAATTAATGGCATTTTTCTTTTCCATTACAGAGACGAATTGCTGTCCTGTAAAAGTAACATGGAGTAGCTGGTAGTTGTGACCAGTTTTTCCCTTTCTGAAAGAAAAAGGGCAAATAACCTCCCAACATTTCCAGTGTGTGGTGGATTTAAGGCTTTACTCATGCATGGACTCTCAAAAAGGTCATAATGGAAGACAAAATTGCTATTGACACTAAGGAGGGGCAGCTACTGGAAGGGCATTTCTCTGGACCACAGTTTAATGCAGCAGACTTACTTTTGGCACAAAACCTGACACAGAACCATTGATTAATTTGATTTTCTGAGAATAAAGCTACAGTAGTGACAAAAATGAAGTGAAAGAAAGGAAGTCCCCACACCAAATATCTCTGTATATATTGTTCCTTCATGTAGAGCTCATAGAGAAGATCGTATTGGTTGAGACAACACTAGTGATTTTAAAGAAAAAAGCCTGATTGATAGGCCAGTATCAATGACATTGATATTGAATGAAAATTATATTTCTCACTTTTATTTGCTGCCATTTTTAATAGAAATAAACTTTGCTATTCTGGCATAAAGTGTGCATTTTTTCAGTCTGCCCATGAACAATCTTGAGCCCCAGGATTTTGAAAGAATTGGGATGAAAGAAGGAAGGACATTTGGTGCTTCATTCAAGGGTCTCTATGTTTTCTCCTCTTGCTGGTTTTCTGTAGATGCATCTCCGGCTCCAGACTCGTGGGTGTTCCTGAGCCATTAGTGTTGCTCTCATGAAATTGTATTGGTGTAAAGCACATTACTTCTAAGTTGGTTTAGAAGTCATTTATAATGAAACTCAGAGCTTTTCACACAAGATTAACTGAAACCCTTTACAAATAGTCTTAGTTCCAGCTCACTGAATAAATCCAATTGCCATTTCAGAAGCTCTTCTTGGGCTTTGCCTCCCCTTGATTTTGGGCAACATCCCTTACTCTTGCCCTGACAGCTTTAAATAGGTCTGTCCCACTCAATTCCCTCTGCTCATCCCACAGAGTGGCTGGACTCTTTCCCCAGGCCCTTGTAAATGAGACCTTTGAAACAAGCCAGGAATTTTTCCACAACAAGCAAGCTCACAGTCTCATTTCAAAAATCCAACATTTGTGCAACAAAGGGGCTGAAGTCACTATTTTTTGAGGCTGATGTGAACAAAAAACATGACACAACCATAACTCTTAGGCAACACAAGGTTTCAGCAAGGCAGGGACTTGCTCCTCCACCATGATATGTGCATTGAGAAAGGCTCTCAACTCATGAAATGGCATTGCTTTTATGAAAAAAACATTTTAAAGTCACATTACGTAGCTCCATAGTTTACTGACTCAACCAGGTTATGGCCAGATACTCCACCCTCATGATGGCATCTTTCAATGAGAACTACAGGACAAGTTCTTAGCTGCATGTATGTGGGTTGTTTTAATGTCTTGGGTCTAAGACTTGACTGAGCAGTAATCAAGGGGGAACTGCAGTTGGGTAGAGCAGCCTCTTGCCACCAGGAAGTTGGTGAAAGGGAGGGCAATGCTTTAACCTTTTCAGACAGCTGAACAACCCACAGCCACTCACCCAGTGATCCTCCTGTGTGATGGGAAAGAGAATTAGGAGAAGGAAAAAAAAGGTGAGACCCCAGGAGGTGAGATAAGGACAACTGAATAAAACTACAGTACTAATGAAATGATAGACAAGGTAAATAATAGAATCTGTGAAGGCTCTACCTGTACCCAAGATACCAACTTTCTCTGCTCCAACTTCACTGAAGCAAGCTAAAAACCAACACCCCCAGAGGGCGCAGCCCTGTCCTTATATAGGGGCATGACTCAGCATTGTATCAACTATCCCATTGGCTGGTTTAGTTGTTTATCCCACTGTGGCCCCTCCCAGCTGTTTGTGATAATTAACCTGAACCAAGGACAAGACATAGAGAAGGGAACTAGGATAGGGAAAGCAGCAATTTCACTGGATGTTGGAGTGTCCCATCATCCCTGGGAGCTTGCTCCAGGGGTGGAATGAAAGTGGTAAACCCAGTCAGAGTTCAAGATTTCTCTTTCAGAGGAAGTGGGTGGGAATGGGTCAAAATATTGTGCAGGTGTTGCTGCAGGACCAGAAGTGGACTGAGCTCCAATGGGGATGGAGAACAGCTCTGTTGGCCGTCAAGGGTAAGTGTGACACTGATATGAACATGCCTTGACCATCTTCCTAGAGCTATTCATGACCTTAAAATGATCTTAAATCCATCACCAGATCTAGTCAAGAAGAGATTGGGTTCCTTGGGTTTGATGTACAAATCTGGACCCACCAGAAAAAGAAACCAGAACACCCCCAAGCTGTAAAAGTCTGATTTATGTTTTAATGTAATTTTCAACTCTATATTTATCTTTTTTTGCTTATACTTATTTCATTACATGAAAATCCAGGGACAGGACTATTCTGGTGATTCACTCATGGGCCCATGGGATCTTTGCCTGGATCCTTAAATGTTTACAATATAAATTATTGTTTACATTGGTAAAAAATACTGCTTAGTTGGAACTTCACCCATCAGTTACCTGGCACTGAAAGGTTGAGCCATATGTAAGGGACAAGTCACTCAATCATCATTTCAATGGAAGAACCCTCTTTGGGTCTAGACCAGAGTTAGAACATATAACACAAATAGAGCAAAGTTGCACTCCTTTGGTTTTGTGCTACTAGAAGTGCCACGACAAAGAATAAATAAAACTGGAGGATGAAATATTTTGCTTCTGAATGATATTTTCAGCAACAGAAGACTGGAAGGAGGAAGCAGTAGACTTCCAGTTCTGACCTAGCTTTCCAATAACCCCTGCACCTAGAGCAGGGTGGATACAATGGTGAAGGGTAGTGGGTGACTTAACACCTCAGTGAGATGGGCATGGAGGGTGTGCAGCATCCCAACAGCTTAGTGCTGTACAAACAGAATGGGAGTCTTGACTTTCCTTGGATGTTTTCAGGAATGATCACATTTTCTGCCAAATTTACAGGCTTTTCACTTCCTTGACCTTTTGTGATATTAAAACATGTGTAGGTACAAAAAGAGAGACAGAACCTGAGTAATGAAGAAGCAAAGCTTACACTGGGATAGTGCCTGGTTTCTTTAGCAGCGTAGCAGAACGATTGCATTTACAGGGAGCTCGCCCTGCACTTTCTTTGACTCTTGGCAGTTTGTTATTCACATTTCTACCCCCACAAAGACTAAGGGACACAACAAGGTAAAGATCAAAACCATGTTAAGAAAATTTCCATTTCTGAATTGTGGACAGCAATGAAATCATGGTCCTCAGGTCTGAGAGCTGAAGTTATTGTTGTGATATGGATAGTATCCGACTTCCCCATCGTTCTTTTTTTTCCCCATCTCTCTTTCTTGTTTTACCCTAAATGAATGGTTTAAGTAACACCATTCTGTATGTAACATAGCAAATAACGTGCCTAAAATTCTTCGCTAATCACACCAGTGATTTTTTTCTGGGCCTTAGGCCTTGGTTGTCAATTCATGGCCTGTATCACAGGACAACTACAAACCCCCTCATCTCCAGTCTGTGATTAATTTCAGCCACTATATTCACACTGAGCTTTTTGCTGCAGTTACCAGATTTATATGGAGCCTTGCAAAGAAGAGACAATTTATTGAGACAATAACAGAGAAAAAGTCATCCCCTTGAATTGTTTTTTCCCCCTTTGTTTTTTTTTTTTTGGTCCCAAATGGCAAATTAACAACCCAGATGTCCTACTTTCCCCATTGGAAGGAACTGCTTATGGTATTTTTGCTTTATGTTCATTTATTCAAGTCCCCTGAGAGCAACAGGTCCAGAATCCAGAGCTCATATTGCAACAGTGACGATGTGTTTTGCAGTAGCGCAGTGGAAAAATCTGAGCATCAGAGGTGTTAATCTCATCTATCAGTATTGGTGTCCCACACCTCAGCCCCGGTGCAGGAAATTAAAGAATGAGATCTACAAGGGAACTATTTCATGATGCTTTAAACAAATGAACTTCTTAACATTTTATGATCTCTGGAAGATTGTTTTGTTGGTAGCAATACTGCCTGCAGTATGAAGCGTTTGCTGAAAAAGAAAAAAACCAAGGCAGTTGTGTCAGCTACAGCCCAGAAAAGCTACACTGAGAACACTTACTTGAGCTTTATCATTACTGGGTAAATTACTCAATCATTGTCAATTTTCATTTGGGCTGAGTTTAATGGGAAGAACTGGCCCAAACCTAGGACTGCAGCTTGCTTTATATGGAAAAACCACCTGCTTCACCCAGTCTCTCTCCCAGATGCCACCAGGAGCATTTCACTGATGTGGGCAGTTCACAAATCAAGTAACCTCCCACATTTTCTCCCCTGCTCGGTTCAGCGGGGTTTGTGATGATATGTGACCATTAAAGCTTTTTGCTGTTTTATGCTATTTAGAATCTCGCCCCTTCCTTTTATACCATTTCCAGGAAATTTCAATTCACTTTACTGCCCCTTTGCCATCCTCTGAACCGCAGAGGGGTAGAGGGAGACAGCTAGCCCCGTATCAGCAGGCTACAGCTCTCTTCAGGAGCACCAGATCATGTCTGAAGAGAAATAAATGCAGTCTGTGCTCAGCGAGAGGCTCTGGCAAAGCTTCAGACTAACGCCTCCTGTTAATTTCAGAGTCCCCTCAAGAGAAAAAAGGCATATAAAAAGGAAGCAGAAATTCCTCAAGGATAACGGTAATGTACCCTATCCACAAATTACCAGCAGACCTTTGCAGTAGCTTATCGCCTATAAAAAGCTTCAGAGTAGTCATTACAGTCATCGAGCTGATGGTAGTTTTATGACTTTTACTCACCATAAGGCAAGGCAGCAGTAGCCTGATGCAAAACGGCTTTGGAAGGGCCAGCAGGTAACTCAGCCACAGCGGGCATCCCTGGACCCTCCTGTGCCTCTCTGGTGTCACCCACCAGCTTACTGAGCACCAGAAGGATGGGGAGATGCAGCTATAAGCCCCCGTCATCCATGTGTGGAGAGCTGTGAGGGGCTCAAAGGCTCAGAGATGTGACCCTTTCCCCTGGGGAGCAGGCTGAAAGCTGCCATCAGCCCAGCAATGGGGGTGAGCTCTACCAGAGTCTGCACCCCAAAGACCTAGGGGAGATTTGTCCTTCTCCTCCACGTTGTTGCTTCTCCAGGGGCTTATTCTACGCCTGATTTTTAAGGGTGAGTCTCTTCTCGGTTGTTTGCGTGCCTTGGGGCTGGTACCTGTGAGAGCAGTTGGTGGATGTGATAGATGTTCCTGCTATGTTTCTGCCCACGTGCTGCTGGAGCTGCTCTGCTGCCACTCTGCCACATGGGCATCATAGCCTTACATCAGCAGCCTCCTCTTCTCCCTAACTTCCCATAGGTGAAGTTCCCAAATCCATCCTGGGTCTCTCCTAAACACAGTGCTATTTGAAAGGACTGCAAAGTTTTTTTTCAGCCTCCTGAAAGGAGGTTGTAACAAGGTGGGGGTCGGTCTCTTCTTCCAAGGAACAGGCAATAAGACATGAGAAAAATGGCCTCAAGTGACACCGTGGGAAGTTTAGGTTGGACATTAGGAAAAATCTCTTCCCTAAAAGGGCTGTCAAGCCCTGGCCTATGCTGCCCAGGGCAGTGGTAGAGTCCCCACGCCTGCAGGGATTGAAAGGACACGTGGATGAGATGCTGAGGGACATGGTTAAGTGGTGGGCTTGGCAGTGTTAGGTCGACGGTGGGACTCAATGATCTTACATTTACATCCAAAACGATTATACGATCCTATGATTTCATTGCAATAGTGAAAGAAACAGCAGGCTGTGCTTTGCTGCTTTCTGCATGTGGTCAAACTGTCCCCCAGGGTCTGAGTAACTGAACCCATGAGGAGCATCCAGAGGTGGGTCACTGGAGTGTAATTGGTTTTAAAAGAAATGATTGGCCTACCAACAACAGCACCTGCAGACACTTTGATGTACGTGACCAGTGGGTTTTTTTTTTTGAAACAGCCTGTGGCAGCCAGGATGCTTTTTCAGGTCTCTCATCTCTAGTGGTTTTGTTGTGGGGCCATTACTGATGTCTCTGTAGGATCATCAGGCTGTTCAACCTTACCACAGGCTCTGCAGCTGATTAGGTGTCAGTGTCCTGTATGTCTGTGTCTCGTCAAGAATCGGCGTGGAGGAACCATCCTCCCATAGTTCATAATTAACGTATGGTGAATCAGGCATATTTATCTGAGGTGTTGCTTATGTGGAGAACAACAGAGCGTGCATTACACACTGCAGTGCTCGTGCCTCTTCTCGCGGATGAGTAATGTGAAGGATGCAGAGGTTGCAATGCCACCAGTGCTGTCAACTCCAGCAGACCCAGTCCTTGGTGCTGGGACAACGTGCCTTTCTGGCAGTGAGTGCCTTTTCAGGAGTCTGTGCACTAGGCTGAAATGACACGTTGGACAAAGTCCAGGAAAGAAGTTGTTATGTTAATTCTTAGGGTGTCTGGACCACAGTGTTCCTGTACATTGGGCAGGGAAAAAAAAAAGTCTCTTAGTGTTTACTGAATAAATGAAAACAGATGTGACCAAAGCTCAACAAGGAGGAGACAATTAATTAGCAGGTCTGCCGGTCATCTCTCCCTGGGACAGTAAGGTGGATTTACAGACCTTTAAAGAAGTTGTGCCAGGTATGAGGAGAACATTAGAGAAAGCACAAGGGCTGCCTATACGGAAGCTGATGGGCATGGAAGCTGGTGTCCTGGGAACGTGGGGGAGAGTTGGTACCTCGCTGCAATGGGGAGGATGATGAAGACCAGCTGTGAAGGGCTTCATAAGGAAAGTCAAGTAGTTGTATGTGTGATAGAAATGAAAGGACCTATTTAGATCATGGGAGGATATTGTGCTTGTAGCTGAGGCAAAGAGATGAGCGTTGTTAGTTAGAAGTAGATATAGGGGCATCCCTTGTTAGTTAACCCCAGTTTTGGAGTGGGTTTGTTTTTCTTTTATTTGTATCTTCAGACCTTTGCATGTGAAAAAAAGAGGCTTCTGGGAACAGGCTGATAATATTTTCCTTTTTTCACACTCTTCTTTTGGAGGGGAGAGATGAACTGATTAAAAAGATGGAACATTTCAGATAAACTGTAGCAGACATGTTAGATATAGTTAACCATCTGAGGGTATTGGATATAGCTGTTCTATTTGTTATGCAATCAATGTCAATAAAACTAAGAAGTGCAATAGAACACAAGCTCTATCTCAGAATATAGATGAAATTTCTGTGCATCTTCTGCAGAGGAATTACTGTTACTATCCTTGAAGTTGGACCCATTTTCTTTTATGTTCTGTACTGTAACATAAGAAAGCTTGGTTCTGTAAGGACCCACATAAAGAATTTTTAAATTTGAGTGTATTCTTATCATTTGCCATGCAACAGTTACTTTTCTTTTTCATAACCGGAGTATTGCAGTGGTGTCTATGCAGTTTCACTTCACTCTTTGTGTTTCTCTTTGGTTTTATTTGCTAACAGGGAGATATCACCAGCGTCAGAATATTACAAAAACAAATCACATGGAAAAATATAGTTCTACTAGGATAGGTTAACAAACAACCCATGACTCCACATAGATTTATCAGAGTTAATTTTACTTCCTGTGGAAGAAAAAACCCAAAGCTTTTACAAAGACAGAATGAAAACCAAGTATTTTAAATAGAAAACAAATCTTCAAAGTATAGTACATACATAAAATCCTGTGTAAATGTTTACTGACTACAACACCTGGAACAATTAAGATACTGCAGTGGAGCAGTGTTTGATTTAAGAGGGCGAGCCTTGCAGATGTCTGCTAAGCACAATACCTGCATCCTCCAAAGCACAGAACTGCTCTAGCCTCTATCCCTCTGTTGCTCTTCTTGAACTAATCTTGTACTTAGAAATAATTGATGCTCTCTGCTAAAGGGAATGGGATGGGAAAAGGTGGAGATTTAGCAGCTGTGCTTGCTACACTTATTTTTACTTACTTTTACATCAGTGTGTATTGAGTATGGGTCCGACCTTTCACTGCCCAGCAGTATAGAGAGATGTGCATTTCATTAAGGAAAAGACTTGCAAGTGGCAGTGCTTAATCCATTTCCTGGCCAGATGCATTAGATGATTATTTATAAAACAGTTAATCCAATAAATGGCTATTAAAAAAGAAAGTCATCATTCAAAGGTATTTTTAGATTCATGAATGCAAAGGAAGAAAAAAATAGAGTTTTCCCTGAGCTCCCTTCACAATTTCCTTCCTTTTCTTGATACCATCTTCACCAACACAGAAGTGCTATGTGAAGGTTTGTGAGGGCAGTGGAGGAGAGGACCAGGAGAAGTCTTCTGTTGGTATTTGTCCTAGGGGAATGCAGTACGTGCTGTCTTCTGCAGGAGCAGCTCCTTGAAGTTCTTGCTGCACGTCAGAAGGCAGCTGACTATAAGAACGAGCCTTACCCATCAACCATCCATAAAAGAGAGGAAATGAAAGCATTGCGTTTCTCCTACAAACCTGAACTAAACAATGCAAGGAGAGAGGAACGAGCTGTTCTCAAGACAGGGTGTTCATAATTTTATCTGTGCCTCATGAAAAACACCCCACAGCTCACCCTTCTTCCCCATCCTCAAGGCAGCCTTGAGAAATGCTATAGATGTTGTCAACCCAGGTTGTGGCAGAGCATCATATAATAAAAGCCAATTTCACAACCAAAGAGCTTCTTTTGAGGAATTTTTGCGTATGGTAAAGTTTGGGATGGTGACGTGGTATTAGCCTGCCTGTCTAAGGCTTGATCAGTGACTAGATGTTTAAGTTCCCTGTGACCCAGTGCCAAGCAAGATATCAGAGATCACACATCAAAAAAGAGAAATCTTGCAACTGTGTGTTTCAGTCGAGGCAAGGATGGGGAAAGGACTAAACCTGATTAAATTATTTTGATTTTATAGATGGCTTTCAAACTTCTGAACAGCTTGTCAGAGATTGATTCTGCTGTCAGGACATTGGACCAGATTTAATAAATGTATCGTTATATCCGTGGAAATCCTACAGTCAAATGAATAATAATAGATATACATGTAGCTTACTTGATCCCATTGGTTGAAAATAATCTGGTTGAAGAGACCTGTTGGGCCTGGTTTTGTCCATAGGAGCTCTATCGCATCTATGCGCTCACAGAAGGACATCACAGGTATTTTGCAGACATAATTTTGTATGCCATGAATAATAAAGTGCACAAAATCTGCACAAAATCAGATCAGGTTAAAGTTCTTTGTAAACTAGGTCTTCTCTCAGACTAACATGTGCTTGGTGTTATCAGCTCTAAGATCCCGAAGACCTTTGAAACATTAATTAAATAAAACTCAGAAAAACATTATATATTTTAGCAAGATACTTCATAGTCTTCTATAGGCAAAACTGATATATATGGAAGGAAAACAAGGCATAACCTATATGATGAAAGCACTATTCTAATCAAGTAATAGCTCTTACTTGATTACATTTATGTTACATCATCAGTGGACTTGCTATTGAGAAATTTGGGTGAGAAATCTGGGTAATAAATTTACAGCTTTTGTTGATCTGTTATTTTTCACTCACAGAATTCCCAGGAATAACTTCTGGACAATGAAATATTTGCATGTAGTGCATACTTGGCAACTTGAAATTTAAGATGCACTAGTTAGTCATGATTGGACATATTAGTTACACTGACTCAATGTCCTCTAACCAGGTTTTCAAAGTAAACTCCTGCCTTTATGCAGGAACTAACTACTTTCTTCGTGAAAGGGAAAATCATGAAGCCAGAAGAGACAAACCAGAGCTGAAATTCATAAACCTTATTTTTATTCAGGTGAATATTCACTTTCTCTTTGCTGGTTACTCAATTCCTTTCCATCATATTCCTCACAGTGGATTAGGTTTTCTAGCTGATGACAGTATTTTTATAGAAAACTAATGTGTTCAATGCATCCTCTCTGGAAGGCTTGCTTAGTCTAAATATCGATTGGATTTTACTACCAGCCAAGGTCAGAAACTGAAGAGGTTCTTGCTGCGGCAAGCTGTATATTAATCTCAATATCAACTCAAGTACCTAAACTGTTATTGGAATTTGATGATCAATTACATCTTTGAAAAGTAGTTAGTATGACATTTGTTGGGCTTCCATATTTCGTGTTATACAGTCACATCTGATAGTTCAATAACTGGAAAAATACCAGCAAAGCATCTCCTCAGGTTGTGCGGACATATCTGGATTATAATTCCCATTTCTTGCTTTTATCCATTTTATCCATGTCATTACAAACTATTAAAAGGTTTTCCTGCTGCCTCCCTTAAATTACTTAATTAAAGAATATACTGGTGTTACACATTTATGGAGACAAACACTAAGAAGTCTTCTTCCAGAAGAATATTTCTTCATTCTTGACCCTGCAGCCTTTACATTTGGAGAAGCCACCATTAAATTCAACTTGTTGAATTCAATCTGATTGAATTCAGCAATTCAATCTGTTCCTCTGCCATTAAATGCTCTGCTATCATCTGTAGGAATGTGGAGCCACATAGCATCACTCTGGGGAATATTTGTACAATATGGCCACAGTAGGGAAGAGTCACTCTCTCTAGTCATAGATTTTTTCCTTTTCTAGGTTAAGCCAGTGTTGTAGAAGTAAAATCATCAAAGGCTATACTTGTTACACCATCCTCTAAAAACTTGTTAAATATTTACCAGTCCATTTTCTTCCTTACTTGATTCCCAATATAGATTTTAATTGAATTAAAATGACTTGCAGGAAAACTTTCCAACAGTCAAATCAACATGTGATACTCAAAGGTTATCATAGCAGAAGACCAAGACCATCACAAGGATCCATGCACATTTAGGGCAACAGTTTATATAGTACCTAAAAACAGCACTGAAATGAAAGAACAGGAGGGTGGGGCCAGGGGACTTGGGTTTTGTTAGTGCCTTTTTTTTTGTTACCTGCTCCAGTCTAGTATCTTTACTTCCCAAGTAAAGTGGTGTGAGTAATGCAGAGGTTTTGTTCATCTTAAGCATCATCTGCAATGACATCATTAGAAAAAAATCAACATCATTACAACTACAAGGGCCTTCTAATTCTAAAGCACATAAAACATTATAAGCGATCTTCTGTCTTCTGACATATGCTTTGCACCCTCCGAATGAGCTGGAAAGAAAGCAGAAAGTAGAGATTTATCAGGCATCATGTTCAGCCATCCAAATATGGCAAACCTCGTTTTTGTTACTAGCTATATGTAATTTTGCAATGGTTTGTAAATTTAATTGTCCATGCATGAGGTGTGCACAGGCCATGCGCAATCAACAGCTTTGCCAAGATTAGCAGCTCTATTTCTTAGACAAGTCTAATGTGCTTTATTTAGTGGAAGCAAAATATACCCTGAGGTGTTTTAAACATAGTAGCAGCCAGGTAGGGTGAGACTCACTGCAGTGAATAAGTTTTAGTAGGTCAAAAATGAAAGTGCTTTTGGGATGTCAGCCACAGCAGTTAAACTTTGGAGGAAAGTTATCTGTCTGAGTTACCTGTTCTTGCTGCATCTGTGCCTCAGGAGATGAAACTGGGGTGTCTCTTCCCCATTATCCCCTTTTGTTATGTAAAAATTATAATTAATGGTGCTGTTTTGTTTTTCAGGCTGAGAATCAGCATTAATTTTGGGATCTTTGCTGTTGATGGGCAGGTACTTACGTTAGGTGTCATTATAAATCAAGGTCTAGAACATGTCTCCTGCCAGTGTCTTCTATACTTTGTGGGTATTGTAATTTACCTGCCTGTGAGTGGGCATCACAGGAAATTATCTTATACAGCACTATGTTTGACATCTGACATTTAGAAGACCTTGAGCTTTGTAATTAGATCATTTCAATTTTGTGTGTTTGTGTAGGTTTCCTTAAGTATGGACAACAGTTTGAAGGTGAAGAGATAAGACTCTGGGATTTCAGGCTTTACTAATTCCTTCTTAGCTCTATTCATAGCCTGAAGGGAGCCTAACATGGGGTCTATCCACTGGCAAAAAAATCTGGGGATTGTGAGTTGCAAAGTCTAGTTAAAAACCAAAACTGAGGTCAAAAAACTATGCCTGTTATTACTGTTATTGCTATGCAGTCTTCACAGCTGATGCAAATGCAAATCTTTGCTCGTCTTCTCCTATGCTCCTTTAAAAATGACTGTTGCTAACTTCAATGCACAAAGCAATGAGGTCATGATCTCAGCAGAGAATGAGACAAGACAACAACCAGCTACCCTTAGACAGTAGCCAGCATGACTTATGCAGTAATAAATCCCTTGCCAACGAAAACGGAAAATATTCATTAACCAGAACTGCAACAGGTGGGATTTTACACCTAGAAGCTATCCAAATAAAATTACTAGTAACAGCAGTGATAATTTACCTATACATGTCTATTACATGAACATGATATAGGAGTTGAAGACATGATGAGAAGTCCCTGCAACAGTCAAGGGTGGGATTCAGTGACCCAGATGATCTTGCCGACTACAGTTTGTATGTCCTTCAGGTCTCTTGTTGTCCCCACTGAGGCCCTAGGTGAAGTCTAATGCTGTTTTTTGGGGGCACACCAGATGGCTGCTCCACTCAGTAATCACTAAATTAAAGCAGTATGTTCATAAATTAGTGCTTGTTTATTTTGGGATATTTGATACTTTTCATATTTACCACTTTTCGGTAAAATCCTATTCCAAAGATTTATGTCAGAAAGGCAATTTTCTTCCCAACAAGAGAGTTATCTTTTTAGTCACAAAAGCAGGTCCCCAGAATCATAGCTTATTGCAGCAGCACAGAAGAATAAGTCAAGAGTTATCACCAAGTATAGCCAATTCAAAAAAAAAATCATTTTTTTCATTTTGAATTATTTTTCAGCTCCAAATCCAGTTTCTGAGTTACGGTTATGAGACTCTCAGCTCTCGGCTCAGTTCTAACTAAAATTTTCAAGAAATCACAGAACTATTGTGTTGAAAGAGCCCTCTCAGAAATTAAAGGAAAACATATAGCTGTTGAGCTGATGCCTTGGAAATGCACCATGTAGCCCTCATAAAACTAGTCTCACATGAAATGTTAGCTCAAACTCACAGAAGTACTCAAATCACTCTTCATTTGCTGCTGACCTGTATCTTTTAAGCTTAACCTGCACTTGCAAAAGCCCAATGGAGTTATATCTGGAGTCTGGATGTTCGTGTACCTTTTTACCCTAACTCAACTAAAACAAAATTCAAGTATGAGTAACTACATCTCTTTTTCAGGAAATAGAGATTATTGTGTAATAGAAAATAATGATTATATTTCATGAGGCTTTGAAGATTTTTGCTCAAACTGCCAGGTATGTTTGTTCATCCCTCTGGCTCACTGATGTTGAATGGCTTTGGGTGGAGTGGCGTTGGGAGACAGTGAGTGGACACTTTGAAGAGCCAGGTATGGATTTTGCTAAATATTTTCTTAACCAAGTGAATAGATTTACCTATTTGCTGTATCATTTCATAGTAAATAATCAGTTGTTAGGTAGTTTCATGCCAAAATCATGACTCTGAATAGAATCATAGAATCAGGGACTCGTTTGGTTTGGAAGGGACATTTCCAGGTCACCTAGTCCAACCCCACTGCAGGGATCAGGGACATCTGCAACTAGAACAGGTTGCTCAAAGCCCCAGTCAACCTCACCTGGAATGGTTCCAAGGATGGGACATTGACTACCTGTCTGGGCAACCTGGCCAGGGTCTCACCACCTTCATTGTAAAATATGTCTTCCTTCTCTGCAGTCTAAATCTACTTCTTTTAGTTTAAAACAGCCACCCCTTGTCTGGTTGCAACAGGTGCTGCTAAAAAATATTGTCCCCATCTTTCTCGTAGGCCCCTTTAAATACTGAATAGCCCCAATCCTTGATGGAATTAGAAAATAAAACCTGAACCCATCTTTTTTCTGTGCTGGAAAGGGCACAGCTCCCAGTTGCCAGAGGAAGGCAGGGGGATCCTGAAGGGATCCTGCTGGGCACCATGCTCCAGAGCACAGCAGTTAGTAGTGCCTGAGGACAGTGAGTGCTGCTGGTGAATCAAGGGAAGCACAGGTAACCCAACCTGTGCTCCAGTGCCATGTGTAGCAGCAAGAACAGGAGTGCCAGCCTATAGCTCTGCTACAATGCAAAGTTGGAAAGTCATGACTTTTAGAGAAAAAAAAAAAAAAAAAAAAAATTCAAGCAGGATTTAGAATATTAACTGAAAGAGCTAACAGGAAAAATTGCATAGGTGCCACCAATGTGAACAAGGCACTGGAAGTATGAATAAAAGAATCAATTTGCAAGAAGAGTCACCTGTAGAGTGAGAGATGTCATCAGACACCAAGGTAGTTAATTAAGTCCAGAAATAAACCTTGACTAATTCTTCTGTGGACTGCCTTGAGTGCCTCATTCCCTGTTCCAAACAGACAGTGAGATCTTCATTCTGCTTCTGAAGTCTGTGGGGAAAGTTGTCCGGGATTTCAACAGAAAACCTCTTTTTATGTGCCTAAGGCAGCACCATGACATCGAGTGGCATTCAAGGTGAAGTTCATTCATATCTAAAGAGCCAGCCTGAAATCTCTGCACCATTTATATCCCAAAGAAGCCCTATTTTAAGCACTTTGCCATGACTTGAGTGATGCAAAGGCCTTGTCTTGGACCTTCAGCCCAAGGGTGAATTTTACTTTCAGTGAGTTAGTACTAGTATTAGACAGTAATTTTGAAAGCAAAAGGCAAGCAACCCAAGCAGATAATAATAAAGCTATGGGAAATGGAAAGCCCTGAGTCTAAAGAATTACATAGGATTCACTACTTAAACCATCCTTCCCATCTTACAGAAGGATATGCTGGATGACCCATGGGTCCTCCCCAGTCCCACCACCACCAGCTTACTGTAAGAACTCACTTTCATAAATCCCTGATGTATCAGGTATTAACCAGGCACACATATCTCTGTTTTGGTTTTTTTTTTTCCTTTATCTAATGCAATGTATTTATTAAGCTTTCCCATTCTCTTATGAGTATTTCCTGAGTCAGAAGCGTCAGTACCCTATAGATGAGATGCCACTGTAGCATTTTCCACCCCTCACTCATAAAACCAGCTGGGGTTTTCTTCTGCTTTGATGTATAAGCGTGCACCACAAAACTCATTTTTCCTCCTCTGAAGTCTCTTTCTCCCGACTCAGAAATGCTCTGTTAACTTCCTTGTCAACGTCTCTTGAACTTTTACTGGTTCTTTCAAAACCCACATTTATTTTCACCTTTTGTACTGTTAAAATGTTTTAAAGAATGCTTTTTTTTTTGAGATTCTAGTGACTTTTTTTTTTTTTGGTATGAATCCTAGTTAAAGAGTATAGAAAACAGCTGCTGACTTTAAGCATGGGAGCAATCTTCAAGAAGTCAATGGCATCCTCATGAGCTTAATATTATGGATTCTCTTTATCCTTCAGCTTTGGTGTCTGTCTGTACTCAAGATTGGGACTGAGTCTCCCTCTCTTCCCCCCTCTTTTCCTTCCCCTTCCCATTTTCTTAATAATCTGGACGTTGTGTTGTGGAGAACAGCTGATGTTCACAGTTGATCAAAAAGTGGGTTACTTCTGTATATAAGTGAAAATATTATTTGATAGACATGGATTCTCATACGAGTATGTATTCATTTTTTTTTTTGTGGACAACCTTTCTGAACAGCCAAAAAGCTGCAGCAACCAGCCACGCCTTCATGGGCATAGGTTAAAATATATGCAGGTATAAATCAGGAACTTCTGAACTAAATTCAGATTTTAAGTGACTGCATGCGTTGTTCCATCAGAGCAGAGGATGGCTGCTCTTTGGTGGAGGTGGGAGAGAACAGCAAAATTCAGACCTGTCTTGAATTTCTCAAGCACCGGGCAAAGTTTTGACATGTTCTTTTTCAGATTCTCTATAGGCATTCAGATCAGAATTTGTCTTAAGCTTTGAAATGTTCCAGTTTAGACTTTATCTTTTTGTATTGCTTATGCCATGTGGGTGGTCATATGTAGGGTGTCTTTTGTGTTGACCTCTCACAAAAAGTTACATCAAAGAAATTTCACCATATCTCTAATGGGATTAATGGTTAAGTTTTCTAACCATACTCAGAGGAGAGCAGATTTTACCTCAATTTGTGTTATGTGCATATATCAAAGGGTAGGTTTTAGCCTATAATTAACTGCATTTATTTGCAGGTAGTCTTGCACTCCAGAACTTGTGTCTTGAACCACAGCGTGCAGCAGAGCTTGCTGCAAACAATGCTTTTCTTCCACCTCTTACCCTCACCTCACTTCCAGTTCTCACTCTGTAAAATGAATGCAATACAGCGCAAAGCAAAGGGCCTGAAAATTCAAAGGCATTTTTAGCAATGGAAAAAAAAATAAAATTGAGCAACTTCAGGTGATGCTTATGGTTCCTAAAAATGCAAGTATCAACTGGTAAGTTTTTTTGAAAATTGAATATAAAATCATACAGAAATGCTTTATTTGATTCTCTGTTTATGGGAAATTCATTTTATTTGACTTTTTTATTTGTAATATCAACTATATTGCAGAGCAGAGTTTCTAGGTGCTCCCTTATGGTACCATTCTTCTAAATTATTAATGCTGTACTGTTGATATATTGTCAGCCTTGTACATACATTCTATGAAAATGAGTTTTACAGTAGGCTGGGATTTATAACAAAGCTTGACATATGCAGCTAATTCACCTAGACAGTCTTGTCAGTTTTAGGTTCATAAATAATTGATACTCGGGGCTTGGAGTTCAGCTACTGTTAGTGCTCCAGCTGTTAAATTTCAGCAGCATAATGGATGAATATTTGTTTATAATTTCTGTACATGGACCTGATGTCAGATCCCCGGTCTCATTTACATAGGTAGATTGAGATGTTGGAAGTGTAATGAGCATATGAAGATGATGAATTGTTTTCCTCAGTGCTGGTGCGTTTCTGTAAATGTTTGATTAGTTTTGAATGGATTACTGTTAGATTATCTGGTTCAGGGGTTAAAGTGAGCAGCTCTTTGCTCCCAAAGCTTTCATGATCCCTTGCTGACAGATTTTAAAATTCATACAGTGATATTAGTGCTGCAAAAGCTAGGGGTATTCTTTGCAACAGATGTTTAGTAATTAAACATACGGTTTCCCTGTTTGGAAGTTGCTCAGGAAATTTAAATCAGAATGATTTGTTTACCGTAGTTTGAGGGAATTACAATTTCTAAAAAAATAATATACTTTTGCCCCTAAAGCGCTGGAGTTTTCTCCCCAATGGCACTAATTAAAAATGAGCAAAACACACACATACCCTCACAATAATTCAGGTGTTTAACACCTCAGTAGACAGATGCAAAGCTATTAAAAGCAGAGGTTCTTCTCGTTTTCTCCTTTTCTAAATTAATGAGCAATATTCAGAAAAACATTTTCAATTGGACGTCCCAAGCAGAGCTGCTGAAGTAAACCAGATTTTCAATCATACCTTTCTTCTGAAGCTCATCAGGGAGAAGCTGTGGGTTGTGGACACGTGTGTTACACACAATTCCTGGTGACGTAAAAAGTGCGAGCGAGGAGGGGGGGGTCTGCGATGAGGAAATGACGTTGGAGAAGTAGAGAATGAATTTAAAATGAGATGTCCTCTCGTATGTCAAGACTCAGCACGTGCCGAGGCTAAGGGAACAGTATATCAAACCAGAAAAGAACGGGGAGCAGACTGAGTCTGACTTGCCATGCGTTTATGTAAGGATGGGAGGAAGAGGAGCAGGTCACCCCATCTCTCACGTACTTCTCCCAGATGCGGTGATGCCGAGGTCGATGCAGAAACTGAGCTATGGGGAGGGAAAGCCTCTCCACCGCTGTCACCGCCTCTGATCCTCCTCACTCAAATGCAACCCTTTATATTCCTGTTTTACGCCCGTTCCCCCTGCACCACCCTCTGAGCAAGTAGCCCTCCTACAAGAGGGTCTCGTGGAGCAGCTACTTAATGAAAAGATTTAGTGGCCGCAGCTCCGCGGAGCTGAGTTCCCCCGCTCGCCGCCGCACTGCATTTTGTCAGCCCCGCGTACAGTTCCCCCGGCTTGTCTGGCAATCATGTTAGTGATTATATGGGTAATGAAACACGTGCTCTTTTTGTCTGTGGCTCTGATTAATCTGCTTTCTATTTAGCCGTGATTTATGGTGCTCAACTGTTGAGGTGAGCGCTGGCCCATCAGTTCCATAGCCTATTACGGGAGCTGCGACGGCAAAATGCCTGCGAGGCTTGAACTGTTTCTTGACAGCCAGGCTTCCCGCTACATTCCCTCCAATCTGTTTTGCTTCCTGGTGTGACCTTTCATACAGTAAAATACATTAGTTGAATAGCACAGTCTCATTAAAAGAGTGAATTAACCGAAGAGTCTTTTTAACTAAATGACAGCCAAAGGACTGAGTGCTAATAGCCACGGGCAGTTAGAAACTTAACTCATGAATCAGGCTGTTAATACTGCTCGGTGCCTGAAGCGCTAAGGGCACCACACTCTCTGCTTGCTCTCATAAGAAGAAAAGCTCATTACTTTCCTCCTGATGGGAGAGAAAGAGTGAGCGAGCAATAATAAAGCTTGAATTTTTCAATACTGTTAAAAATGGGGCTGACAGATTGCCGACAATAGGAGCAACGGGCTAGACACTGCAAAGAGAGCCACTGAATTAGCAATACCATATATCATACAATCTAATTAAATCAACCCGAAGAATGAAATTAGTTTTCTGTGAGTGAAATGGCCTTTGAAAGAGCGCTATTAAATGAACTGTAGAGCATTAATTAAATAATTCACAGTGAGGGATTTTGCATTTATACAAAAATTGTGCACTTAATTGTCCATGCTGTATTACAGATTTGGCCTTATGTTAACAATGTGTCTAAAGCACACTTATTGGAGCATATCAGGAACAGCTTAACGTAAATGCAGCTTGTAAAGTTTTTAAGGATTGCCAAAGAAACCAAAGAAAAGAAGGACACGACAGTAAAAAACACACACAGACTTAACAACTTTTCCACATTAATCCCATGCACGTATGACAACTTGTTACTTCCCACCCCCCAGTGGAATGACATTAGGGCTTCTGATTTTTAATTAAGCAAAAATTGCCATTTCTCTTGGTTTGGCAAAAAAGAAGTATCTTTAAATTGCCTAAAAATAACATATGCACGGAAATAGCTGGGAAAAAATATCACATTTTGCTTTGGAAGAAGACAATCTCTTTGTTTCTCCGAGTTTTCATTAAGACAAGCACTAGAAAAATAAATAAAGGGCAGGGAGTCAATTCAAATTTTTATTATAAACCTTCGTCACGCTGTAACTTCAATTAAAGAATGCATCATTTTGAAATTAAAACCTTTGATTTGGAACCCATAAGAATTAAACATTAAAAAAAAAAACCCCTCTGTTATTTGGGGAGAGAGGTTGAAAATAATTGTAAAACTTGATCTTGTTTTTGTCCCTCCAAATCTTAATGTTTTCAAAAATATATTATGGCTTGGCATTAACATTATATTCAATGTTATGCAACTTCCTACCAAAGAGAAGCTTTGGATGTCAAATATACTTGACAGTATGTGTCTGTATTAAATACAATATCATGAGCATCGAGACCTTATCTGTCTCTGCCCTGTTTTATTTTCATGTAAATTTGTGATATTACTTTAAAATGTGAAAAAAAATGTACCTTTCCATTTGGATACTTGCATAAGAACGTAAGAACATGTCGTCCATTGGGAATTTAAAATGCTGGTCCTAATTCTTGTTCTTTTTCATCCTTGCAAATATCAGAGAAATGCAAATAGGGAAAACAGTCCATATTATATATTGAAATTTCAGAAAAATGCAGATAACTAGAGTATACTTCTTCCCAGTGCTTGTAAAACCAGGTTTCATTGCTCAACAGTTCATTCATTTAAGTTTATTTATGTATTATTTGTATTTGCTTTTTTATTTCTTATTTTTAGTCTGAAAAGAACAAGTGAAAGCCAGTACTTTAATGGTGTCCACTTAAAAAATGTGTGGGTAAATGAAAATATACTTCAGTTATAATGAGATTCAATCAAATTAACTTCCCAAATTACAACACAAGAAACTTTGAGTGTTATCTTCATATTCTCTGTCTTCTCATCAGTCTCAGATTATATCACTGGTTTCCTCAGCGGGAAAAATATTGTGTTTCAGTAGTCATTTATTAATAGTGTAAAGCTGAAGATGGTAAGTAAATCGTGATAGTGAAACCATGGGAGGCAACGTTTGTGTCTGGCTTGCTAATTTTAACAGAACATGGAGGTGATTGGGTTAAATGGCTTTTAATGTTTCAAAGCATATTCCCATATTTGGTTCCACTTTGAGACCAAATCCTTTTGAAGGATGAGGTGGGCACCCACAAGGTATAACAGGAACCTGAAGGTCAGATATAAGGCATGTAAGTACTCGTCATCTGACACAGAAGGACATTTCCTAATAGGAAATGGACAGAAATGGCGATTAGCATCTTGAGGATGTACATTGTAACGTATAGGAAGAGCTGTTATGACCTCTCTTATTGTCAGTGATGGGACGGCTGCACAGCAACTGCAACTAATATAGCAGCCACAAAACGCCAGGTCAGATTTACTGTCCTGATTTACAGCCTGATAACCTTCAGAATCATATGCTTTTATGAAAGGCAATTGCCTACGCTGATGGAGATGGCTATGAGCATCCACATCCTCTGGGTGAATACAGAAGTTCTGCCTCCAACATCTCTGTAAGGTGAAAGGGACAACCACACCTATGCCAAAACCCAAGGGATATTTATCCTGTAGTCTAATCCTCATAGTGACTGTCCATAAAACTCTTGGCCATAAGACTTGGCCCTTAGACCTATAACAGATCCCGACACAGGTTATGCATCTCAGATCTTTGAAAGAGTTTGAGATATAATATTTTGCTCTTGTGTCTGCCCTGCAAATAACACAATGAGCCTGGCACCATCAAGGTATGCTGTGGGGACAACACCAACAGAGGTGTCTCTTCTTTTGCTGAGAGCTCCCATCCTGAGAATGGGCAAGAGTAGTCACCATGGGTATGATTGGTGATGCCCAGGGAAGTCCAGGATACCAGAGCTGACAGGCACATACTTGTTCTCGCGTCAATATAGATGTGCTGCAGCTATCCTAAATTGTTTAACTGGGCTTATTCTCAAATTTACACAAGGCTGTAACTTCTTCTGTTGCACCAGCTCATGCTGACTAGTCTTTCACTCCAAATATTTTCTTAAATGACACTGAAAGGCTCCAGTGACAAATCATTGTAGTTCCATATTTCCATTTATTTTATTCTGAGATTTGGTATTGATATAAAACCATTGTCAACCTGTTGATGATATTTCATGTGCAGTAATGTCAAACTATTCAATCAGTCGCATCATTACTTTTCATATTAAGCATATTTAGTTTATTCAGTCGTAACAAAGCATTTCCAGCACTAAAGGTTTCTTTTCTCCCAAGTACTCAGTCATCTCAATTTCATATCATACAATCTCTAAAAATATATCTTTTGTCTTGATTTTAGATGGAAGCCAAAGGAACAAAATGCTTTATTACCTAGCTGAGAAAACCTGAACATTTGTTCCTCAAAATAGGTAACTGAAAATATTTGGGCTTTTTCATTGCAAAGCTTACAGAAGGATGATTTTTTCAGGTTTTCCTTTTAGAAATTTCACAAAGGGCTGGAGACATTTGTAAAATTGGTGGAAATGGTAACTAGATCTTTGGGTCACTCTACTGGCAAGACAAGATATAGTTTCCAGGTTGAAAATGACAATGCACTTGATTTTAGCAAAGCAACTAAGAGGCATGGAAATAACTTCATCCCTCCCTCCCTCCCTCCCAAACTAGTGTATGGAACTTACTGGGTATTGTTTTGGCACAAAAAGGAAACAAAAGCACTTTTTTGACCTCTTGCTGAAAAAATTTGTAATGTGCTTCAAACTTCTCTCTTACCCTCTGAGAGTAGCATGATAGAGGACAGCAATTAAGGTAGAGCCCCAGTCCTCCTTGGCATGCTGACCACTGGGGCTGGGGCTGTTTGGAAGAGCACCCAGCCAGCTTGTCTAATGTACAGAGCACGCTGAAACAGAAGAGCCAGCAGCTTTGTTTTTCAGCTGAGGCTGCATACAAGCATTGTTTCTAACAGAATATCTAGATGTCCTCTTCCATTTCCACTCTTTGGGCCACCTAACTTGATGAAAGAGCTCAAAGGGTAGAAAACCAAATGAAGAGCTGTTCTACCTAATCTGTTCCAGAACTGTGGGCTTTATCTCTGCAGTCAGAGGACTCTCACTGGAGGGAATGCTGTCTTTGGCATTACCCTATACCAGGACACCTGACTTTAAGCCCCAGCCCTGGAAACATCCCAGGTGAGGTTGGCCAGGGCTCTGAGCAACCTGCTCTAGTTGCAGATGTCCCTGCTCACTTCAGGGTGGTTGGTCAAGATGACCTGGAAAGGTCCCTTCCAACTCAAACCAGTCTATGATTCTATGATGAGGGAGCATCAGTGAGGAAATAGCCGCAATGTCTGAATTAGACAAACTAGAATATAACAAACGTGCAATCACCACTGGCATCTAGAAATGCATTTACAAATATTTAATTTGTGATTACATTATACATCATCATTATACTGTACCTTTTGATCCAAACTACAACTGAAAGAATTACATGGATGAATTATAGTGAGCATGGAGAGCTCTGCACCGCGCAAATGGAGAGTCATAGTGCAAATAGAGAGAGAGAGTGATGCACTTATCCAGCCTGTCCAAAAAATCCAGCTTTCTAAGAAGATAGATCATAAGGACAAAAGGGCCAATACTTTTGGTAAGAAAATGAGAAATATGATGTGGAAATTTTAGGTATTCTGTGAGAGTGTTTGGGCACATAGCAAGGAAACACCAACCTTTGGATTTTTAAACTTTTGTTTTGTTATGAGGCCTTATAAGGATTGGTAAATGCAAAACCCACTAATAAACCTGTTACATACTAGAAATTTAAACAAATGTAAGGCAGACTAGACAGTAAGAAAGTTCTGAACAAAGAAATCTGATTAATCCTCAGACAAGTCTCTGACCTTCTGTGGTTCATCTAAATTTAAGTCTGTTGGGCTGTGCCTCTTGCCTCAGGGAAGCAGGGGCAGGATGGGCATTGCACACATTTATTGCTGCATCTGCTTAATATCAACATCCAAGACAGTCATCATTCAAACCAAAATGAAGTTCCAAAAGATTTTTCGGTACAACTGAAAAAGCCAGAGTTTTATGGCTCCATCCCTTACCTATTGCATTATCTATAAACTATGCCATGTTGGAAAAGAACTACTGGTCAGCATAGGACCAGTGTGTTATATATCAATATATAATGTAAGAGTATATCATTCAATATGCTGCAAAACTTGATATTAAGAATTAATAATTCCCCTTCTTGAGCAGTCTCTTTGATGCACTCCAAAAAGTTGCCATTTCTGAAAATATTCCCAGTCAGGAAAATAATCTACTCTAGTATGGTGTGGGTCAGAAGAAAACTACAGAATTTTAATACTGAGTTCAGCATGCCTTAGAAACAGCTTTTGCCCCATGGCAACCTAGGATACACCTTGCTGCATTACATCAGTGGTCCACTTTGCCCAGTAATCAGACAGCAGCAATAGGAGATGCTCCTTAGGGGACAGTATAGATGTTGGGACACTACCCCCCTACTTACCTTGTTTTCATACCCATTGGTTTAGACATGTCACAAGGTTCACCATTACCAACTTTCTTTAACGTCTCTATCTGAGTTCATTGTCTATCAGCTGCCTAATGCCTCTCTGATCCAGCTGACACTCTCTTTCTCCACAGTCTTCTAGATGGAGGAATGCCAGAAGTTCACTATCCACTGTAGGCTGTCTTGGATTTCATTTAAACTGATCTACTAGTTCCAAAGAATTTCCTCTTTTTCCACTGCTGCAGGATTTGGTACCTAAGGTACCTATCGCAAACTTCAGTCATACTGCCACCCTCAGATCCTGATAGATATCTCTCCTTTTCCCCTTTTACATAGCCCTCCTTCCACGTGTCCTGCAAGGTATTTGACACATTGGGGTTAGCACTAAATGGGCATTTTAAAAAGTGAAGCAAACAGGTCTGGTGTAGAAGCTCTGGGAATGCCCTGGTATGGGGATTTCTTGTCACGTGAGTCCAAGAACAAGGCAGAAACAGGCAACGCTGTGAATGAGGACAGAGTATGGCAATGGACTGACTTTGTCATTGTAGAAAGTCTACTTGGTCCCTTCTGCAGAAGCGGTGGGAGCAGGAGGTGTGCACATGTTCACATGGAGTCTTCAGGAACTCCTGTGTCCTGCTTCAGTGATTTAGTAACACAGCTCTGAGAAAAAAAACCAAAACAAACAGGGAAAATAATGTCCTACATGCTCTCAGAAAGAGGCATGAAATTTGAAGCTGAAATATGGGAATGGGCATGTATCTGGGACATCTGCCAACCACCATGCCCAGAAACCAGGAAGCTACAGACACAGATCATTTGGAGAGGGTCTGAATTACATGGAAGAGATAATGTCCTGTGGCGATTGCTAAGCAGTCAAATGTCTGCTCAGGTTCTCTGGGAGGGATGAAAATAAAAATCAATACATGTAGGATGAGACTGTAAAGAAAATTTGACATATGGGCATTTGTGGTCATTTACTGAGTGCATTTTAGGTAAATGAACACTCATCTTAAGAAAACATTTCTTCATCAGGTGTCCTGGCTGATTCCATCTCAGACAATAACCTCATATGAATAAATGACTTGACAAAGGCCCCTCTGTGCATCTGGTTTTATCAACCAATAATTTTTATCACTTTCCATCAATGTTTTGATTCTTTGAGGAATTCAGCCTGTAATAAATGTGTTGTAGATGTTCTAACACAAAAAAGAACAGATGCAAGTTTAGTGAATATTGAGTGTTAAACTTGTCTTGTAGTGATTTGTGGCTGTGTCACGGCAAATATTTTTCAATGTCATTGCCTAAGCCCTGGCTGTCACTAACGTGGTCAGCTGGGGAATAGAAGGCCTAACACTATGATCTCGGTATTAATGGGAGCTGTTGAGAGTGGCAAAGGTGATAAAGTATTGTTTAGTTATTGGTGCCATACTTTTGCTGCAGGACATTATTATAAAACGTTGTGGTTTTTTGTCAGATTTCAATCACCTATCCAATAACATATTTAGAAACTTACTGCAGAGAGCCCTAAAAAAACCCCATCTTCGAGGTTTTATTTATTTATTATTTTTTATAGATATATTTTTCTAATTGGGTTTCTTTTATGTTAAACTGGGACTAGGACTATGCAAACCTAACACCTTAAAACAAACCAAGATTTAAGACTGTCTCTGGTGTACACTTTATTCTTTCACAGTTTATCTGTAGTTATTTTTATGCAAATGTTTGAGGTTCAGAGTTTAACTCAAACTGGAGAAAAAAAAATAATAAAAAAACCCAAATCCCTGTGATCTGGGATGGATTGACAGCTACTAAAGGGAACATGGTTCTGCTCATATTCTAGACCTCCGGATATCTGGTAGGTTAGCCCTCCTCCTGGTGTGCATGTATATTTTATACTAATGTTAATGGAAGTTATGTGTGGGTATTCAAGAAAGAGCACATACCCCATTTAGTAGGTAAATTTATGTGTCGCTCTTTTTCATTATTCCCTAGACCAGTACAAGGAGAAATAGAGATATAAGATTTATAAAGCTTCTACAATATCCTGTTTTGCCATATTCTGCTCTAGCGAGGGCATGACAGGATTGCTTACCTCACCCTTGACATCAGAAGAACACAAATTAATGACTCACCATCATTGTCATTAAAAGTAGCCGTGCATGCTTTTAAGTTATAATTTAAATTATCTGAAACTCAAGCTTTTGTCGATGGCCAAGATTGCTTGATTTTAAACCTTTTGATGAACACATTCACTGTCACTTTAAATGAGGTGCAGTACCTCTTTATAAAAAAAAGAATATAAAATTAGATTATGAGAGTTTATATAGCTTTTAAATATCAATCTGTCAGGGTTTGTGCAGGTAGAAATATTATAATCGAAGAATGGTGAAGAAAGAGTTTATATTAGAGAGAGGATTTTCAAGTAAATTCATACCAAGTAGAATATAATGGAGACAGGTTTTTTGCCAGTGCTTTGGCTTTGCTGACCTCCATTTGCAGCAGAGATTAGCTTGATAAAGCCGACACAACCTCAATAAAACACTAACAATGGAAAGAAGTAAATAGAAATCATATTAAGCAGCAGCAATATTGCATGAATTGAAACAAAAATTTAGGTATAATAGCCTTGGTGGGTTTTAATATTGTTCCCAATCGCATCACAATATGAATCATATCATAGTGATTCTAAATAACATTTATCATCTTTAAATCTTCTCTCCTAGTAGACGACTCACATTATTTGAGAGGGTTTTTTTTTTTTTTTTTAAAGCGTTCATACATAATTAAATGTGCTGGAAGGAAAGGGTACAAAATACCTTGAGAAACAGCAACTTTGTGTTATATGTTCAATTAAATGCAACAATTCCATATTTATCGTTATTTTGCTACCTTCCAGAAGTTATATGAATAGAATAATAGAATGGTATTGCAGAACAAAACTCAAATAAATCTAGATGGGAAATTTTATTCAGTTTTCAATTACTGTGGCATTGCTGAATTCTGGGTACAATCTGTAGAGCATGACAAAACGAAAGGAAGATTGGCCAAAAATGCATTTATAGGGGATTGGAGGCTAAATATAACAGAAAGATGGTTCAATTAATTTTGTCAGAAAATTATCTGTCCAAGGGACTATATCTTCATTTGCAAGGAAAATTTTTAATCCATGATGTGGATGGACTTCTCCCTTCACCATGGGACTCTGGGGTTCCGAGTTATAGGGGTCCACTTTTCATGGCATCAGGACCAACTTTAAATAAACTTGGAATGCTCCAGATGCCACAGGAAGAGGTATGAGATAATGTCAAACCCACATATTTGCACAATCCCAGCTCTGAAAGATGGATCATCAGGTTTCTTTGTACTTGTCTCACACTGAAAGCTCCTGCTTTTTCCAGGTACCCAACTGCCCAGACTAAACACTCAGCATCACTATAAAAGCCCAGTGTTGCCTTTAGGGTCAGTGAAAGGGGAAGATCAAGAAAGTAGTTAGTATCCCACTGAATTGATATGAGGGTCTTCTGGCATGACCTGAGCACGTCTTATGAAAGAAGTTTTGTACAAACATTGGAAGCAGCCAATTATTTTAATGGTGGTGATAGTGACATATTCAGCTCTTGTGAAAAGCCATCTGATTGCTGAGAAGACAGCAATCTGTATCTCCCTGAATAACAGGGAGGTCTTTATCCACTGACAGAGATATTTAGGAGGATTTAAATCCAAATGTTGACATTGAGGGCAACGTCTTGGAAGCTGTAGCAGAAGTTCAAGTTGTTTTAGCAAGAGGACATGTCTGAATCAGGGTCTTGCAGACAGGATGCCCAGTAACAAACTCTTTTCTCCCATGCCTTATGGCCAACAGACCTTCCTGTTCTGCAGGTGTTTTTTGTAGATCAAATAAGCTTTTTCATACTTTACAGAAGGCTTGCCTGGATGCCTCATGCACAGCTCAATGTTCCTCTTCATGGCAGGATATCAGGAGGTGTTTGCAGATGGTCTCCTTAACAGTTCTGTTTGAATACTTTGGACATCAATAGTGACCTGGTGATAGGTGACATAGATTGAAGAATGAGAAATGTAGGATATTTATCTATTTAATATCATGAAGTCTGATACCAACTCTACCTAACCTAGATCAGATAGACAGGGCAGTCTGTCATCTGCAATCAATTTATCATCTTTCATGGCCTAGGTCTAGTCAGTTAAGTATTCAAGTTAACTAACTTAAGGGTTATTGCAGAGGTTCTAAATAGGGACCTGTCTTCAGACATCCAATTTTAGTAAGCGAGCTACATTGTCTGTTCCAGGACATGGCAAAACCACAAGTTGTATAGAGTTATACAACTCATATATAGGAAAAATAGAGCAGCATTTCTGTATTGTATGATAGTGATTTGACAATACAAATTGTAGGCATCCATTACAAGTCAGGAGTGGTCAGTTGGCATTCAAGAAGAAAAAATATATTGGCTGATTACAGCGCATATGTTGTGGCAGGGCATGCACAGTATGATAAGAAGTTTAAAGATAGATTAATATATTTGGAACAGAGGTTAATAAGGATAAAATGCAACAAGTTAGTGAAGTGAATCGAAGAAGCAGATGAAATGAATAAAGCTAATTAAGATTTAGTAATTAACAATGAGAGTAAGCTAAATTTCACTCAGATTGCTAATTAACAAAAAGTGAATTTGCTATTTTAGATATATATAATGTAGGTGTTTATAAAACATATTTTATATTATGTACATAAAAAAGAGTGTCATATGTTTTATTCATGATTATCCTCTGACTAATATTTAAGTTGGTTCTTGCTGGCATCCTGGCAAAAATGAAATGTGAATACAGGAAAGCATGGGCAAATGCAAATGTCCAAGTATGGCAGGATGAGATTAAGTGTTCCACTAAAGAAGACGCGAAAGAAAAAGCAAATGAAAGAGGAGAATGAACAGTGACCAAGATGGCAAAAGCCAGTGATTGACAAGATGCAGAAGTCTTTCAGGAGATCAAGGAGGAGGAGAGGGATGGGAAAATGAAGTCTTTGTTGTCAGTCTTCAGAGCAAAGGGAAGGACACTTCTGTGAGCAATATTATGAGTGAGTTTTCCTTCAGCCCACACAACATATAAATAAGTAGCTGTTACTTATGTGAGTACACAAGCTATTTTTCTGGGACTGTAAGATGTTCAGTAGCTAGAAGAGGTATCACCTGCCAATAGTTCCTGTCTAGAAAACAAATGCAACTGCTCATTCACAATCCTGTACAGTCTAAACAGCCTTGAATAATAACTGGTCAAAAATGATGAAATCCTACTGGTTCAGGTGTAGAAAAGGAGTACTGGGATGATCAAGGGAATAGCCTGTTCTGGAGAGTGGACTATTTAGTCAGCTCAGTAGCAAATATGGCCTGTCACTGAGGTGAGACCTTTAGGGTGATAAACCCCACGGATGCCTGTTTTCCTCATGAGTGTTGATAAAGTATTAATAACAAGGGTTCTGCTAGAATAATTTTGACATGGGGAAGGCAGACCAGCATCTAAAGAATTGCAGTAGGAAGATACCACAACACCATTAGGAAGGTTTTTGGATATCCCAAGGATGAGAAACTGTGATCTTTACATTTTGTAAATGAATTTGTTGGATTTGTCAGGGCCAAGATGCAAATATGAGGAGAGTGAGCTCACAGTAGATGTGGGCTCAACAAACATGCACGCACAGACATGCCCATTTACATCCTTGCACACTCTGATTTAATTCTGAATCCTTTTTAATGGTAACCACATACCACCAGGTCAGTGAGAGTGGCAGGCTGGTGTCCTGTCTTCTGCCCTTATTAAGGAAAGAAAAGAGAAAAATCTCTGCACTTAGGAACAAATTATTTCCCCTATAAGAATAATTAACAATCTGTCTATTCTTTGTGAACACTAAATAATTCTTATTTTCATCAAGCTCTTGTGGTATTAATATTTTGGGGCTCTTAGGAAAAAAGAAAAGCCTTTTTTGACCTTGTGACTTTCATGTTATTAGTACCCAAAGTGCCACGGTATGCTCTTTTTGAGGCTCGTGGCACAGTAGTGGCAAAAATTAAATCAACTACTAACTTTTTACATTTCGTATCTGATTTGGATACCTAAGTTGACCATTTTTGGTGTATGCATCAGTTCATTAATACATGAAAATATGCTATCAAACAGACAATCAAATTTCATGTAAAATAAGCTCCAGCATTAAAACTGTTCCTAGTATTTTATGCGTAACTCTGTGGGTAGATATATTTCTTGCTACTAGAGCAAAACTGATTTGTGTGATGGTTCCCCATCACGAAATCACTTGGAAGGTTGTGAGATAAAATGTCGCTTAGGATAATGTAATTGGCCTTAAGGTACAGGAGTTGAATTATTTTCAGTGATTTATAATCTGGAAATTAAAGACTCACTCATTTTCTAATTTAATTCCATCTTCAATGGAAAAATGTTCACTCTGAACTAAATTGGCGAGTAATGTTGCTAATTCAAATGCAGATGCAATTTCGATTCTGGTAGCAGTTTGCCGTGATTGACGAGTCCCCAATGGATCATAATGATTCTTATCTCCCAATCTCACAAATTCTCTAGCAGTTGTGATAATAACTTCAGCTAAGGAGAAAAGGGAAAAAATAAATTCTCTGCTGCACTGTCAATTCAGGCTTTGCTTTTTTCTGACATGGAATGGGGTTTATTTCAAATCTATTGCATGTTGGAGACAAATATGAAGCCTCATTACTAAATTCTGTGTCATCATAAAACTGCAGGTTAATTGTTTACTGATACTCTTCTAACTTGTTTTTAAACCTTCCTAAAAAGTATTTCAGATTTCTTATTGTTGATTAGCTAAAGTTACATTTAATGTAATTCATTGGTAGGTGTAAAATACACGGGACATATCCAGCAAATAGTTACCATAAGCAATACTTTGCATTTTTTATTTGTTGTTCTATTTAAAAAATACATTAATATATCTGTTATTGTCACAATTATTACATTACAGCTTGATACAAATGATGGCGTTGACTCTGAGATGAATATTCATGCATTCTTATGTTCCTAGACCAGCAGCCATAGTTGTATACATGGAATTTCTTCTGTTAGGGAAAGGCTGGCATTGGACTAGTTGCGGATTTATTTATGTTTCCATGATGAACTTACATTGATGGGATGGTGTCAGATAAAACAGCTGTGTTCCCCAAAGCTGAGGCCTTACAAAGTGAATGATACAAAGACTATGGGAAAAGTAACTTTTAAGGGAATAATATAGCTAATTTCAGGGCATGATAGGGTATATGAGGAAGGAAGGTTACTTCTTATGCATATCTTAACATTTCTGGGGGTGTATTACTTCAAAATCTTAATGGCTTAATGATCTTAATAATCTAACTCCTATAAAAGTGTGTGCTTGCATCTCTTTATCTGAGAAGAAATATTTCTTTTGATGGGGAAGATCCTGCTCTCCTCTCTTTCACCCACTTGAGATGGGTTTGCATTACTGACAGAAGCCGGCAGAGGGACAGGGTGAAGATAGTCTAATTATGAGTGAGGCAATTACACTCTCACAAGACCTGACACATTCTCACAATGGAAAATAAGCAGTTACAAGAAAATTGATCCCTGGGAAAGGGTGTGAAACCCAAAGACTTATCTGTTAGGAACATCACCCCTTTGTCCTCAAAGCCAGATTATCCTGAAGCCTACTGATATGGAAAGTAAAGGAAGGGACAGTGGAAACTCTCATGAGAAGTTCCCAGCAGTGATTGTGCACACATGTGGGTGAGGACAGAGGTACAGGTGAGAGTTTCCCCCATCAGATATCACTGATGTGGGGGACAAGGTCCCTTCACACCTCTGGGTGACCTGGGGAGAGCTTCCAAACCAGCCCAGTAACAACCTCTATTTCTTCCCTACAGCACCTTGTGTGGGATCAGAGACATCCCAGCACGGATGCAGCCCAAGTGTGGTAGCTCTGCTCAGGGCTGCCTCCGTCTTGGACTGTGTCATACAGAGCTCTGCCATGAGGCTGTGCTTGCTCAAAACAAAAACCCCTACACCTCTAAGCATTTGAAAGATCTTGGAGAAGTAGCCTAACAGAAGGAAGGCTTGCCCAGCCACACATGCCAATATGACCTACTCACTAATTGTTCATTTATCCCATGCAAATAAAGGCTAAATAAAACCAACTAAAATAGTGTTTAAATAGAATCTCTCTACTGAAGGACTAGCAAGAGGCTGAGGTATGTGAATAGGAGCAAATAATTCATTTCACTGGAAAGGACCATGAACCCTGACCTATTGCTCATGAAACTTGGAAAACTGCCTCATACCTTTGGTATTTGTTTGCAATGGTCAGGCTGAGAATCACAGAATGTTTCATAGAATGTTTTAGGTTGGAAGGGACCTTTAAAGATCACTTAGTCCAACCCCCAAAGAACTAGCATAAAGTGATGGAGTTACCAGCTTTGCACCCTCTGGGCCAGGTTGTTTGTGTCATTAAAATATTGACAGTGCTCAAGATCAGTGGAAGTAGAATATTGCTGAAAGATCAAAGAGTGCCCCTTTGAACACACTTTATTGCCTTTTTTTTCATCTTATCAGTACTTACCATTATTAACCTGAGGATTTCTGTCTGAGTAGGCTATAGAGGCAGGGGATATCAGGGGGAAGTGGTGGCAGTAGGAGAATAGGTAAGGTGTGGAGGAGATAAGATGATGCACTCTTCCCTTTCACCCATGCACATTACAGGCACTCATATAAATATTCTGATAAAAGTCATATAGGAGAAAGTCCTATTTGAGAAAGTCAATTTGAGAAAAACCAGCAAGTGGTGGTGAGCCAGGGACCTGCACAACCAATGGTACCGACTGTGATCCGAGAGTGTATAAAAGAAACAGCATCTCCTGGTGTTACTCGTCCACTTTTCTTTGCCTTGCACTGTGAGGAGGGACTGTGCAATGGAAAATAGATCTGCATCACTGCAAAGAGCTTTTAATGTGTAATGGAAAAATATTGGCTCCTCAGTTTAAGGAAAAAACCAAAAAAAGTACCCGTCAGTGGATTTAAACACCCTTTGCAGCTGGTTTGGGTGTAATTGTATGCCAGATGTCTTTTTTTCATTCAACGGTTGTAAGTTTTCTAGAGTAAGATAAATACGTATGTTCTCTCTGCATTTTATGGAAATCTTTCTGCTTTATTTTTTTTTCTGAAAAATATATAGCTCCTTAAGTGGCACTTGGAATCGTTCCCCTTGATCTATGAACTTGGCAGTGCAGGTAGAACTCTTGTTCTTCAATATGAGGATGCTCTTCATTGTACTCTCAAAAAGTTTCTGAAACTTTTTCTTTCAAAAATCAGTTGCTTAAAGAATGCAAACATCCAGCAAAGACAATTTTGATCCTTACTGTATTCAGAATACTGTAAAAGTAGGACTCTATCAATGGGAGCAGGTGTAGATAAAAGAGCATAAACCACACAGGAGATAAGACCCAGTCTCTTAACTGGATATTGGTGCTATGTGGCTATCTCTATTGTCAGGAATTTGCTTTACATAATTTAGTGTCAGGGACAGTTTCATCAGTATCTGCTGTCTGGAGTATTTTCTCCCTAGCTTCTGCCAAGATTGCCTCATGACCTTTCACCAGAGTAGGCACAATCCATGACTGTGTTGACCTCCAAGCTTCTCTCCAGACAACACCATCCCCAGCAGCTTGAACAATGAAGAACAGATGATCTTTAAAGCACCAGAAGCATGTGGCCACTCATACCTGTGCTGTGGTGGCCTCTCACATTCCATGGTGTGTTTCTTCCTTCTCCTCACTGATCATGCAGACTTTTATGGAGAGGCCTTGTTGGATGGCAGCAAGATGGAATGGTGCCCTATGACAGGAGATGACAAGGGCATGCATGTGACTGGATAACTTTTCCATCTCTACCTCCTTCATTGACACTTTGCCCACTGAAAGCAGCACTTATTCCTGAATAGCACCTTCCAAGACTGTCCCCTGATGTGGGAAGAACAACTAGATTGAGGTGTCAGAGGGATACAAGATCCAGTGGAGCCAATCAAAGACACTTGGGAGTCCCTGAACTCATAAGGATTCTCTAGGGATCTGGGCATAAATAAAAGCTATGGGATACCCTCACCAGCATACTCTTTGGGGTCAAATGAGATGTGAATCTGATTTACACTGGGTTCATATGAAATAAAGAATCCAAAAGTTTTATATTTGAGACCAATCACCATCGTATCTCGCAGCCCTTGTGCCAGTGAGATAGGGCATGAAGAAATTAATTGGCATGTAGGAGAGGGGGATTTTTTGGTAAGCCTCATGGGTGCAGAAGTGAGGAGTCACACTGAGCATTTGCTCTCAGTAATTCCAACAGCTGAGTGCCTTTAAAATATACTGCTGTGCTCATAATGTCTTGCCAGTGTTTCACATTAACCTTTAGACTATTTGAATTTAACTCTGTAAGTAAGCTAGATAGCTTTCTAAAATGGTAGATAATATAACAAAAAAAGGTGCAGACATGAATGAAGATATGTGAGCAAAGCAGTTATTAAAATTAGAATGATTTATGCTATAATATTCTGAATTATCCTGCACGTGGAGATCTAAGTGTCTGTTCTCTTTAATTTGCACGTGTAGCTGCTAATTGTGTGGCACTGAGTAGGTAAACCAACCCAAGCTACAAAAATAAACCTATGGCAACAGGAAAGAGAAGATTGCTTCTCTGATAGTCTACAATATACTGGAAAGTGCCATTGGCTCGAAGATCCAAACTCATTAATAACATTAAAAAATTAAGCTTCTTGGTTTTAGACTCACGTGCAAAACAGGAATATAAAAATGTTTAACAATGAACTTATTTGTGACAGCACGTCAGAGCCCACAAACCTTCTGAAGGGATCAAACACCTGCACTAAAAATAGCTGTCTAGAAACCTACTTAGGCTTTGCACTTCTGAATTAATTGTACCCTACCCACGTGTCTATGGTTCTTTATGCCCTTTGAAAAGTTAAAGCCTTACTGCTTAGTAAGTAGTTATCTGGGAACGTCATTCCATCGCATCATATTCCACTTTACCCACATATCTTTAAACCAATTTGGTCACTGCAATAGAAGCAGAACTTAAAGTTACGGGGTCGTCTCCTCTTGACTCATGAACATCATTCCCATTAATGCTAATAGAAGTTATGCACTTGCATTGAGAGGAGAATTTGACAGAGAGCTGATGTTCATCTTAGACTAACACAGTAGCATACTGAAATTCCTTTCACACAAAATATGTACTTGCTTTCCTCCTAATTCCCTGATGCATATTGCTGCCAGCCTAGGAACACATGCACACGTACCAGAAATGATGGGTGGCAGCAACAACGGGCAGAAGTTATACTGATGAGAAGCAGAAGTCGCAGAGACATTTTGAGGTGGACCTTACCAGTGAGGAGCTTGGAGGTCAGCTTCTTATTTACACAAGAGTAAGTGAAGGGAGAAAAATTATTACCTGATGGAAAAGACGAAATAGAGAAGATGAAGTATAAAAGTTTTCTAGTTTACTTATTAGTACAATATGTAATTGGATGGAAGTAGCAGGTTTCAAAAATTTGTCTTACTATAATGACTATAATTTTTTAGAGATCGAAAATGAATCTGACTCAAAAATACCATTAAACTACCAACTTGCTTAAAATTTAAAGGGTAATTCACATATAATGCTTTTATTTAATAGCCCAATTTACAAAATGTCTAAAATTAATGCAGATCTTTTCAGGACAAAATCAGCTGTAACTGCACCAACTAATTTTTGCTCATTTGAACTGAATTATTAATAAGAGAGAAATATACCATATGTTCCCAAAAGAGCTGGATACATTTATTTCAAATAAAATTGCTGTGTTTGGTGGAATATAAGAGGTTTAAATGCTTTCAGAGAAATGGGTTACTTATATACTGATTTAATAGAGTATAAATCAGACTGCATAATTAGGGACACAGCTGTTTCCTAACCTAAAGCTGCCAGCTTTTGTTGGTTAAGTTCCTTTATCACCTGCATGGCTTTAATCAGCAATAATTTGTTCTTCTCGTGGAGTAATACAAGTTAATCAATAATTTTGCTGTTTGTACTCTACTGGAAAAAGGCTTTTATGGCAGGTTTAGCTTAAACTGGGCATACGTTCTTCTGACTTGTTAACTTGATTTATTTAATTTTATCATGTTCCTGAAACTAATTAAAAATGAAAGTGAAGGGTGTTTTGGTAGCACAGCCTCTGTCTACATCTGGTGCAGAGATGCATTGTTTTAACTTTTTAATGCATCTTTTAAAGTTTGCACAAGTTTGAGCTATAAACACATTTGGGCATGAAACCAAACTCCTGACTGTATAAGATAAAACTCCCTGAAAACTTCTCCCCTTGGAGTACACTTGGAGATTTCCATTCTATTCCCCCCCCCCCCCCAAAAAAAAGGAGTATTCCTTTTTTATTTAGTTTAGATTTTAAAAAGTTTCTTAACAAGGCATCAAAACAAGAAGACTGCACATATTTAATCTACAGTTGGAATTTATACTTAGCCAACACATCTGATGGCAAAACCATGTCATACAGCCCTGGCTTTACTATTTGAAAGTCTACTGAGCCACAAGGGATAAACAATCATTTCAGCCCCCACGATGCACACTGAGTAGCCCCCTTGCACACACAGGACCCCCACATCCATGGGGCTGGGAAAGTGATGGTGCATTTTCCCCTGCGGACATTACTAAGTATTCAGAACTGTCCCTCTGCAAATCCAGGTGGAAATTTTGAAGCCCTGGACTTAGGCTAGGCTCTGAATCATCAAGGGCAGTGTAAAACTTTACCTTAGGTCAACCTGACTTCATGCTATCCCCAAAGGGACAGTCCTGTTCTCTCCCATTCCTCAGCTGCTTTCACCACATCAAGTCTAAAACCATGGGGTTGATCACTTGGTTAGATCCAGTGGAAAATGTTGATCAGCAGATAATTGTAGTTATCTTAATCAGATATCCCAGATCTCTGGAAAGAAGAATCCTCAGGTGTAGTAGAAAAAAATTATGAATGAACATTTTTTGCATCTGGTTCTCACTTATTTTCTTCTCTAATATGAACCTAAGTGAACAAAACAGTTTAATCTGACCAATACATTATTTTTAAATTAGTTATCTGGAGATGTGTGCTTGTTAAAAGGAATGTCCATGATATGAAAACAGGGGAGACTTGCAAAGGTCCTTTGACATCTAGGTGAGCTACATGCACAGGGGTGAGGGATGCAGCTCACATCTGCATGAAAGATGCACAATTTCACTGCTTAAAAAGCTTTAATAGTCATACAGAGAAGATCAAACCTCAAATTTTTCTTTCTCTTAAGAATGTTATAAATCCTAACTCACCTGCCAGCAAAGTTAAGTCAGAAGTTTTTCTTGTCAAATGGAGACTACAGAAGGTCTACTTTAAGTTGAGATTTATGTAATATATAGAATATGTGTATAACAGATTCATACAAACACTAATCTCTAAAAATATGTAGGTAAATAAGCATGTATATTTTAGATGTTCAAACATTAGTGAGTATTCATTTTAAAAGTTTTGATGGATAAGAAGTAGAATTTGACACACCTAAACGAAATTCATAAATTATAATTGACCACATGAATGCCATTGGCTGTTTTCAGCTACTTCTTGAGTATTGGAAAAAATTAGTATACGATACAGATTTAAACAAATTACATCTGAATGTTTTTATTTATGTCCAAGATGATCTCCAACTCATGTAAGCCTATGAGAATTCACCCCTGCAAAATGGGTTTAATTTCCCAAGATCTGCAGTAGTACTGTGAGGGCTCCAGTAGCACTATCTTTGAGTAAGAAGACGTTCTCTAATTACAAACGTAACTGTATTTTTATGTGGGGGCAGAGGATGGAGGTGAAATGAGCTGTGAATAATTTCTGACACCGGGTTTTTATTTTAGATAGTTGTATTTTAAGTTCAACTGCTACTTCCAGTCTTTCTCCTTGGCTTCCACGGACCTACAAACAGATAATCACATGTCTTGCTTTTAGAGCCAGAATATTCTTTTAAAATCCCAAAGAGGCAATATGCAACTTAAAGTAGAAAATGAGCTTCGCTCACAAATTACGCATTAAAGAGACTTTGTATCTCACTACACTTCTTGCTCAAAGGAAACTTCCACATTCACAGATTCCAGCTGTGCAAGTTATAAAAATTTTATGCCATAACTTTTACAGACTGAGAAGGAGTTTCTTCATAGTTAGACTGGTTCAATTCAAAGGAGCTGCCACTAAAGCGTAAGCTGTAGCACCTTCTAATTAGATCTTTGTCCCTGATGCCAAGCACAGTGCCACTGAGGAGGAAAATCTGAAACTTCTGATCAGCTTAGTGAAAAATTTAGAAATTCTTCTCCTTCTAGTCAGGGTAAAAGTTAAATACAGAAATCCCAGCCACCACAGAAATGAAGAAAACCAGTTGTGCAGTGATGTGCTGTTCTTTCCTCCTTTGACAGCTCACATCTCCACCACCCAAAGACTTCCCTAGCATGTTTACAGCCAGCGTCTGTGGTTTACTACAAATAACTCCTCTCCTGGTCTGATGTCAATATAGAAACCACATAGACATTTTTCCCAAACACATTTTCTACTTCATGTGCTCCATAACACCTGCAAACAAATGTTAGCCATCCATTGTGTAGCCTATGTACATCAGTAGATACTCCAGAAGCAGCAGTCTGCAATCAAACAGATATATGATTTCTTCTAAAAAAAAACCCTACCCTGAGATAGGGTGGAGATTTTGTCCAACAGACCTAGTTCTTGGCAGTGCCCATGGCTGAAATACGTGAATTTTGTTCCCTTGTTCCTACAGCCTTATTTTAAAGGATTTATTCAGATTTCTGAGTGAAATTTCAAGCCCACCATAACAGCTTCACATTTTTTCACCATTAAGAGTGAGGGAAAAAAAAAAAAATTAAAGCTCTTTTGTAAGTTTGGGTGCCCAGAAATTCTTTCCTCTACTGATGAGCAAGGACTCAGAGAAAAAAAGTATCACCAGAGCTGGCTAATTTTTTTTATAATTAATTTCTTTTTTTTTTTTTTCTCACTCTTCCAAGTAACACCATTAACAGTAATGGAAAAGTTATTTGGGAACATTTAGTTTATAATGTTCGTCTTATTGCTACTCAATATATGTTATAGGTTTAAATCAATATGGGTAGCTAAAGAACTCGTAATTAAAGAACTGGTGCTTTCTATGCACAAAGGGTGACTTTTCTCCTTTGTGTCTAATATCAACTGCAAATGTATGCATAGCTGTGGAGTACAGCCCCCTAATTCTTAATTTTGAAATGCTGAAAAAAATTGATAAGGACTTGTAAACAAGATGTATTTGGCCATTCTTCCAGTGTACTTTGATCTATGTAATAAAGGTCAGCGCTCAGTGCTTCATTCTACATTCTCCCAAATACCTAATTGCCTAATTATTGCATTATTTCACAGCCAATCAGCTGAAAGGGTTTGTATGGGAGTATGTCAGAATAAGAGGGCTGTCAGTCTTTGGTTATGGTCCTATAGTTCTAATTCAAGAATTAAATATCTGTCTTTTCTAAAAGTCATTACATGATTTATTGGAAAATTGGTAGAAACAGCCCTGGGGGGGTTGTGCTCAAAATCTGGTTTAGAAGAGTGGCTGCTAGCTATGACTTTTGATTTTCTTGTCTCAAAATGAATAGCACTGCCTGTTTCTATGCAAATTAAATGTTTGAATGTATTTTTTTAAGATAGATTATATTTGTTAGTTTAATTGTATTTCTCATGCAGTGGGGTGATTTGTGTTTTGATCTTTCTTTCTCAAGGAAGCAAAAATCTCCCGTCTCGCTACTGATACATCAGAAGTGCAGGACTGCTTTTTCTGTTGTTTGATAGCTCTAAAATGTCTGCAGAAATTGTAGGTCAAGAATTACAGCCATGGTAAATCATGCCTCATGAATGAGAAGTCATCTGTGGTTTCTCTAGGGTTATTTTGGTCTGTCTTTAAAATGAGCATAATGTTCAGAAGAAAATAAAGGCTTCTTTAACATATTTTGGCATAAATATGAACTATGCCAATATATGCATATTTATGACATTCAGGCTCTCTTGACATCTAGAATTTAGGCTATGTCAAATAGAGAGGAACCTCTATAAATCACGTAAAGAAAAAAGAGTATTTTAGTGAGAGCTATTCCCAGTAATTATTTTTTAAAATGTAATTAAGTTTATTTTCTAGATATAAAAATGATTACTTCCAACCATGAACCCAGAGGTGACTCCATCCTCTCTCCCTTTGCTTGCTGAAATGTTGCTAGTGATGTTTTTTGCTTTATGCAGCTTTCAACTAATTTTTTCCTGCTATAGGACCTGACCATGCTAGTCACTTTTTTTCTGTAGGGCAATGAGTCACCCCTTTTTCCTGTGCTTTAGGACTAAAAGAGGAATAGGTGGCTTGTAACTCTTGGTTAGGGAGCTAGGGACACCCAGGGGTTGGCAGTGCTGGGTGACATCATGGGGCTGGGGCAATGAAAGGATGGTTTGCTGGTTCCCTGGGGTTCAGTAGCCCCCAGCTCCTTTGGTGTGGCCCAGCAACTTCATCTCTATCACTTGAGTTACTTCTCTATTTGTCTTTGCTGACCTTTCTGCCTCTGGTTCTGAAACAACTGATCCACTGCTGTAATGCCACTGAACAATACAGGATTCACTTTTGCTGCTGTTCCTGGAAAAGCTGCAGGAGTTAGGCAAGGGCGAGTTCCTTTGTGGCTCTGTTCACCTCCTTCTTTATAGGAAGCTCCTCCTATTTCATGCTTCCCAAGCTGACGTCTCGGGAAAATCAATAACTGCTCCTGCCTTTTCTCCCTCTTTTCTGCCAAAGTGTCTGTCAAAACAGTAATGATTATGACTAGAGAAAAAGTCACAAAGATGCATGTTCATAAGCAAATGAGGGGTTAATTTTCCTATTTACACCCTGGATAGTTTACAAGAATTTTTTTTGCATGTACTGTCAGCAGCTGGACTCTTGTAACAGCCCTAAAGCTGCAAAGGGCAAATAACAAGCACATCAGATGCAGCTGGATGGATACAATAGATTGAACATCTCCAAAGAACTCTCATTAGAGTCCATTGGGTCAATAATCCACAAACTAAGAAGGATCTACATGATAGACCATAGCAGCTGTTTTGGAGCCATTACATTTTATCAAGGCAAAATCTAGTTTTAAATATAAGGTAATATATGTTTTTGTGTGAGAGGTCTTGCTGCCCATGAAGTTACCATTCTGGGTTGCAGCATAATGAATATATGGCATCAAAATCACTAATAGTATCATAATATGTTATTTACTTGATTCCTCAAAATATTTCTCTGAAAGCCACTGTATTGCTTTGAATAAAATGGAAAACATAGAACAAAGCCATTTGCACAGACTAGGTACCTCTGAATAAGGTGTAGCTTTCTTGAAAAAGACAAAAATAAAACCAGAAAAAAAAATCTTTTCTACATTACTTTGATATATTGTATTCAATAGTGATCTAGGAAAACTCATAATAATTGTGACCTATTCTCAGGTGTAGCCAAACTGGACAGAATCAGTGACAGGAGGATGGAGAGGAGCTGCTACTCTACCCTCTCCTTCCATCCCTCTTTGCGCAGAGTACCCAGAAATTAATTTCACCTTGGTTAAATTTAGAGCAGCCTCTAAATTCCTCTAATTTATGCCAATGAGCAGGACTTTCTGTGTTATCAGTTTCATTCTTTTCTGGGACAGCAGTGCTCACTGCAGTTCTGCAGAGAGAAGCCTGCTGTAATGGAAGCAACTAGGGAAAAAATGAGGGAAACTCTCAGTTTTTATTGACCTTTTCTTTTGTGCCAGGACAGTAGTATTAAATGGATGCAGAAAATACCAGCCTCTAACTCCTTTCCCCAAAAGGTTTGCACAGTAAAAAAGTGCTGCAAACATAACACATAACAAGAATATTGTTGCAGTTACATGGTAAATCTGCAAAAGACCTAAACATTAAAAATTAATCTCAAGACTTTATTATTCCTTTGTAGCTCAGCACTGCAACGATCTTTGTGTAGCGAGATCTCCGCAGTGCTCATATGTGCTCTTATGCCTAGGCAGAATGCCATGAATTAAGGATGGAGCGTAAACCTTGCCTTTGAATTTCCTGGCTTTTGTTAGTTTGTGTCATAAACTCAACATTATTCAAATCTAGGGTTTTGTATTTAATATTATTAAACGCCTCCTCATCAATGCCAAGTCTGTAATTGGTCACAGTGAATAGGTGATTAGACAGATAAAGTGCAATTGTGATTGCAAAAACTATCACCAGGTTTGCAGAGGACAATAATTATGTAGCTTATAATGTTTGAAAATATTGCCTAAATCTCTTTCCCACATGTTGTTTGTGATGGAAAACAATTAGACAAAGGATTCTTTTTCTAAGCTGCCTCTGATTCAGATTTGCCTGATGAATGGTCTTTATACTGAACCCAAAGCATTTGTTCCAAGTAAATTATATGTCATTGCAAATGCAAAAGGTCTGTTTCGCCATGTTTATTGGGATAAATTAAATCTTCTAAAGATGGTAAACAGAAGGCCTCAATAATTATTCACTTCTGTATAGTTTAAACTGAAAAGGATGTTGCAGTTAGAAGGATGGAGATGAGGCAAACAACACTCCCTGCATTGTGTTAACAACATAAGAGGTACAATAGGGAAATTTAATTTGATACTGATCTACATGAGGCATAACACAGCAACACCGTTTCAAATGCTACTTTTCTAATGGCAGCTTTTGAATTGCAAATTTCCACCAAAACCACCTGATTCATTACTTGAACGCATTCCCAATCAAGTCAAGGAGTTTTCTCTCCTTGGATTCAACCGGGGCAGAACAGGCTCGACTTCCTCATAATTTCAGGAGGTAAAACATATAAAACCTGATGGATGCTTTACTTGTGGAAGGCTTGAGCGTTCAAGGTCACCAGCACACAGGCAGCCTATCCAGTGCTCAACAAAAAAGATGCTCCTGGGCTTTGCTGCAGCAAGCCAAATTTCTCCTTGCAATGAAAGGTCAAGTCCTAGAATAGTCTGAAGCCTTTTCATAAGCGCTTGCCTTGTGCTCAGAAAAGATGCTTTGAAAAGTTGGCAGTGATTTGCAAACCTTTTGTCACTTCTGTGGGCCATCCAGAACCCAGTAAAAGAAATGGCAATCTTTCATTTCATGTTATCAGGCTCCCAATGGAATATTGCTCTAAAGATGGCAGAGCCCTTCAAAGTGGGAAAGTCTTTGGTAGATGCCTCTTTTGCTCTATCTTTGGTGGCATAAAGCTGCACACTGTGTAGGTGCATGGTACACAAATGTGGTGAAAATCCCTAGTGCTTTCTCATTTCATGTGAGAAGGCTGTGATTCAGTCACTTAACGTGTGAAAAGACACAGTGGATGGTCGTTGAAATTATATTACCCTTGAGCTTAAAATGAATATATGGGAACTTTAAAGGATGTCAGTTAATTCATTTATGATCTAGGTTAACAGAAAATTATCTCTTAAAGAATTTCCATACATGTTGTCAGATCTTTTTAGTCACTCCATTAGCTCATTCTTCTAATCATTGTAATTTTTCTAAATCTGCAGAGAGTTAAAACTCACTTGAATTTTTTGCATAGATGATTGAAAATGTCCTATGGACTATTAAGTGCCCTGTGGAAAAAATATGACCCATTACACAATTACATTGTTGGGTTATTAGACTATTTCTAAAATTTAAAAAATATTTATTTCTCTCACTTTTAACCCCAATTCTACATTTTGAGGTGTTTGTACTGCTTGACTTATTGCAACATCCCTGGAAATGTTTTCAACACCTGCTTACTCTTCATTAGCATTCACAGTCAGAAGTCCACCTTTAACTCACATTCACACATGCACTCCCAGACAAAAGATGTATTCATAGGACTTCATATTTGTTCTTGAGCACATTTGTATTTAAAGATATGTAAATGTTGAAAAACAGATATATGTTTGCAGCACTGCAGTTACTTGAAGATGGTATCCAGTCTCCTCTTTGCTTGACACTCCCCATCCTAACCCAAAACTTCTGCCACCTGAAAGGACTTCCTGCCTATGAAGGAAGTTGAAATGATAATTTGTATCCCTGCTGTTCAACAGGGGCAGGGCAAAGAGGATGTATAGCAGAGCAGGTCTGAAGGTATAGAAATCTATGGTCATGCACAAACATTGTCAGGGGTAGGCCCAGACCAGTAGACTTGGACACTGAATTACTTAGTGTAATGCCAGATAAGAATCATTGAAACATAGAACCATTCTGGTTGGAAGAGACCTTTCAGACCATCCAGTCCAACCGTTAATCCAACGCTGCCAGGTCACCACTGAACCATGTCCCTCAGCACCACATCTACACAGCTTTGAAATCCCTCCAGGGATGGGGACTCCACCACTGCCCTGGGCAGCCCGGGCCAGGGCTTGGCAGGTCCAGATCACTGATAAAGATATTAAACAGAACTGGCCCCAACACTGACCCCTGGGGACACCACTTGTGACCAGCCACCAACTGGATTTAACTTTGGGCCAGACAATTTTTTATCCAGTGAAGCACATGCACACCTGAGCCATGAGCAGCCAGTTTCTCAAGGAGAATGCTGTGGGAAACAGTGTCAAAAGCTTTACTGAAGTCCAGATAGACAACACCCTCAGCCTTTATCTAATGAGTGGGTCACCTTGTCCTAGAAGGAGATCAAGTTAGTCAAGCAGGACTTGCCTTTCATGAAACTGTGCTGGTTGTCCTGTATGTGGCATGTGATGGCACCCAGGATTATAAGCACATATTGCATCTTCACCTACGAGGATGGCACAGACAAAATGTGCAAGACGTGGATACTCTCTTTTAGTGCTTGCAGTAGTTTGTAAATGAAATAATGCCTTTTGTGAACTCAGCGTTTTTCGGTGCTTAGCAGATGGCCAAAGGAGGCAATTACGCTGTATACTAAGCAAGCAGAGTTTTCTTTGCAAAACAAGTCACTAAAATCCTTTATACATGAACAAGCTTTTATTAATGACCTTTTTGAATTTTACTAGTGAGCCTAGCAATAATATGGAGGTATTGTTAGAAATGTAAATGTAAAGAGATAAGGAAATTTTCAGGCAAATCTATATTTAATTTCAAAGAAAGCTTCTCGTTTCTAATGACCCTGTTTGCATGGATATCTGATGGTAAGGCTAGGGGAGGGTCACAGCAGATAAAACCTAACAGGATCGTTGAATGAAAAACAAATATTTATTTTCTCTTTGTCTCTTTGGGACTCATTTGCATTAAAACTGCAGCTTTTCCAGAGACCGTTAGTGGAAAAAAAAACCCCTCATTTATGCATTTAATATTAGGAAAGCTCTTTGAGATTAAGGTTGTATAAAAACTGATTCCACTCTACATACTCGCCTTTCCACAAAGAATAGCTAGCTGAGACAAACAGCACGGATACTCGGTTTGTTGTATACATCAAATTTGCATTTTATTGCACCTATGTATTTTTATAACTGTGTTATAGATCCCATTGTCACACTCGGTTTCTTTCCTGAATTCCAGCTCCTATTCCACAGAGCTATTTGTCACTTATTTTAACCTTGAGCGTGCAAAACTCCTCACAGGATTAAAATTAAGCGAGAGCTTATGTGAAGTGCCATTTCAGGCATTCAGTCAACCTTGCCTGAGTACCTGAAGCTATTTTGCATTATCTCCAGTACCCTCCTGCCTCTTTGGATCTTGCAAAACCTCTTGTTGTCATTCTTAATGTCATAAGAATCCTTTGAGACACTAAAAAACTGGGGACATGTATTTTACTGAATAAATTATTATTGTTTGCTCAAGTCTGGGAAACTCACCGTCTTTCTTTAACCTTTTGTAAGGGCAGGGTTGGCAATAACTCCCCCAAAGGATATTTTGCACCAAAGATGCTCCCAGCAGAGACACGATGGGCTCCCACCCTCACAGCATGGGCAGTGTCCGTTACGATTGTTCTGGCCTTGCTTCCCTTACGTGGTAGAATGCAAATATCCAAGGGGTTGCTGAAAAACAGGATGATTACTCCGGGATACTTTGCATGCCTTTCTGCTTCTATCATTTGACACGCAATAAAACTATAAAATGTGATCAGTGCACTGAGGTTCTCTCGTTCTTTATTATCTGCTTGGTGTGAATAAGAATGGTGCATAAGTCAATTGTTTTTAAAGCCTTAATCTAAAAAGCTATACAAGCCTATGTTTATTTTAAACAAGAGGCTGATTTACCTTTAAGTGAGCCAAGTTAAGAAGGACATGGGATTCAAGTTACACAGTAGGCGGGAGCCCTTCGTGGAGTTTTATATGGAATAGCATTTCACAACAAAATAGTTACATCTCTATGCTGATTAATGATTAACATGACTCTTTAGTATTCCTTTCTGAATGCCAGCTTCAGTCTTCAGATAGATTACCTTTGAAGTCAATAGGAGAAGTCACGTGTACATCAAAATACTGAACTTTGTCATTAACCTTGAGAAGCATCACCGGTTACTGGCAGTAAGTAAGATCTAATGGTTTCAGAGGAACAACTGCTTCAAAAACAATTTTCAAGGCATGTTTAAAAAATGAGTTAGATGAAGCTACAAAAATATTGGAATTGGTATGATTTGGTACAGCTACCTCAGAATAGCTCTGTAAAGCAGTTCAGCTAGCTTTACTGGTATGATAAAGAAGGTAAAAATTACCACATAGCCTTGTTTTCCTGTCAACATTAGCAACTGCCTATGATGCAGAAGTTAATAGATGCAGAGAGCCACGTGAGTGCAATGCTGATGCTCTAATAAGATCATTTTAATCACTGAAGTGATCACTACTGTGCTGCACTATTCACTTAAGCTCCTTTTTAACTCAGGTGTATTTGAAAATGTCACCCTATGCTTATAACTTGACCAGGAAGTACATATACATGTGTGTTTTCTGTGAGCTTGGGAGATAGCAAAATGTACTTCCAAAGAGATTTCCATCCTGCTGTTTGGTCTGCAAGGGCTTTGCAAACTTTTATAACTTCATCTGCCTATATCATCATCATTTCTTAGAATTATTAATGATGTTAACATCTGTAGTAGATAAAACACCAGTAATTTCAGTCTTTTTGAATAAGTGTTTGGCAAACACAAAACTGGCATCTGTGGAGGAATCTCCATTTGGAATCCCTGCATCATTTAAGGACTTGCATGTTTAAACTTTAACTGTCAGAACTTCCTTTCCTTCAATTCTCTCAGTATGCATTATACACGATAATGCATTTTTAACAAAGGGAACTATGCTCTCACTCAGTTTAAGGCTTTCCAAGATTAAATAAGTATCCGGCCTACTTTACCTTACCTTCCTTAGAGACATTAGAAACTAGGAAGTTAGAAATAAATTAAACCTTTTTGAATACCTTGTCCATTTGATTCCCAAGCAGATGATAACATTTTGCAGGGCATGGTCTGTCCTCATGAGTTTCAGTAGACTCAAATATTAGGGACCTGTGAGTTTCTTTGTAAGCCAAGTGCATTTCAGATCACCACAGAGGTTTTCTTGGTGCTCTTTTCTCATATTATATGCATTAAGGAAGTAGAGAAATATTGAAAATTTGGCCTCAGACCTGCGTTGGCTGGTGTCTTGAAAGGGATGTGTCAGCTTAGTGTCTTGGGAGAGAAAAACCCCACAGCAGATCAGTAAAAAAGGAAATAATCGCATTTGAATCATGTGCTGTTGAAATCCAGTGTAAAAAAAATAATGAAATAAAGGATGTTGTGTTGAAATAAAAGCTGATTTTAAAATGGCCTACTCTGGTGCTTGGCTAAAAGCGAACTGAAAATTAAAGAAATTTAAGGCCTAAGTCTATAGTCCTAACTGAAGCAAGACCTCATATATACAAAGGTTTTGCTTAAGTAAAGGTTGTAGAGGTTACCTGTAGTAAACTGGGATGAGACCGCCTTTAGTCATATGCATCCAGCTCTGCCTATTTTATTAAGATGTGACCCTTCTCCTGCTGCAAGCTCATCCCTTATACCCTGATTTGCAGCAATTAATTGGTCTCCTCTAAGCTGACTAGCAAATCCATATACTACTGTAATTACCTGAATGTAAAATATTTAGGAAATATCTATCATGCTCTTGGAAGTCTCAGGTCATTGAAAGAAAGCCAATGAAATTGCAAACACGCAGAAGGGATTGGATATCAGCTACCTTTCCTCCCCCCTCCCCATTCTCTTGGCTCTTAGCATTTGTCTCTAGGGCATGACCAAATAGTGGGCATGTGTCATAAAGACATTTATCATGTAATTACAGCTTTAAGATCAGTTTCTGTTGATGTGAGATGATTACTGTGTATTTCACGCCTTTCAGGTTCCCAGCTGGGATTCAGAGATTTAAGGACATAGGGTATATATTTTTTAAATTTATGAGATAGCCATTAATTTAATTAATTGGACCATAAGAGTTCAGTCAGTGACCAAATAAGAATCCTGCAAAACAGAGAGAACCAGATGGTTTATGAAGTTTCGATATTTTTGACGTGTATAACTTGGAAAAGCAAAGGCCTTTGTTTCCTCTTCAAGGAACAGAATGTTTCTGTGGAGTAAGAAAAATGACACCTCAAAGTAATTCACTGTGAAACTCGATATTAGAATAAGAATACTGTTTGGAATGAGACTATTTTAAGCCTGACTTAAAATGTATTGTTCTTATGTGTTAGCAACAGCTCAGCATCATTTCTATATGGCTTACATCAATAGTTGCGTTTTAATACCTGGGCTCAGAAATTGTAACTGTTTTTTTGAATTTATTATTCCTTGAATTAATTTCAAGATTTTATGTTGTGTTTTTATTTGATTTTGTGGTTTTGAGTTGAGATTGCATTTGAACTATTGTGAGAGGAACCCTGTCAGCAGCTAGATTTCCAATGTTTTCAGTACTCAATAAATTTATATGAGCTTTAATGAAAACAGATTTACATTAAACTCCTGTTTCTTCTGATATTGGGGGTCACCTTTTTTGGCCATCCTCAGAGCTGTTTAAATTAGTATATGGTATTTTAAAAGGCTTCATTAAAGCAGTTTAAGATTTTAGCGAAATAGATTTAAGCTTTCCTCCCATTATCTCATAACATGAGATGCAGGAGGCAATCCTGTACAGCAGCTGTGTCCAAATTACAGCCGGACAAAACATTTTATGCTTGGCCACTTTGAAGAAAACCAGTTTATCATTATACCCTCTTAGAGAATTGAGCCTGGCTCCTGCCCTAGAGATAGCCCCAAATTTCAAAATTTAGCACAAATAGCTAGGAGCATGAATTTTATGTTAAGTGAGGTGGAATTGTTTGTCATGGCTCAAAACTCAGCAGCAAAAGGCTTGATGTGCTGTTCTTACAGGCAGCCTCCTTCCCTGGCCCTAGCACATTGCATGGGTGCAGTCAGACTGACATGAAGCCAATGTAATGGGTCATTAATTAAGTCCAATGTCTTCTCCCTGAGACACTGTCGGCTGGCAGAGCTCCTTCGTATCAACAGACTCATGTGAAAGCCACTGAGATACTTGCCCATAGTACCTCCAGCCTTGTGGTCACGGCCACAAATGTCATTCGCTTCCAAATAATGCAACATCCTGATCCAGAAAAACTTTTCTACACTTTCTTTTAATTTTTCTCTGGGGAATGTACTTTGCCCATCGCTAATCACTGTGGAAGTATTAAAGTGAACGGAGTTATCAAGACTTACATCAGCAGCTGTCTCTTCTGTTGAAGGGAAGCTGAAAATGCAAATCTGGCCGTAGCTGAGGGTTGTGAAAGGATGAGCAAGCAGACAGGAGATTTACGCTGGGAAGAAAACAAAGGCAGAAGTGTCATGACAGCAGGGAAATGATATCTGATTTTATCTGAGGGCATATCTTGGGACATATCTGGCTGTCCCAAGATCACTGCATGTTGCCAGTCGTGCTGCTCTCAGGCTTGATTTAGAGCTCATGTTGTTCATGTATTGTCAAATAACATGTCTCGATGGAAACTTGCAGGAGAGGGTAGAACAGGTATCAAATTGTTCGCATTTTTGTGGAGGAAGGGAGAGCCCCTTTGGCCCAGAGAACTGACCTAATAGTGACCAGCGCCAAGGGCTGTTATCGTGGGCTTTATGATTGTTTTAGGCAATGAGAATGACCTTAGTCATAGGCATCCAGCTCTGCCTGTTTTATGAAGATGTTTACTTTTGGATTGTTAGGTTATACTGACTGTAACACCAGTCTGCATCTTCTGCATAACTCAGTGTTGTGTTTGCAGCACAGCAGCAGTTATGGTGGTTTGAGAAGGTCCTGTGGAGGCAAGTAGCCCAGCCTTGGTGTGTGCAGTCACTTTCATTGCATCTTATATGTGGGAAAAGCAATAGGAATTACCTCCAGATCAATCGTATCTCTACTCAGACTATGATTTTGTCCCATAACTTGGGGGTTTGGTAGTTGAAATAACCATTTGTGATGCAATGTATCCTTTTATTCATGTGTGTCCTCCCTATCTGGGCTCCTCACCCTGTCTGTTGACTCCTCACCCTGTCTGTTGGCATTCCTTCCTTTCCTGAGGCCCTTTCTCTCTCTGTGACCAGCACGATCAAATCGATATGTTTGTTTCCACTGCTTTCAGCTACTCCATGAGTTACCACCTGTCCCATCCCCATTCCAGCCTTGCCCAGCACCACATCTAAAAGGCTAAGTTTTCCTTGATGCCACCAGCAGTTTCTCACAATCCATGTTCAGAAGTTTCCATGGGAAGAATAGCACTTTCTCCACTCAAACTTTCATAAGTTTCAAAATACTATACTTTATTTTTTCCTGAACCTTAAATGCCTTATGTGTCTTCCAAGTCCTTTGGAGCAATCTCTTTGGCAGAAAGGTATTAATACATCTATATCTATAGTCCCATGTAATTGAATTCACCTCTTCCTCTACAATGTGTCTGTCAATCATGTTTACTTCTTTTTAAATGATAAAGTAAAATATAAAAAATATAATTTACTGTAAATGCCTATTTAGTTTGAGACAGGCCTAACAGAAAATAGGATTTTACTATGCTAACAAATACTATTGTTTACTCTTTCCTTTGACACACACTTGCCTTCAAGGTAAATTTATCTCCACACATCTTCATACTTTAAAATGGTAATAAAATATTCTGAAGTCTCTGTATATGTAAGTAAGAACAATTTTATTGCAAACCCGTTTCCATGTTCTTTTAGAAGCTGATATAGAAACATTCCATATAGTTAATATTTAATACCACTATAGTCATGAAAAATTCAGCCACTAATAAATGGAATTTATTTATTTTCTACCATTTAAATTGCCCCTACTGTCATCTTAAAACTGTTGATGGATAGATTATCTTAAGTGGAAACAAATGTTCATTTGTTATGGAATGGTTTGTGTTTATATAGCCTATATATATAACCTCGAGATTATACTGTAGCGGGAACATCATGGAAACATCAGTCCCTAGCTTCTGCTTGTTTTGCAGGTGACAGAAATCAATACATTAAGGTAAGACTCATCAGCTCAGCAGTGGAAACTATCTCGTGACTATCACTTGCAAATGCAGGTTCATACCAGTAAACCCTTTGGTGGTGCACACCAGTATTTGGCCTTTTCTACTCCTTTCTTACCTCCTGGCAAAGCACGAAATGGATTTGCGCACATAGCTCCTGCTTGCTTTCCTTTTCAAACACCTGAATAATAGATGCGTAGTTGTATCTTGTACTTCTTATTAAAGCAGAATAAAACCCACTCAAGCTGGATCTCCATGTACTCTGGATTGCCTGGGCTGTAGTCTTTCAAGTACAATTACACTGCCCACTTAGAGAAGAGGCGTTATCATTTCTACGCATTTTCTGAAGCATCAAAACTCACACTTGCCCTTTGAAAGCTTGCATTTGCTTCTGTGTGCAATACCCAGGCAGGTACCATGCTGGCATTTCTTCACTTCTTCCCTCTAGATTGTAAAAGAAAATCTCTGTGTAATGGTCATATCCTCATTTTTTATTTTATTTTTTTTTTTCCAAAAATAACAGAGAGAGACACATCAAAAGCAATTTTTCATTTCCACATGCCTATGTGGTAAACCCAAATGTCAGGCTTTTTGTGGTGATGGGATTCATATCACTCCAGTATGGGATGTTATCTTTGCATTTAGTCTTGCCTAGCCTGTAACGAAGGACACCGATTACTCTGGTGATTTGAGCTAAAAGCTGCAGGAGAGGCATTAGAATACAGGAAACGTATAGGAGAATGCAATTTCAAAGTGGATGAAAAATGTGTGAGTGGATGAACATTCAGTTAGGTAATTACAGCTTAGGTTTAGTCCTGAATTTTCTTCAGCCTTACTCCAGGGAGAGCCTAATGGCCATAGCTGAGTTTTTAATGGCAACATTTGGGCAAAAAGTATGGCTATTATGTGAGCAAATGTAGCATTTTATCCTGGAGGAACGGGTATCACCTTCAGTGTCAAAAGTAAAGAAGAATCAATTCAGCTATGTGAGCTGTGAAACTTTTCAGTGGGTAATCCTAGAATGGTCTCACTACATGGGGAGGGGAAGAGAAGATGATGTCTGAGTCTGGAATGTTCTCAGCACAAAATACATGGTCAGAGGTAGTTGTTACCTATCCATTGCAGCCACCTCCATGAAGTTATTCCAGATTCACAACAACAAGAAAAGAGAATCTGTAATTTATGCAAAGGCAAGTAATTCAAATCACAAGAGATACAAAGCCAAATGAAATATGAGCATCGTTTTCATCACCAGATGAAAGGTATGTTTCACAATAAACCATCTCTTTAGCTCAATAATAGGGATTTTAATATTCATAGCACTGGGTGTCTCTCTGGGTGAAGTAAATACTTCACTTTCTGAAGAAAACAGCCTCAGTTAATCTATGACAATTAACAGATTCAGGTAGTTTTTGTCAAATGGGGTGGCAAGGACAGAGTCACTAAATGGCTGGAGTAAGAACATCATTTTTTATTCCAAGGCACTCCTGGACAATGTGAATGAGCTGCCTCTAGTCTCCCCTATAGAGGGAAAATTTATATTCCAGTCTTTGAACCAACACCTTCCACCTTTCATGGTCATGTTCTGGTGAATCTATATCAGGGACAATGTCTTCACTGTCCATAACACTGGAGCTGTTCCTTTCTGCATGACATTATTTGGACATGCACTGAACCACATGGCCAGTGAGATGCTCCCTGGTCTTTTGGGAGGAACAGTCCAATGAAACTGGAGACTGTGGTTCAAATTCAATTAGGCAGAGAGAGAAGCTTATTCTTGGTCTCCTAGATCTTACATGCTTGCCCAATGAAGAATGCTATGCCCTGCATCTTCAGTGAAATTCTGGTTTTACTTAAAAAAAACCCAAAAAGAAGCCAATAGCAGTTATGTCAAAACTGTCATGGCTCAAGTAAACTGTTTCACTTTACACAAACCTGGAATATTGCTTGTTTTATTCTTATTTTAGTTGGGAAAAAAATAAGAGTAGAATGGAGAGAACAATGCTTGCTCTGTCTCTGCTCAATTCTAGCTCTGCAAATCAACGCGTACACACTTGCTATCTGCACTGCCTTAATTGCTTGCAAAGCTTTTTATGGCCAGTTTAGATCTCAAATGGAGCCCAAATTGCAATTACTGCTGCATGCTTGAGGCTAACGAGAGGAACAAAGCAAAGAGTAATGGACAGCCCTTCAGCCCTCCCATCTGATGTGCAGGATGTAACCTGAGCTTGTGTCCTTCCAGGCTCCAGCTGGGACAGAAGTGGGACAGGAGCAGGAGGAACCTCCCTTTGACACAGCTTTTACATGGCCAGAGGCAGGAGCTTCATGCTGTGAAGCAGGAGAAGCCACTCTCATGAGATACACTGCTCCATGTAAAGTCCTAAGAGGTTAGCTCATCCGGATTAGTTCATCCAGATGTGCCTACCAGAAATGACCTCTGTTTGTTAGCTTTTTTTTTTTTACATTGGGGAGCTCTGCTGTAGTGACATAGAGGCACAAGCATCACATCAACACACTTCCAGGGGTATTGCTCTCGTTATTTACTGCAGTACCTTCTATTTCTATTACTAGGCAATTTGATCCCTCAAACAATCACAATCTGAATGTCCTTAAAGTGAACTGATGTGCTGTACTTAATAGCCTGGTGACTCCTCGGATTAGACTGATAGAGCCAGTGATGAATAGGGTAAGTATAGTTAACAGCCATTCTTAAACAACTTTGAGTGTCATTAATTTTGTTATAGGACAGATTAATCTGAAATGTCAGGACTTGCTGTACTAGACCTAAAATTGTATTTTCAAACCAATTTTAACAGATTGTATTTCACTCTTGACACAAAATTCATTTACTTGCCTTAGATTGCAGCTTTTATTGTAATTGTATCAAATTAAATCTGGGCATTTGAACCATAGAAAACTAAGTTGAAGTTATAGGAAGATCGTTGCACGAAGTTTCTTTCTATTCTCCTTTTAAATACATTTTATCTTAAAACAAGGTCAAAACTATGCCACTGTTATATTAAGAAGAGATTTTAACTACCCTATGCCTAGGTATATAAATCATGTAAATCATATGTAAATCATACCTAGACACAGGACAATACCTGCTCTGTTGATTGTCTTATTTATTTATAGCAACAGAATACCTGCTTTTTTCTTTCATAAACTTTGTATTTGTTTTGATTACAGTGATAAATTCTGTACTAAAGGCAGTTTATTTAGATCACTTTCAAACATCCAATTAAAGGGCATCCTGAATGGCTAACAATGACAAAAATTAGCAGAAGTTAATTCAGACCCTGTGAAGGCAGCACACAGAAAGTTTAGCTCTCCTGAAAACTTTGAAATGCACGTTAAGGATGAGTTTGAAAAGGGCCTTTGAAAAGGAGTAATTTCTCCTCACCCCCCACCTCCCCCCAACCCCCCAGTAACACATTGCAGATAATAAATAGCTAAATCAATAATCTGTTCATAGGCAAACTGTATAGCAAAATGTGTTTGGACAGAAACATTTCTGGAATAATTTTGAATTATGAATAAATCGTAAAAGTACCAGTCAGTTCACAGATAATTCATGAACTGAAATAAGGGCAAAATTTGTCGAATAAATTATTCACTACAAATAGTTCCTAAGCTCTCCAAAGTACTATCACACTTCATTTGTCTCTTGCCTTAGGGGTAGATAAAAATACTCAGAAAAAATTATAACTAACCTGAATTTTTCTCTAAAAAATTCAGACTGGAACATCTCCGTCTGCAGTATTTTTAAAGATAAGAAGCTTTTTCAACTGCAGCTTTTATTCCTCCCCCATAGGAACCTGATTTTCTGTCAGAGGTCTCTGAATTTTATCTCAAAATCAGAGATAATATGGTCAAGAAAGAGCAGATCTAATTCAAGATCCCCAGGATTTGCAGCAGTACCTGCCACAAAACTTGCTTCACTGCAAGATGTTCAGAACAAAATGAAAAATTATGGATTTTTTTTGGTGACTGTTTAAAATTCTGATTTTCTTCTGGCACATTTTTTTCTGGTTTCCAAAGGGATCTGTGGTTGTACCAAGCCTGTAAATCCTGAGCCTTTGATTATGCTTGCATCACTCTACAAGCCTGTGAAATAGTTTAGGAGGTTGATTTGATGGGGGTAAATGGAGGCAAACCAAGGAACAAGAGGTGCACTCATGGCGAGTGTCCTATGGATTTTCAAGACTTGCATTCAGAAAAGGAAGCAAGAAAAGACAGCAGAAATGTTGTTAGAGGGACTTCAGCTTATATAATTCCTGCTATCAATAACAAGAACAGAAAAAATGCCTTTAAGGGAGACAAGTATAAATGTTTTTTTATACTTTATATGGAAACAAATCTGCATTTTTGTCTGCTATAAAATAAGAAAGAGAAAAAATACTGAAGAAAAGTCTTTTATGGACAAGATGGATCCTTCCAGATGTAGGCAGATGTTAGAAAGTGGAGGCATCGGTTGGTGTATCAAAACCTGACAGAAATATGAAGTATTTGGGATTCTGCCCTGACTATTCGAGACAAGTCTTGGCAGTATGACGTGGCTCACCACTTAGAATATTCCATATAAAAAGGCTGGTGCAGTAAGAACTAGTTTGATCTTGTGCTCGTCTGACTTCTTTACAGCAGGCAACCTTAACTCCCCATACCAAATCAGGGAAATGAGACGGTGAAATTTTGTGAGCAAAGTGACTCTTAGCAGTGCATTCAGGTCAGGTTCCCAATCCGAAGGAACTTACATCAAGAAGAGAACACAAAACACCATGTAATTCAGAACTTGCACACGGCCTGGCTTATGCTGGCTATTCCTCTTAGAGCCCTGAGAAGAGAGGATCCAGGCCAGTATACAGAGAGAGAAAAGCTTTGTCATGCACACGGAGGTCACGTTAAACTAGACCAACTCCAATCTAACAACCTTTCAAAATGCCTCCACGTCAATGGTCCTTGAAAGACACCAGTGGCATTCTCCAGGGGAACGGGTCCGTAAGCATTTAACCGTGGGCCTGGCTCTCCTTGCTTCATCAAACAAAAAATAAATTAGATGGGTCAAACATTGTAGATCTAATCTCACTGTGAACTGAAAACATAGTAGCTCTGCTGCCACCAGAGTAACGCGGAGCCTGCGGTGACCCCACCATGAACTGGAGGGGATGGGAGATCTCCAGCAGGTGCAGTCTGGGAGGACTCAATGTCGCATTCAAGTTTATTCTTTGTACGGTTCTGAGAATGGCAGGATTGTGTTTTGAATCCAATACCCCAGGGCTTTCACTTGCTTTCTCACAATTACCTGTGCAAGAGGAAGGGAGGAGGGAAAAAAAAAAAAAAAAAAAAAAAAAAAAAAAGAGAGAGAGAATTCTTCTGTGGCATAGCAGAAACGGTCAAGGGCAGTTCAGATTAAAGACCATGATTGGCACTGGCTGCGCAGAGGCTAAGCCAACAAAATAAAAAATAGAACCATCCTGTTTAATAGAAACAAATTGCTCTCCACTTCTCAGTGACACAGATAGTGGGGCCATTTGTGCCTGCTGCCCTTTGTTGGGAACAACGGCAAGGAAATGTACGCGTCTTGAGCGGGATAAAATTCTTTTTGTTGTATTTGGCTATCTCGGGCCGCAGAACAAGCACAGCAGTTAAGTAGTTGAGCTTCCTTGTACATTTGTTTGATTAAAGGTCTGTAACACTGGCTCAGGTAGAAACAGCTCAGCTGCATGAAACCACAATGAATGAAGGGCTTGTTAGAGAGCAGTCAGCGAGACACGGCTGAGCTGGCTCCTGAACCAGCCCTGAATAGGAGCTTGTTGTTTTGCTTGTTCACTTTAGTACGGAAGGACAAAACTGTACCTTTTAAATTACATGCGATGAGATCTGGGCTGGTTTGCATGTGTATATTGGGAAAACTGCTAAAAACGAAGGCAAGCTCTTTTGCAAGTCAACCCATGAACACAAATATCCTTCAGATGTCCCTGAGTGCTCCAGTTAACATTGGCATTTCTAAAGGTCGGAGTGGAGTGTGCTAGAGCATATTTATGAACTGACCAAATAGGTTTTAATTTTGATCATAAATGGGCTGGAAAAAATCCAGCCAACTGTCTAGCTGATAAAATAAAAATAAATCCAGCATTTATTTGTGTTATTTTCTAATCTTACAGGGAAGCAGCTATGTGTGGCAGATCTCTTACAGCATAATCTTGATTCTAGCTTTAACAATACCAGTCCTCTGGGATCAGCATTAGCTGCCTCAGCTACCTCCACCTCCATCAGGTCCCATCACCCGTTGATGTCCTCAGTCATCAGCACATGAGCAGTTCAGCTATTTTGTTGAACTGATGCTCTAGTGAGTATGTAAATGGACATATATATATGTATTCACATAATGTATGTACATATATACATGGCTTCGTTGATGGTCTCTGAATGTTGCCTGGCTTCTTCACTCAGTTTCTCTGTGTAAAATGGGATAGGGTAGATAAACTCTGACATCTGTGCATGGGTAGCTGTGTATGGGTGGGACATCAAGCTCACTGCTGATAAAAACCTGTACTAATGCACAAAAGTGACCTTGAAAAAGGTGTTAAAATGCCTCTGCTCCTAAAATTTGTTACAGTAACCAGTGTCATAATTACAAGAGTTATGATTTCTTAATCACAGGATCACAGAGTGTTAGGGGTTGGGGCCTCCAATTATACCTGAAAAAAGTTAACCTCTTGTAATCTTTACTAAACATTAGATGACTGAAGAGGAAATGGTTTTAAAATGTGATTATGCTCTGAAATAAATGCAAACTTTAATCCTAAAGACCACATGTGTTTAGATATGAGGGTGTAACTGTTCCTTGTGCTTTCAGGATGGCAAATACATTAATTCCATTACCCATTAGCATCAGCACATATTCATTAGGTACGATCTCTGATAACATCAAATGGTCACAGCTCCATTGAGCTCACCATTGCTAAAGATTTGCCCTGCAATCTCTTAACCTGTGGAGAAAGACATTTTAAATGGTGAGTCATGATCACAGAGATCATACCCTGCCTAAGTCAGTGAATTACAGTGTCTAGCAGCTAAGAGTTATCCTTTATTTATGATGAGAATTTCAGGCAGTGGGACTCTGGCTGGGTATATTTGTGAGAACTTGGTTTCTGAGAGGATACCAAGCTCCTCAACTGAGCCATAAATGCCAACAGGTAAAATCTGCTTTGCAGAAGTGTCTTTCTGTGACTTGTGTTCATGTTGAGAATATTTCAGAACAAAATTAAAATACACTGTTTCACATTTAAACAATGAATCAGTATTTGACAATAAACCAATGGATAGACCTAAAGTGTAGCTCTGAAAACAGAAATATTTATGCATTATGGAAAATGATGAAACTTTTTTTTTCATGTCTCAAAAACAAGGCTTTTTTAGAATTTTTCACATTTCTGCATTTCTAATAGAAAATAATTTTTATTAGAAAAGAAATAACAAAGAAAAGACTGACAGAAAATATCTCTGGGATTGCATCAGGCAGGCCCAACACTATTCTGATCTTATCTGGTGACCAATAAGACATCAGTTGGAGCCTATGAGTCTCTCAGCTGATCCTGTTAGACCCAGGCTGGTCATGCTCAGCTTAGCTGGTCACCCTGCAACCCAACCAGCACCAATGGGTCTTCCTCACTGGCAAAACACATCTTAGGTCTGACTTAATGTTTTCAAGTTGAGGTTTTCTTTGAGAGGTACTAGGTAAATGTGTTCTTGCTCTTATGATTTTTTGGGGCTTTTTTTTAACAACTGTAAACTGAAATTGGGAAACCCTGGGCATGTCAGTGACCAGGCAATACTGTCATAGTCTTGCCCAAAAAAAAAGGTGAAAAAAGCTGGTGGATTCAGGCAGAGATAGAGACAGAGAACTGTCCTGAAATGCAATAGTCCAGTGGCTAGGAAGCTGTTGAAACAAGTGGGCAGTAAGTAAGAAACTGTCAGTCAAATATCCAGTGTCACAATTAATGAGCAAAACAACTCCTGACAGTGTGTGGACTACAAATGTAGGTTTAAAAGGTTATTCCTTTACAGGTAGTCTGTGTGATTTTAGGAGGAAAAATCAATACGTAATATACAGCTCTAAAACTTTGAAATGTTGAAAACATAAAAAATATACTCTGTAGAAGTCATACTACTAAATAAACTCTGTGTGCATAAAGAAAGTACCATAGAGGTTCATTCAAATGTCTTTCACAATTTAATATCACCCTAAAATAAGTTTTTTTGTTAAGAATTATGGCGTTCAGTTATTATTGTTGATTTTCAAACAGATAAGCTTCCATTATACCTTTTATTTAGACATTTTTTCTGACATTAAAAAATGGAAAAATTACTATTTTTTTTCATATCTATATTTTTATGGACTCTAGGGACATAAAAAACCCCCAGAATCTGTGCATCATCATACCTAGTATTGTTTGGATAATTCCTGAACTCCTGGCCTGCTGGAATAGAAGGCATTAGAAATCAACACCACCAAACGGGGCAGGGAGCCTTTGGGTCTTCCTGGCATAACGCACATAAAAAGAGCATGTACAGCACTCCTAATATCTGGTGTTTCTGGGAATCTGACCTCAGAAGGCCCAGGACTATGTTAAGCAGAACAGCCTGATACTCTGTGAGATAGGTACGTGCATTTAAGAACAGAAAAGTTTTGAACTGCAGAGGCTCAGTGTTAAGAAGGGTAGACCTTCTATTCTAAGCAGAAAAGGTATGGCTGCAGGAGTGTATTCAGGTGACTCATCTGTTGTGATAGAGGTCTGCATTCAGCAGGATGATTGGAAATCCATCCAGAGGTCAGTATTTAGTGTGTATGATAACTTACAGAAACAGATACTGCAGTGCAATGATGAACCGAGCAGAAAGAGTTCAACTGAGAGGAAGATGCCATCTTTCACTTCTTAAGAGGAAGTAACTACACCATTTAAGGAGGAAGACACATGGGAATAGGACAACACTTTCAAATAGACAGGTGTTCCTAAAATGACTTGTGCTCTGACTCGTATCTGGAGATGCCTCCCTTGATGTCAGCCATATAGGAAACTGCTGTGAGCAGCATCTTAGATATTACTTCTTGAATGTATCCTTGTGAGACTCTTCCCCTTCATGCCTTTGCCTGTGTGGAGTCTGTGTGCTCTTCCATCTCTGCTGGAAAATATCACCTGTAGCAGTCACTCTTTGGCAATTATTTTTCTCAGAAGCATTTCCTTCATTTTACTGAACAACCAGATTTGCACTGTAGTTTTTGGATAGCAGAGGCCTACCTTAAAGTTATACCATAAATGCAAACCATGAACATACATACATACACACCAGGAAAAGAGGAGTGTTTTAGTTACTTCTTGCATCTGCGTCAAGATTGTGTCACCAGAAATGTTTGGAAGACAGCAGAAGAATCCCTAAAAATAAAGAAAGGTAATAGCATCACCAACCCTTGTTAAAGGAAAAAACCCAAACCTTCTCTTAGACCCTCCATCCAAAACAATGCATGTTTTGAGCTGATTTTATGTTTACAGAAACTGATTGAAGGCCCCCTATCACTGCCATAGCTAATTTCCATTGGAATACAATGTTTCCTTAATTAAGCAAGGCATAGAGCTGGTGGCAATTTGGTTAGACTCAGAAATGGATAATTTGTTATCAAATCCTTTAATAGTTCATGCTGAAGTTTCTGTCATTACTTGTTGCTCCTCTCAATCTTTATTATGACAAACCCTTTAAAAATGCCTGGGTAGAAAAAAAGTGCCCATTAATCCTTTCAAGGAAAGACCGCCGGTACCAGATTAAGTCAAGCTGGCATCTGAAACTATTCTTTTCTTCATGACACATAGTAAGTGGTCGGTAATCCACATCTTAATCTCCTTGTTGCACAGCTTGGTTTATCGTAACCGATACTCCTGTGACTGCTGCAGACTCCTATTGTGTTACCTTCGGCGTTCAGCTCTTCTTCCTGTTTTTTCCCACTGGAATGTCTGATAAAGGCACCCTTGAAGTTGACCATAGTCTCTTGAGAAAGTGCTTTTCAGAGAAAATGTGATTTCTTTAAAGTTGTATTTATGTTACTTTTGGGTTTTCTTCTGAGCAGAGTCTCTGACAATATTTCTGCTCTCTGCCAACATATGGATTCTGCTGCTACTTAAGAAAGAAAACCTCTTTTAAATCCTCTTTTCCAGTCCATAACTTTCTTTGAGCTGCAATTAGATTTTATGGCAGTGCTTAAGTATCAAGAAGAAAAATTAAAAGCTGCAAGAAGCAAAATTCAACTTACCAATATATAAAAAATAGAAACACCGGGCATTTTAACTGAGAAAGGCTGTGTTTCATTCAACTGTCTGTGTAAGTGAAGAGATATAATATTTTAAAAAGGTTTCCTGAGAAAGAGCTTAAAATTTAAAAATCCCACATTCCCAGCCTGTGAAGGAGGTATTTGCTATAATTGTTATTTTAGCGATAAAAAACTGAGACAAAGTGGTAAATAGTTCCTGAACTTCAGCTCCATTTGCCGTTCCTCAAGGCAGTGGCAAAACTGAAGCATTTAAACAAAAAAGTTGCAAGAATCACTAATTTTTCATATTTTATGTCACAAGAGCACTCCTCTCCTTTTTTTAAATGACGGATACTTGATCTGTCCTTTCTAGTAAAGGCAAATTTTAATGAATTTTATTAAAGACAGAGAGATTATTAGTAATTCTGGAAAGTGTGTCTGAAAAGCAATCAGAAAGCTGATGGGTAAGTAACCTCAATTTCTGATTTCAGAGCAATTGTACTCCAGCCTGGACCTGGAGTACATCAACTTTTACAGCTCTGATATTTCAAATCCAACAGCCCACAAGAGTCATGCCAGGGGATGCTAAACTAATGCTTGAACCAGGATTTGGGTATTGTTGGAGAAGACTTCATTTCCACCATGATTTAGCCCCTGTTCAGGTCCTACTTCTTGTAGTGAGCAGCACCAGACTCAAGTCTGTTGCCACAAAGAAGCAGGAGGATGGAGAGAGCAGAAAATTTTGTTCTAGATGCATGGGCACTGGTCATGAATTTCAATTTATGTTCTGACCTAGCCAGTCTAAGATTGTTAATTGCTACCAAAAGGTTTATTCTTGCATCTGACTTTGCCTCCCCTTGTGCAAATGAGACTTCCCTGGTTGTTTCCCAGAACAGGATAGCACAGCATAGGAATGTTTCTCTGGAATTCTGGACAATGGAATATCACAGTAACCTTCGTAAGACTTTCTTGACTCTGGTGTACAAAATGTATGGAAATATCTATGAAAATAGAGATCCTATTTTCAGTGAAAATTTCTATGAAAGTAAAAAAGTCCCAGTGATTTAAGTTGCCTAAATTCCCCAAAACAATATTTTTCAGGCAGAGAAGATCTGGATGAAACAAAATATTTTACCTTAAAGTTAAACTGAATTGCATTCTTACATCTGACTGAATAGAGTGGGTCAAGAATTTGTGTTTAAGTGTGTGTTGAGCAGAGACAGAAGAATTTAAATGCCTGAAGTTAAGAGCCTTTCTGAATTTGAGCCTCTGGAATACAGTATTCTCTAAATCTTAGGTTGCCAGCCCATGAGAAAAACAAAAGGCATTTTGAGCTCCAAAATTTGGAGCTTATGAAGGTTTTTATAAAAACGCAACAGCTTGATTTTTGTTCAATTACTTTAAAGTTCACATATTTCCTACCTGTACTTTTCTAGGTGCAGTAATTTTATTCACGTTCAGGCTGGATTGGTTCTGCTTATTCAGATCTCATTAATTACAGGAAACTGGACTCATGCTCATGTTTCCCATTCACCCATCCTGCCCTTAGGCCAGTCAATTTATCTGGCATTTAATGAGGAGTTTTAGATTTTGCAAGTTATCAGAAGTGGGCCTTCAAAGTGTTAGCTTGTGAATTCTAAATAAATGGGCTACTCTGGGACTTGTTTCAAAACAGACAGCACAGCATCTCCTCAGTACATGGTAAAACAGTCTAAAATTCTGTGCATCTTTATACCAAAGATGGTTTTCTTTTCTTTTCTTTTCTTTTCTTTTCTTTTCTTTTCTTTTCTT
>JANVCC010000077.1:11481771-11508359 GCA_025345505.1 Todiramphus chloris collaris
TCTCTTCTCTTCTCTTCTCTTCTCTTCTCTTCTCTTCTCTTCTCTTCATGCTTTGAGAATATTGCCACTCTCAGCTTTAATGTCTTTCATTTGTGTGAGAACTTCATATCCACTAGGATATTTTGTGCATTTAATTACTCAGCTTTTGGGTAATTGGGTCAATATTTTGTATCCCCAGCCTACCAGCTGAAGGGGGCTTCATTTAACAGCAGTTCCAGCAATAACACAGTACTATTGTCAGTGCTGGTTATTTGATATCTATCAGTATTAACACAGGTCCAGAGCTAAATGAAGGCCATAAAAATCTCAAATACATATCAAAATCTCTTTGAGGAGTGTATGACGCATCTATTAAGCATATTGCTATTGTAGGATACTCTTTGATATAAAATTAATTTCAATATAGAAAAAAACCCGCCTTTGTCTGTGATACCTGCAGCAGTTGGCTCTGTATGTTCTCAGTGTGCATGCCTTTGGAGAACCACCTGTGGACAGATGTCTTGGATATAGAGGTGACCACACCTGGTCACCAGTTCCACGGTGAACCATAACCTCATGATTAACAACTGCTTATTCTCTTCATGTAGACAAGTTCTGATTTTCAGGCACTTTTCTCCAGACTCTGAGGAAGGTGTGACACTGTTCTCACCATGGTGTCCTCTCCCTCGTCCTACAGAGAGAAGGATAAAACATCTCCTCTTGGAGGTGGCAGTTCTGTATCCTTTCCCTCTATCTTCTGTAAACAGGTTTAGCATGGGAGGAGGTAGAGAATGCCAGAGCATCATTTAATTTATCATTGCACCTTCCAGAGAAATAGTACCAAAACCATTTTTAATAATTAGGATGAATGAGGCAGTGTTTTAAAAACGTGTTAAGCGTGAGGGACAATACTCTGCTGTAATGCACATGACCACATGCTATGGCAACGATGGTGCTTTGCCCAGTGAAGTTAGCACAGAACACAGCACAGCTTTCCACATGATATTATAACTGAGCATTTTATCAGACATGAACAAATTCCTATTGTTAAGCAAGACTGGTTCATTCAAAGCAGCCTCCCCTGGACCGAAATCAAGCCTGAAGCCTTGTTGCAATGTATCCTGTACAATCCCAGGGTAAAAGACTGCTTTTCAGTACTTGTAAATATATGCATATAGACGTGCTTTATTTTTCTTCTGGAAGAACAGCCGACAGGTTTCACCTCAGCTCTGTGCTAAGAAGAAGATTGCCATCTATAGATAACTATCTCCAACTGCATGTCCTTGCACCAGCAGAGAGAGAAGGTCAGCAGAGATGCTAGTGTGCCTTCTTGGAGTGGGATGTGTGGAAAGGGACTGAACCTTTGTGTCAGTAACTTCTAATTCAAAATAAAGGCGTGGTGCAAACGTGGCAGTTTTCAAAGTGGGCATTGTTGAAAACCTTTTTTTCTGTGCTTGTTATGCAAAACTACTGACAATAATTGTTGCCAATCCAGGAACACTTCAAGTAAGCTGCAAACACACTCTTGGATTACTTTCCATTTATTTGTGTTTTCTTCTTGTGTAGACAATGTGAAAAAAAAAAAAAAAAGAAACCAAAAAGACCACAGTACTTCTCAGTCATGTCCAGTTTAGAGTGCAAAAAGTTCAACATTAAGAATGTCACTGGGCCTTTGATGATATACAAGTATAATCCTCAGGCAGAAATAACAGCAGTGTAAAGATACAGGTTGCTTCATGTATACAAAGTTAAAAAAAAGGGAAAGCAACATAGTTAAATCTACACACCCCCCTAACAAGTATGAACACATGTACAAGCACATGCATCTACCTAAAAGTGATTTTTTGCCATTTTAGACGCACATTCTGACAAACCAAAACCAAAACCAAAACCAAAAAACCTATTTGTTTCTCATCAGCCTTACCATTTCTTTGTATAGAGTGGAAATGTTTTCTTCAAATATTGAGAATCACAAGATATTCCCAATGAGCATGAGCTACGGAAAAGTTGTCTGGGAGCAGCAAGTGCTGCTTGAACTATAAAGAGGGGGGAGAAAAAAAAAAAAAGGTACTTTTCAAGTGCAATGTGTCTTGAATGACCTGATTAAAAATCACTGGCATTTACTTTTACCCTCTTGAAACTTCAGAAAAACTTTCTTTGCCTTCTGGATACACCTGGCAACTTTTAGGATAAGCTATTCCAGACTAACATTAGTGTAAACCAAAGCTGGCCATTTCAATGGGCCAGGAAGAAACATTGCACATGGAGAGAGGACCCCACGAAGCTAGTAATAAAAAGCTATTTTTAAAAAGAGCATTCAAACAGGATAGTTTTAGTGTGAAAAGTGGCTTTTGAAGAAACGGGTACTCTTTCACTTGTCTGACACACAGCCATACAACAGCAAGATGTAAAATTTGTGAACTGGTCCATCTTGAATATGAATCAAATTACTTTACTCTTGTCAATCTACCGCATCTTTCATCTTTTCCCTGGTTGCCTTTTCTTGCTACATTTCCTTTATCTCTGCTTGCAGTTTTAAGAAGTGAATGGCAAAGAGTCATCTCCAGTTCATCTGAAGATAAAACCCATTAAGCTGTTGTAGTCACATTTAATTAATGTTTTCCAGCTCTCATTTCCTATTTGTCTCCTGAAAAATCTTGCCTAAAGTGCTATATACCAAATAAAATAACTCAGGTAAGGGATATCTGATCCAAATGTTTCACAGGAGATGACTGGATAAGATAACTCTAAGAAGTTGATCATTTTTATTATTTGTGGACAGCCTTTCTAGCTGAGTTCATTCACTGCAGACATACTCTTATCCCTTAGGGATGGATGGTGCAAACTGAGCCTTTCCTTTTATATTTCAAGCTTTGCCTGATACGGATACAATTGCACTTTTATCTTTATGAATTCAGATGGTGGGTAGTTACCCTGATAAATCAGGTGCTAAAATGAAAGCGCCTAGTTCTGCACAACAGCTGGCACTTCCTAACGCTTTGCAAACCTTAATCCACGCAAGAACCACGACATCAGCTCTGAGGCTGGGAAAAAAAAGAGAGCGATTTTCATTTTCCAAGAGGGCAAAACACGGTTGAGACTACACAAGGTGCAGCGGATGCAGCGCTGGGGTGGCGTCTCCCATCGAGCCCGAGCTCCCCGCGCTCTCAGCAGCAAATACCAGCGGCTCCCTTGGAGCTCGGCCGTGCAATCCTCTTTCTGTCAAGCAGAGCAGAGAATAGCTGTGTAATTACTTGGCTGTGTTTGCTGTCCTGCTGAGGCTGCCACCGAAGGACAAGGGAAAGCATTGAAACAGCCGGGCAAGGCGATGTCTTGGGGTGGGGGGGACACAGAACCTGGGGATGGAGAGCTCGGAGTGAGGGAAAAAGCCGTAGCGATGCGGAGGGAGGCAGACAGGGCAGCAGTCAGCGGCTGTAATCGCAGTCTGTGATCTGGGTATGATCTAGATGAAAGGAAAAAAACAGGTCTGCATTTTATGTCGCAATATTTGTCACAAACCGCTGGCAGGGGCGGCTCGAGCCCGGCGGTTTTGCTGGCTGTGTGTTTACAGCAGCATCCTCGTTGGGCTAGCTGGATTCAATGACGGGCAGAAATGAGCTAGAAAATACAAGCTACTGGTGACAACGGAAAGGAGGGTATTGGAAGATGGGAAGACGATGCATGATAATATTGTAAGGACAAAACATATACATACACATGTAGCTGCACACACATGCATGGAGGGAGTGTGCTTTTAGTGCTGAATATTTCTTTTTTTTGACTCTCATTACCACAGTTGTCAGCTATTTTAATTGTTTTATTGCTATCTGTCTGAACCAATCACACAGAAATAGGGCATTGTCAGGAAAGAATCTGAAACCCACTATAAAATAACCCTTCAATCGTCTCAGGCTCCTTCTCTTTAGATTTAGGAATTTTCATACTTTTGGCAGGACTAAGTGGTAAAGTTTTTCAAATCTTTATATTCACGTACCTGGTATGATTACTAACCTGCAAGGATTTTTCTTCTCCCTTAAATGTTTTTCCCAGTAATCATTGTATTTATATTCTTTATAACACATCTTATATTTTAACGTAACACATACTATATTTTAATGTGAATGCTTGCTACACAGATTTTTCACAGCATTAATTTTATCACTTAACCTTTGTGAAGCAGAATCACATTGTCCACATTTTATTCAAACTCGTTCATTAAACGCGGAACACTGGGCTCTTAAAACCTAGTTAAACACAATCTAAATTATCTGGGCTTTAGTCTAATACTACTTATATACTGTAATAAAAAAAACCCCAACTTTTATCAAGCCACTAGGTCAACAAAATGCTTTTCAAGCACGAGATTCTGTCTATTGGAGTAAATGTACACACTCCACAGTGGTTCCCTTTTTCACCACGTAGGGAGGATCAGCCCAAATTATGGTGGGTTTTCTGACCTTGCAGATCTGACAGGTTGATTTAATAGTCATTAGAGAAAAAAAATCCCCAACTTTCTTCTGACTTTTGCAATGAAATATTCATTTCTTAGGATTTGCCCTGTTACTTTGCAGCGCAGCTTCCAGAGTCTGAGCTGAACAAATTGAAACAATGTCCATGAAATCCCATTAAAACCATTGTCTAGGACCTGATCCACTAACTGGAAATTTTGGAGATTGCTGCTGAAGTTCTAATTCACCCCAGTACTCTCTGCTTGAGGAAGCAGCATCTCTTTCTTGGAGGCACAGACCAGTCTCTCATTAACAAAGTCCTGCTTGCTAAGGGATGGAGCAACTTCCAGCCGTTCACCAGAGCTGGGATGCACAACCCTGCCAGAGACACAGGCGCAGCGCCTCAATTAGCTTACGTGCAGTTAATTAAGCGTAATAGACAGGCCTCTTGTCCAAGTTCCAGCAGCACGGTGCCCGCCCATGCCAGATGGGTGCATCACTTGGCCGTTACGAGACCCACAGCTCCATCCCTGCCTTTCCTCTGCCCTCCTGCTCCTCGAGACAAGCCGGGAATCAACGCTGTGTTCGCACCGGCGCAGGCGTGCACCGAAATTCCTACCTCCTGTCGAACAACAAACTCCTGTCAGGTCTTTGGAATAAACAAGGAATTATTGAGAGCTCCGCACGGTGCCGCGAGGTCATTTCAGACGAAGGGATCAGTCAGGATTTCATAAAGTATTTATTTAGCTGACAAAGGAATTCCCAACCTCCCTTTCATGTACGTTAGAGCTGATGCTAAGTTTCCGAGACAAGGCTCCGATTGTGGCTGTCACCAAACAATGACATATTTCTTTTCTTCTCTTAAATTCTCTGTATCATTCTCTATAAGAGGGCAATTTGTCTGTCATGCAGCTAAAACAGGGCCCACTCACTGCCCTCATTAAACTGACAGCACAGTTATTAGCAGTAAACGAAGCCAACAGGCAATGAATTTAGCCACTGTTTTATGGCGAGCACCAGTGAGATTTTTTCAGTAATTAATTTGATAAATATATTAATTATGAATTGAGTTGACAGTACAATCAGATTGTCAGCCTTCCAGACAGGCTCTTGTGATAAGTAGCTTTGTGATGAAGTGGTCGGATTTCAGTACCTGTCATCCTCCGGTGTCAGTCTCTTATCACTGTCCCGGCCATTCACTCTGTAATTTCCTGTGTGTTGTAATTAAATGGTGGCTTTCTGATTGGAAGTGACTCCTCAAACTTAATCTGTCATTCTCTCAGAATATATTGTTTTTAAAAAAAAAAAAATTAAAAAAAAAGGCCCTTTGTTTCAGCGGCTTTTAATGTTAAAAAAAAAAAAAGGAGATTTTTATTCCATGTTTGGCTATTGCCCTGGTAGGTGTTTGGGAATGGTTGTGCTGCCTTTGGCCTTGGCATCAGATAGAGAGAAGCATCCATGCTCTGTCACTAACACGAGTGGTGGCACAAGGAGACAAAGCCATGGTACAATGTTGGACCTCTATTCCCTCTCATGAACCTCCAAGCAGGCAGTCTAGAGGACTTTGGGAAGGGTCACTGCCTGTACCTCTTGCCAGATTTTTTTTTTTCTTTATGAAATTAATTAGGAGCAGTGCCTGAGGTCATTTGGCTTGGGAGATACATGTCAAGATAAGATATTTCAAAAGCACCTCCTTAATAATTTAATATCGAGTTGGAATTTGGAAGCATGATAGGGAATTGTTTAGAATTGCAAATTTAAGCAAGGTAAGGAGAAGCCCTGAGAAAGAAAGCAAACAACAGCTATCAAGAGAACATGAATTCTTCAGTTCCTGTTTAAACCCATCAGAAAAAAAAAAGAAACAGACCTGGGGACAATATTTACTGAATACAGCAGATGAATGAATGCTTCCAGTTGCCTCCTATCAAAGGGAAAGTGTGGCCCAGGGATCAGGGACTGCAGATGGTCCCCAAGGTTTGGGTCCTACTGAGACCTGATGTCAAATTGTTCTTGGACGTTGAGCAAGTCAGGGTGACCCAACCCAGCAAAAACTTTGCCATGGGCTTAACTTTATGCACATAGACACCAACACAAGGGTACATTTTAAACACATGAACATAAGTTGCTCCATGAAGACTTACTGTTTATGTGCTTAATTTTAATGTCAATTTTGTACTTTTGGTGCATATGTGTTTTAATTTTAAGCACAGAAGCAGGAAGGCTTCCATGGGGCAACTTCTGTCCATGTGCACATGCTGGCCAGGTGTTCCGTGTTTGCATCAACCCGTAAGACTTTTTTATCAGCACAGAGAAGAGCATCATGCACAGGCTCTGGTCATTTGACCAGTATCTGCGTGTGTAAGGGAAGTGTGCTGGTGTTGTGCTGGAGATGCTCACTGCTTGCCCCAGCTCTGGCCATCAACACATTACAGCCTTTGGTTTCAAGGTCTTTTTGAGTGCTGCTCCTTGAGTAAGTTTAAGTCCTTTGCTAATGTTAGACTCTGGGACTCCAGGCTGGGTTATGAAATGAAACGTAAATCAGAATCACATCCTGGCAGTCAACGTGAAGCCCAGGAAAGGCCATCCAGAGCTGAAAGAGGGACCTACTGCATGACTGCCAGGATTTGCATTATATCATACAGCCTGAAGCCCTGCAATGAAGCATTCTGAACAGTCTTTTTGAACTTCTCAACGGGGACAGTCTTTATGGATTATTTAAACATAAAAATATACGGCTTTCTGGAAAAGAACCATTTTAGCCTTTAGGGACTCATACTGACTACCACATTGTAGGAAGATCTATAATTGAGCATGCTAATACTGATATGCTATTGTTTGAGATAAATTTCGCCAGGCGTGAGCCCATAATGCAAATTACACCTTAAAAAAAGATCAATTGAAAGGCTCTATTGTATCATTTTACTGATTTGCAGATGCATCCACACTACAATCCAAAGCAAGGAACTACTGCACACTGGTGAAGAGACTACTATTCACTTTTAAGGATGCCTTAAATTTTGCAGTGTTTCTTTTCAGCCAAATCCCATGATCACGTGAGACACATATTTTAAACTAGCTAGTTTCTTTATAAAGCACCTATACCTAAATCTGATCATCTTAAATGAGATTATTACTTACCAAAATCACCGAAGATCTTAGTCAATGATAATTAAAGTGGTTTTAATTGTCTTTTAAAATCAGTATGTGTCTACACTCCGTTATTTTGCGTAAAGCAAGCGTTGCCTCTGTCTATACACAAATCTTCCATAATGGAATAGAAATTTCCCAGTTAGCTTTGAATTTTCTTATTACTGAATGTGTTTGGAGCTTGTGGCCAATGCTTTTGGTTTCTCTCACATAGCATAAAGCAGTACATTCAATAAAAAATGTATGTGATGTTTCAAAAATTGTAAGAAAAAGAAAATAATGGCATCTGACACACTTGTAAGGGTGATTAGGTGCCTCTCTCTGCCAGCTGGGTAATGTTCTTTTAATAGCTTTTTCTATGTATTAAATAATGTCAAGTTATTACATATTCTTACTTCCTTACTTTTGGGGCTGTCAGTGATGCAAGTTTTTCCTGAGACAAGCTAGTGAGGAATTGCACCCTGATAGCTGAATTCAGATTTTTTTTTTTTCTTTTGGCTTTATTTATGGTATGGTTTTTTTTCTTAAACATAAGCTTTAACTGCAGAGCAAGATTTGCTTTCTGGTAAATGAAAAAGTGACTTATTCCTTAGAATAAGACTAGGGTTGCCTGCAAGGAAATACATCTTTATCATGTCTGAAAAATTCTAAACCAAACTGATTATATGTCACTTGATAAAGTGCGGGAGAAGAATTATAGGTGTATTCCTGTTCCCTCTAAAATCAACAGTGAACTCTGCTGCAGCAGCAGCAGCAACAGCTCCCAACACATTTCCTTACTCCCAAGCTGTTGGGTGGAGCGTGTCACTGCCAGCAATGCAAGTTGTGAGGAGATTGTAATTATTCAGTAAGGAAAATGCTCAGCATTTCCTGAGCGAGCCTTTAATCCTAGTTTGAAGTCATTGCTGCCATTGTAAGGTCCAAGTGGAAACTGTGGTGCTTTTGTGCATCTGTCAGACGCCGCTGCTTATTACAGAATCAGGAATGATAAATATGCGGAGTGCTTTGATGTGAATATCAGCTTGAACTCCTCCAGTGCTCAGGTAGAAAGCAGCTGAAGCTATTGTTTTCATCTTGCATGAAAGGTTGAACAGATGCTTGAAAATAAATAGGACCTAGTAAAATGATAAAAATCCTGGGATAAAAAGCATGGCCTCTGTTCTCGGCGCTTACTACGCCCAAATTTGAACCATCGCTGCCGTTGATATGTAATGCCAGGTACTGCACAGAGCTGCCCATTCAGTAATAGCAACATGCAGCCACAAAAGTAATAAAATCCACATTATCTGTCCAGATTAACTACTAATCTTCATCTTAAAATGGCTGAGAACAGAGAGACTTTACAACATCAGCTCCATCGTCTGCAGGGCTGGTGGTATGGGACTTCTCTCTGAAGAGGATTATGGCAGTTAGCCCAGACCCAGAATTCAGCTCCTAGATGTGACACGGTCTTGTCAGGTCTGTTTGTGAGTTTGATTTAGAATCCGAAAGAAACTTGAGGCACCCAAAGAATCAGTGAGATAGAAATTAGATGTTTCTATATTTGTCTGCACAGGTCCATGAAGGGCTGTGGAGAGTCATCCCAACTGGCTCTGGAGGAGGCAGGTCAAACAGCAGAGAAATGTAACCATGTTAGTCCATGAACCTCTCTGGAAAGCATCAGTACGTATGTATATACATTCTGCTTTTCAGATATTTGATCCATCTACAAGACTGTCTACACTTCCCTCCTTTTATTTTCCACATCTTCATTTGTTCTTGGTGATAAATCGTGGAGCAGCCAGCACCTTCCTTTTGATGAGGTAGGGACAATAGTTACCCATCTTCATCCTGGCTGTTGAATGAGGCACTTACCATCGCCATTCCTTATTAATTAAAGGCATTAACAGTAAACCTCCAAAATTTTACCTCTTGGCTACAGCAAAGTGTACTGCTTGAAAGTCTTTAATGATGCTTTGAATGAGAAGTGCAAGGTGTGAGAAGGAACAAATGCTGAAACTGTAGAGTAGAAACAACCTCTCCTCCTGTGACTTCTGTGCTCATGTTTCTTGAAGTAGATTGTCAGTTTTCAGAAATATATCCTTGTTTTCTGACTCCAACCACAGCTAAAATCACCATGTGGTTGTCTATAAACCTTCTTAATAAATGGTTTCCAACCTTTGAGTAACAGATCAATGACAGCTACAGTTCTGACCACAAGGAATGGATCAAAACAATCTCTCTAACATGTTTTGACATTAGTCCTTAAACTTCTGTCTTCTGCCTTATTTGTGGAAGGGACTTATTCTTTTAACAGGAGACTTTGTGATTGAGTCATGCTTTGGAAGACCACCAAGCCCAAAAGGTCATTATCAGCTCATAGTCATCCTTTGATGATTTTTGTTTAATTATTGATGTGATGGGAATATATGATCCAGTCCATATATTATCAAGTCCATCTCTTCCACACTCGATTTACTTCAGTCTCTCAACAATATTGCACAGCCTGAAGAAAATTTTATGTATACTAGGGCAATGATGCTAGTGCATTCACCTTACTATTTGCTTCAAACATACTCCCAGTGGTGGATGGTTTCCCATTAACCCACTCAGACCCTCTCACAGGTCTGTCCTTCTGCCCAAATCCACTGTTATCTCCTCCTCTTCTCGAGGATTTAATTTCCAAACAGGTCTTGAAATCTGTGTGACTTTATGTCACCAGCCTACTCACCCACAACTATTTGTCACGGGAGGCTTTTCCTGGTGAGAAGAGTGGAAGTGCAGATGGACAGCCATCTGTCTCCACCCACTTGGGCTTCTACTGGCTGCCACCTGCATGTCCACAGAATGCTGCGAGCTCTTAGCAGAGGGCTTTGGAATGAAATTACATGGCAGTGGGACCAAAGAGAGGAAAAAAAAAAAAAAATAAAGAGAGGAGAAACATAAAATGAAAAGGTTTTCTCATTTGCTATTGCTGGTCATAAGCAAATTAATATAATTGTCTCATTAAAATGAATGCACTTTATTTCATATCATTTTCTAATGAAGTTTCATTTCCTCAGGAGGTTAACTGCTTATTCTAGTCCACTGTGGAAGAAATAAGGAAACAAGAGGCAAAGGGCAGGAAACTCAGGGAGAGAAAGGTAAGTCAGAACATCAGTAAAGAAAAAAAAATATATATATCACCCTGAGGTACTGGTCCACAAAAATGCTTTACAATAGCTGAACACAAAATCAATTCAAAAATACAGTATATCACAGTCCATAAATAACATGTCCAATCAGAAAAGTGTGAGGGGAAAATGACAAAAGGGAAAAACATTCTCCCGAGGGGGCAGCGGGGAGGTGGGGAGGGTGCAAGGAGCATGCCTGCCCTTTGGAGGAGGACAGCTTGCTAGAATAACACCTTTACTCAGCCAGACCCCAGCTCGAGAGAAGGAAGGTCACCGACACCCCCCCAGGTCTGACCTAATGTGCTGCAGAGAGACAATAACCTGCCCCTCGCTGCACGTCCAGAGAAGGGCTAAAGAACTTGTTCTTCTATGCAGTTATGTGCATAAATATATAGGACCCTATATGGCTCAGGACATCTCAATGGGGAAAAAAAGGGGAGCATCATAGAATCATAGAACTGTCAGGGTTGGAAGGGACCTGAAAGCTCATCCAGTTCCAACCCTCCTGCCATGGGCAGGGACCCCTCCCACTAGAGCAGGTTGCTCACAGCCCCAGCCAGCCTGGTATTAGAAACTTCCAAGGATGGGGCTTCCACCACCTCTCTGGGCAACCTGGGCCAGTGTCTCACCACCCCCATGGGGAAGAAATTCTTCCTACTGTCCAAACTGAATCGACCTACCTCTAGTTTTAATCCATTCCCTCCAGTCTTATCACTAATCCATTCCCTCTAGCCCTATCATGTGTGTGGGCTGCATCTATGCCCTTCAGCTAGGGAGGGAGCCCTGGATCTCCAGCACCACCACTCTGATCCAGTCCAGCCACTCTCACATAACTGGACATAGATGTGGTGAAACATTCTGTGTTAGCTTATGACTGTTCTTTCACATTCCTCCTATGTCAAGGCATCTGCCTCTCATTTCTGCCAGCCACGTAAGAGTCAAGGCTTGAATGAATAATAATTTTTAATGTGTACTTCTTTGTCAAGCCTCCAAAGAAACTCTTGCCTGGAAGCCGTCTTTTTTTTTTTTCCATCCTGGTTAATAAAACATATTAAACATATTTGATTAAATGTATGTAATATTCCTTTAAGCCTAATTGTTGTAAAATAAAATACAGTTAAGTAAAATTATCAAGGGTCAAATTTTAAACACTGTCACAAACAGAATTTGTTTTCAGTCCTGGTTTACTGATGCTGTGAGAGAAAGGTATTTTGCATGTACAGACATCTGGGCAGGGTACAAAATGTTTGCCTGAAGAAGAAAAAAAAAGACTTTTCATAGATGTTGCTGAGTACTCACAGCAAAGTGGAACTGTCCTACCTAAAGACTGATGTGGTTTTGGGTTCAGCTCTACACACTTTACATCTGTCATGTACAACTGTCTTAGAGTTCAAAGACCACCTTTGACATTCCCTGTGAAGCTGTAAAGCCTCTCACTGGCCAGGTATGTAAAACAAATACCCAACTCAACACTTAGGCAGAGTAAGATATAGGTATATATATGTATATATATTTTTTTTTAATTTTATTTTTTTCTAGGTAATAAGAAATTCAAAGCAATGTTTTCACTGAAAATTTGGCCTTGAGGAGGTAGAGGTCAGGTTTTAGTTGCTTAGAGACAAAGGTCCTTATTCAGGCTGAAGCCCAGTGAAGTACTGAAGCAGTTTTATTTTACAGCATTCGTGTAACTTCTAGCATGAGTAGTTTAGCCAACTGATGTAAGTGCTTGTGTAACTCCAAGGTCTATACTTCATACTCTTTTGCTCATAGAAAATACCCAGGGAGAATATGGACACATGTTGAAAAATTTGCCTATGATTCAAAAAACTGGGTACAACCTCCCTTATGAAAATGAAATCCTGGGTTTGGTAGGTCTGGGATTTATTCATGCTTGTAACATCCAGTTATGTTGGATGTTTTCTAGGACTTTTCTCAGGTTATAATAGTGAAAATAAAGGTATTTATTTAATTCTTAGCACTTTGACATCTGAGGATCAACATTACTAGGGAAATGCAAACCCTTTCCCCTATTTATCAATGCCAGACAATCATACCACTACCAAAGTATTTTTTTTTAACTACTAAGCTTCTATCCACTCAAAAAGGTTATTTTATTTTTTAATCAAACAAGCTACTCGCATAAAACGAGACACATCCAAAGGGTAACACTCTGTCAACCTCAGACACCGTGCAAGTCCTGCCCCACACTGCAGAAAGTGTTTCCATTTTTCATGACAGAAATATCAGGCACTTTGCCTGCTGGAAATGTGAGCATCAGTTTAAGAGCTTATTTAACTATCACCAGGAATCTAGGCAGATTAAAGACTGCAGTCATATTTTGTTTCTTGTGTTCTTCTCATTCCCACCTTTGGGATGGGTGAGAAACAGCAGGGACCAGCTTCCATGGTGGGTGACTGTTCCCCTGAATTTCCCAGGTTTGAATAAGCGACTGCACTGAACTAAAATTCTGAACCTTCAGAGGTTCATCCATCACTTTTACTAAATTACCTCTTCATTCTCTTTTCGGCTAAGAATCTAATTTTTATAGCACTGTAGAGAATTTTTATAGCACCGTACTTTATCTTGTCACAGTATTTTTTGTCATTATTTTCATCTCAGTGAGCTCTGGAACGATGCTAAATAGACTGCGTGAGCTTGGCTGTGGGATAACGAGGGAGGTGTACCTTTAACAGCTTACCCTCCTAGCCTTTTGCCTGAAGTCAGGTTTGTAGCCTTCCTGGGCAATACACAGAGAAATTGGTTATATTTACTCTTGCTTCTTTCACCAGCAAATGGGTCAGATCAGAAGTCTTGGGTTTGGTTGGGGTTTTTTTGTTGTTGTTGCTTTGGGTTTTTTTTTTCTGGCAGGTTAGCACTCACAGGTTGCTGAGACTCTGGGGTTTTTTTTTTGTACTACAGAGAAAACTGAATTTTGCTACTAAACCCTTAGATGGGCGTTTTCCTCATGCAGATCTACAGAAGAAGTGCTCACAGTCAGTCTTTGAATGTCTGGGGTTAGAGTCTCGTTTTTTGCAGTCATAATGCTACAGAGAAACCCTTGTCCCAGACTGCTTTTTATTTAAAGCCACGGAGAAGAGACGGTAAAAAGGGATGAAGTGCAAGCTGTGTGAGGTCACATGTGACCCTGTTAGCCACTTTCTCATTGCCTGTGTCTGCAAATACCTTCCTCATGGTCTGCATTTGATAGGACAAGAAGAAATGGCCTCAAGTTACATCAGGGAAGGTTTAGGTTGGACATGAGGCAAAATTTCTTCCCCACAAGGGTTGTCAGCTTCTGGCCCAGGCTACCCAGGGATAGTGGTGGAGTCCCCAGCCCTGGAGGATTTGAAAAGATATATAGATGTGGTGCTGAGGGACATGGTTTAGTGGTGGACTTTGTAGTGCTGGGTTAACAGTTGGATTTGATGATCTTAAAAGACTTTTCCAACCTACACGATTCTGTGATCTTATGGAAGGTTTAGCTCTTTGTGTCAACATAGCTGGTGCTTAGAAAACATATTTGCTCAGTGCTGCCAAGTCCCTGGTCACCTTGCCCAGCACTCTAGAAAAAGTATTTTCCAGGATGGGGGAAGGAAAGAAAGAGTCAGCAGAAAGAAGACGTGACATTTTTCCTTCATCCTCTGCCCCCTCTCATTCTAACCTGATGCTAGGCCCAGCAAAATGATGGTTTTCTAAAATGAGACCAAATAAATGTGTGCAGAGGTCAGGGGTGGCAAATTTAGCTAAAGATTTTAGTTTTGCTAAATGTTCCCCCAGCCTAGCTCATATATTTCATTCACCTGAATATACAATCCTGTGCGGAAAGCCTAGAGGCAGAAAAGTCATTTAGACTCCCACATCCATAAAAATTTGTTCAATTAATACACTCCTGCATTAGACAGCTAGATCTTCACGCCTTATTACAGCCCCTTCATCCTTCCTCTGGTAGCAGGGTATGAATGTAAAGCTGCCCTGATGACTCCTCTACCTCCTCCCCTCTGAGCAGCACAGGAGGACAGGGAATGGGAGTTGTGGTCAGTCCATCATGAGTTGTCTCTGCCACTCCTTCCTCCTCACACTCTTCCCCTCCTCCAGCACACAGTCCCTCCCATGGGATACAGTCCTCCATGAACTTCCATCACAGGAATTAACATAATCCCACAGGTTGTCCTGTTTCACAGCAAGGTTGCTTCCAGCAGTACCTTCAGACTGCTGCCTCCAAGTGCCTTCTCCATTCATCTCTACTTTCCACCTCTGCCTTTTAGAACTGGAAAACCTCAGGGAAAATATTTATACAAAGTCACCCTGGCTCTGCAAAGCAGTAACAAAACAAAATGATGTCTTCAATAACAGTGCCAAGCACAGGAACAAGTCGTATGGATATAGTCACATTTATAACACGGACAGGCAAGAAGTTCTCTGTGGATGTGAGTTGTACATCTTCACAGACTGCTGCCTGGCCGTGTGGATCCCGTGGAGTGAGATATCAGCGGCGATTCGCTCTGAACGTGCACGTCAGGATTTCCTCCATTAGTGACTGAGGTGCAGGAAAGATAGATGGGGAGCAGCATCACATCACTTTGTGATTGCACCGCTCCACCTAATGCTTCTCAGTACATCTGGGGGAGAAATCGAAGGAAATAGGTGAAGGTGGATTATCTGAAACACCATTTCCTCTGATCCTGCAGGAGAATGGGACAGGAGGGAAGTATCAGTGCACAGGGAGCCAGAGAAGGGCAAAGATCTGATGAAAGCCAGGCTGTCATTGACCTGCACTTCCCGCCCCAAGCACTTGGTACTTTGTACAATCTTGATTTCCTCCACCTCTGGTTCATGAACCTTGAAGTAGTTTGTGATCTGCTACAATGCAGATTGTGGCAGCTAAGTAAAGGGTTTTTTTTTTTTCATCAGAATAGAATCATAGACTGGTTTGGGTGGGAAAGAACCTTTAAAGTCCAACTCCCCTGCGGTGAGCAGGGACATCTGCAACTATAGCATGTTCAGAGCCCCAGACAACCTGGCCTGGATTGTTTCCAGGGATGGGGCAGCAACCACCTCTCAGGGCAGCCTGGGCCAGGGTCTCACCACCCACAGTGTAAACAATTTATCCCTTCTCTCCAGTCTAAATCTCTCTCTTTTAGTTTAAACCCATCATTCCTTGTCCCGTCACAACAGGCCCTCCTAAATAGATTGTCCCCATCTTTCTGACAAGCCCCCTTTAAGTACCAAAAGGCCACAATAAGGTTGTATCCCTACTGAAAAATCTGTTGTGATTGAGAATTAGAAAAGGGTTGATGTCTCTTGCTTGATCTTGAAGATGCAGTAACTTCCTCATATTGCTGTCTGGGCTGTGGCATCACCAAAACTCCCCAAACGAAATCCGTCATCAGTATCATTGGGGATTGACTTGTTAGAGAGTAGCATGGGGGAAAAGGACCTGGGGGTCCTGGTGGATGGCAGGATGACCATAAACCAGCAATGCACCCTCATGGCCAAGAAGGCTAATGACACCCTGGGGTGGATTAGAAGGGGTGTGGTTAGTAGGTGGAGAGAGGTTCTCCTCCCCCTCTACTCTGCCCTGGTGAGACCTCATCTGGAATATTGTCTCCAGTTCTGGGCCCCTCAATTCAAGAAGGATGAGGAATTGCTTGAAAGAGTCCAGCGCTGAGCCACAAAGATGATGGAGTGGAGCACCTCCCTTATGATGAAAGGTGGAGGGAGCTGGGTCTCTTTAGTTTGGAGAAGAGGAAACTGAGGGGTGACCTCATTATTGTTTATAAATATGTAAAGGGTGAGTGTCAGGAGGATGGAGCCAGGCTCTTCTCTGTTATGTCCAATGATAGGACAAGGGGCAACGGGTGCAAGCTGGGAGCATGAGAGGTTCCACAGAAACATATGGAAAAACTTTTTCACTGTGAGGGTGATGGAGCTCTGGAATAGGCAGCCCAGAGTGGTTGTGGAGTCTCCTTATCTGGAGACATTTAAAACTCACCTAGATGCATTCCTGTGTGACCTGATCTAGGTGGTCCTGCTCTGGCAGGGAGGTTGGACTAGATGATCTTTCAAGGTCTTTTCCAATGCTTAGCTTTCTGTGATTCAGTGATCAGTGGGATTAACCACGCAGGACATCACAGAATCAATGTAGGACTTTTTCTCTCTTAGGATTTAGGAGTGGGTCGAATGGAGATAAACCTTTGTCTGTTCAGGACAGAAGCACTGGAAGGCAGGAGGTCAAATACCTCAGGAAAAAGAAATCAGAAGGGGGGCTCTGTCCTAACGCAAGCTGACAGCCTGCACCATTTAGAAAAGGCCTGAGGTTTTCCCCTTAAGATCTTCAGGTTTTAATTGCCTGGGGTGGGGACACAGCTTGCAAATAGTCTGGTTTTACCCAGGCTCAAGTCTTACTAAGAACATGTCCTATGACTACCAGTCTTCTGACATGGCTTGCCACATATGCTGTAGAACAAGAAAGCTGAAATAACAGCAAAGTCAAACTGGAAAAGACCACGAGGGTTTGAGTGTTATCACAACCAAAGTGAGAGGACTAAGAAATTCCAGAAGATTTCAAAAGTCCAGCACAAAAATAGCCATCCCCTCCTATCCCTTCTCAGTTATAGCAAGACTGCATTGTAAGAACTGTCACTGCTAGAAAGGGTGGCAGTATAAAGTACAGCTGCACCATTAGTAGACACCATTTTCAGACCCATTTCTGAGGTTTGCGTTCCTGACAGGGAAGCTGCATGGATTCGTTAAACTCCCTACAACTGCTTTGTACAGAGAAGCATCAGCTCAAGGCCAGGCTTTGACTCAGCTTTGTTAGGGGCCAGAATAACCTCTTGCAGTATCAGGAGAAATGTATAAACATAAGAACCCTCAATGATGGTTTCCCTGGTCCTCCTCCTCACATTGTTGAGCGTTGCCATCCAGACTGCCAGGGAAGCAGTGCACCTTATTACCGTTTTTTTTTACAAATAACTTAAAAGTTTATCCAAGAGGGTACATTCATCAGTTACCTGACTTGAAGTGCTTGGGGCTCCCATGTTCCTCCAAAGTCACATTTGTTATGTATTTTCCTGGTATTCAGATGAAAAGCCTCCTGTCACTAACTTGTTACATTCCTGCTGCACGCGTGTCCGTGCTGGTGTTCGTAATTGTCCAGTTTCTCAAATGTACTCTATCTATTTAAATCTCCCAGTCCCTGTTTCTTGTCTTACCTGCTGTACAGAGAGAGAGGAGCCAGGGAGGGTGGAGGTGATGACAGTGGGTTTTTTTATCTGTAAATCTCAGGGGGGATAAGGTTGCATGGTTTGCAATTAGACAAGCAGGTACTGTGGCAGAGGACATCATTTCCTTCAGCAGGTTATCATTTAGGAAAAATCAGGAACCTTTTAATATACAGTATATCTGGCTGAATCTATTGTGGCTTTCTCTTAGCCAGCTTAAAAGACTGAGCTTAATGGCCTTTAACTCATCTGACAGAAACAAGGGTCTAATCTGGGCTTCTTTATCCCCTGCTTCATATCCAGCTTGCAGCTGCACCATAAACACTTGGCAATGCAAAATGCAGAGAGGACTCTAAAGGCAACTCCCTGCTGTCCAGGGCTAAGGCTGTGCTGAGAAAGCCTGCTCACACCACATTCTCACAGCAGCTAAGCTAAGTCCAGCTTATCAAGGCTAAGCCTCCAGTTTTGGCAGCATTGTCTGTGTAATGGCCACCTGATGCAGCCCTGTGCTGGGTTACTGAAGCTTATCTTTTGTTGCAGAAGACACATAGTTACCTTTATGAAAGGATCTATGTGACAGATGATACTGAAATTCCCATTCTTTTTCTTCTGTGGTTGTGTGAAAAGGGGAAGCTATAGCTCTAAACTTGAGTTTTCAAAATGTGTGCAGCAAGAAATTTAGGACTTTTTTGAAAAGAAGATACTTTGAAAAGATTGTGTTTGTAATATCCCCAGTATTTTTATACCAGAGGAAATCTACAGGATGGGCTGGAGCAGTGTAGTAGGGCATGGACCACTGCTTAGACCACTGCAGTGTTTTGGGTTTGTTTTGTTATCATCCTCATGAGTGTATGGTTATTTTTCTCCGTTGTCTTTCTAGAATTTCTATCGTTGCAGTGGAAAAACAATATTCAAGAACTGTTTGTTACAACTTGGTGTTGAGAAGCCTGCTCTGTGTGAAAGAGCTCCCATGCCCTCTGTGTAAGCATTGGTTGCAGCACTGATCAGGAAACTTTCTGACAACAAAAAGGGCTGAACTAGATGACCTTGCAAGGTCCCTTCCAACCCAAACCATTCTACGATTCTATGAACCAAAACTCTTTATTATCAGAAACTTTTTCTCCAACAGAAGTAGACATCTTCCTTTTCTTTAGACCTTTTTCATGAAGAAGTTCCAGCATATGAATTCTTCACTTTGATCAAACTCTTCAGAGTAAATTGGAATCAGGCCCAGGAGATTTTTAATTTTTAGCTACAGGAGATAAACAGTTAATTTCTTACTGCTTGTTACCCCAGTGTTAGTGCTGTCCTGTTACGGAAGCAACAGGACAACTCCTCCAAGCTATCATTTGGTGAGGCTATGTCCTTTGTTCAACAAAAAAAAGCCCTGGCATAGCTTGTCTTTTTCCAGCAACAAGGACTTTAGTCATGCAGACCTATAACAATGCAATGCCAGCAAAAAAGTTTTATCTTAATTTCCTGATGCCAGCTCGATGATATGACAAGAGTTATAAAGGCTCATTTATCTTGTCAGGCAGAAGGGGCCATCATCATCAAACCCCAGAGACTGATCTTCAAGGTCGGTCTGAAAAATTATGCACCTTAAAAAGCCTGATCCCCAACCAGCAATCACAGAGCAATACTCATATATTAGCTATCTGGACTGTACTGGGGGGGGTAACTGGAAAGGTAGCCAGGAAGGTGGACTTTTGAGCTTCGGTGGTATTTTAACTGGTGTCTTCTATCATCAAGCTGCAACTTTTCTTTGGAGATGCTGTTGTCTTACTTCTGAGCGTGGTTTAGGCAGAGTTAGCTGAAAAAAAAAAAAAGGTTAAAATGAAAATATTTGTTTGAAAATGTTGTTTTCAGCACATTTCTTCTCCTGAAAATGCGTTGCTTTAAAATTACTTCTAATGCTCTTCATTAATAACAAAGATATTTTCTGAGAATCCTTCCTTTCACCTCATCAATCTCTATTTTTCAGGGATGGCATGAAGAAGGCAGAATAGTGCCTCTTACTCTCTGACCTGCTCAGGAGGCTCAAACTATGTAACGAAAGTGTCTGAAGAAAGATAGTTTTCATTATCATGAACAAGTGACAAAAATGTAGATGGAATTTAGTAGCAATATTGAGAAAATAGTGACGTGTACTGATTAAAGGGTTCAAAATTAACATTTCTTACAGGATGGAGGAATCTTGCATGTTTCTTTGGACATAATCATCTAGTGACCAACTAGAAAATGTGGTGCTAGAAATTATTAGGGAAGGAACAGAAAAATAATCTAACATAATTAATGTCTGCTACCTTTGCTCATGATTTAGACCCCTGAATCCACACTCATGTGTCAGTTTTGTTATTCTGGAACATCCCAAAGTGTCTCTTGATGATGTTTCTGCAGGGAATGGGGCTCCTACATGTACTACACCTTATCTCCCACCCTGCACGGAGGGCTTTGCAGCATCCTTGGCAACTTTATTTATCAATGTGTGGAATTACTAGTGTTTAATATGATTTGTTTGTGTGGATTAAGAATTCACCATATATTTTCATTCCATGGGATGCTCTCTGACAAGTTCCTGGAAATATTTAAATTATCTTCTTCTTATCTCCCTTCATGGATAATTTTACTTAAGAACACTCAGAGGCAAATTTATCTATTATGTTCCCTTAAAGGTAGTTTTCCTGTGCCTTTGTGTTGGGGTATGTGTCCTTTAGGTGTCAGGTCCCCATTATATCCACTTAGTGTGCTTTTACAATGCATTTTGTTCTCGGGTATGTGATTAATTGTTACATCTCTTAAACCTCACATTTGACAAATTTCATGGCTGTAGTGGCATAAGGAAAATGTTTAAACTGATGCCACATGGTGTTTATGCTTAGAGCAGATATGAGTTTATTAGAAACAATTTCTTTTTTCCCCCCATTTAATTCCATGCAAATCCTTTATGATCAAGACTGGAATCTAAATAAAATTGAGTTATACTAAATGGCATGAGCACTTCTACTTGTCTGTACCAGACAGATTCCCAGGGCATAAGAAGATAGGAGCTTTGAGCCTTGAACTTTTGCCTTCCAGTATTATTTGCCGACTAAGTGAACCATTCCCAACTATTTCCGAAATGAAAGCTACAAAAGTAGGAAGTGTTTGTACATTGCCAGGGCAGAACAATTATTTGATGTTGTCAGGATTTAACTCACGTTTCAGGATTGCTTTGAAAATTTTTACTTCTTGGTAATTTAATTCTTCTGCAGTCCTCTCTCACTGGATTGAGAGAATTGTATTCTTCTGCCCCTCTATTTCTCCTCCCCCTCCTTTTTTAAATGGGAGATATAATTTATACCTGTTTCAGTGAATTTGCCTCAATAAAGAATCCATTTCTCTCAAGGTTTTTTAAACCTCCTCAGAGAGTGAAAGTAACATTTGCTGAAATTAAGGTGCATTTTGCCAGAAATGTGATGCTAATCCTCTTAGTTTTAATGGTTTTGAAATGGTTTGTATAAGAAGGTAAACAGAGTAGTTGATTAATAGGAAGGAAGTCAATTGGCCATGTTGCAAGTGTTATATGCTGTACTGTACAATAGTTCTTTATTTCTACAGGGTGAAACAGACTGGTCTCCTTTTTAAAGTTCTTAGGTGAAAACTGATACATCTTCTTATACTGTACCGTTCCGAAGTGTTTGATTCCAGCACCAGAAAAAGCAAGCAGTGCACTTTTGAAATAGAAGTCAAACAAATATCACTGATAAGACATTGACGTGACACCAGTTATCTCCCCTTTTTATTGAAAATAGGCAGATATAATGAGGTGCTTCACATTTTAAAGTCTTAAATCTTAGAAAGCTCCAGGCTGAGATGGTTTTGATTTTGGCTTATTAAACTTGCAGTGTGGGGAGGGGGGAAGGAAGGGAGATGGAGTGACTCACTTATCACTGTTACTTAACCTTTTGTTGTCCAAAGAGATTTTTGCCTGTAATTTATTAAAAGGTTTTTTTCACTCCTATATTACTTCCCAGTGTCTCCTATCTGAGCTCAGATGCCAAGACCCACTTAAGTCAGGCAGGTGCCCCAGCAGGCCCCCTCCCCATTAATAATTCACATCTCCCATTGCTCGGGCACTATTTGCATGTAAGGTGATAGGAGCCAGCAGTTACCTTAATTCTTTTGTCTGGCACAATAGCAAAACTCTTGCTGTCACAAGCCACTCACATCAGTTGTAGTCCATCAATTAACACTTACGGTTAAGTGCTGCAACAAAAGTGTGAAGTAGTTGAAGACCAGAGCAACAGTGGCAATAGGTAACCCAAGAGCTTTGAAGGAAGACATTGTGGCTGCAGTTACAAAAGATGGCTGGGACAGAATTTCAGGGTTTAAATGGGGAAGAGGATAAAGTAAATTTGAGAAGAAACTGAGGAATCATTAGAAGTCAAAGCTGCTATGGCTGCAGGGAAGGAGTGTGCAGCTCTTTCTCAGGGCTCAGAGGGAGCATGGCGTGGGCAACAGCCCACTGTCACAGTAGTAGAACTGCCTTCATCCTCTTCTAAAGACATCCTTTACTAGTAGAAGCAGTGAAAGATTACAAGATAATGTAAAATCAAAAGGGCTGTCTGAGGGCAACCATACTACCTTTTGCACCTTTGTCCTGAGCAGAAAGGTTCCTCTTCTACAGCTATCTCTGAAGATCCTTACTAGCTGAAGAAATTAATCAAAGTTATCCAATGTAAAAAGGTGACTTATAAGAAAGTTTGCGGAACCAAGTATTTGCACTCTTTTGGGGGGTCTAATAGCAGATAAAAACGAGTCAAGAAATGACAATGTTAATTTAAAAATAAAACCACAGAACCAATACAGTGATTCTGGGTTTTGTGTAGGGTTCAGACATGACAGACCTGTCCTGTGTCTTTACCTGTGCTGTGGTCTTTCAGCAGGTAAAAGGAAACTCTAATTTATTTATTTATTTATTTTTGTAAATGAGACAGACATGTTGTTATATTTAGGGTGGGACAAGGGCATGAAGAAACCTAGAATTAAGCACAGCCCCTTTGTGCAAGTACCTCTGAGTGATGGGAGGCTCTCCAGAAGCAGTTTGATCTGATGGCTTTCAGTGGTATCTATCGCTGCTCCATCCCACAAATACATTTTCTTTTGGCCTTGACTGAAGCACAATTTTTACAAAGCATGAATTCATGACTCCACCTCATCTTGCAAATCACAGCTCTCATTTAGTGAACCCCATGCGTAGTATAAATAATTAACTCTCCATCTTCATATTAAGCCACAAGTAACTGAGTTATCTAAGTGCCTTTGAGAGCCATATTTGCCTCCTAATCAATAATTTGTTATTGACTTAGTATCAGGAGCTGACAGCTTTATAAATTTATTGTATGGAAAAGCACTCATAGAAATAGTAGAACTACTAAGCAGTCTCCTTCTGCATTATTCCTGGTGAAATAAGAGCATTTCTACAGGAATACAGCAAAACACAACACAGTCAATGCAGAATATGTGCTAACAAACACATCTGTATCACGAAATCTAACTATTGGCTCTTCCAAGACTTTGAAACTTTCCTTCCAAGTTGACTACACTTTCATCTCAATTGCAGTAGTGTCATTCAAGAACAATTTCATTAGATTTAATGGTCTGGTAGTCAATGCAATTATAATCAATAGCTATAACTCCAAGAAAATAGCTGGATGCAGACTTTCAGTCTTCTCTACCCTGTTCCTTGATTGACTTCAGAAGCAATGTAAAGCCAAAGAAGCATTTCTGTAAACTATATCTTAAAGGATCTCCAAGCCTTCCAGTTCTACAAAGCTGTCATCCCTTATCTTTAACAGCAAAGAGAAGGCTTTTTTAGCCTGGGATAGAATTTAATGTCTCAGGCTATGACTGATAGCAGGCAGAGAAGTGGATAAAGACCATCCTGTCTGAGTGGGTACACTCTGCTTAGCTGTAATTTCCTTGGTTGCATCATTGCAGCATGAAAGGAAGCCCTCGAGCAGCATTTCTGAAACATTTGAGAGCCCTGACGAGGTAAAGCACTGAAGTTTCACTACACCTTCAAAAAAACTCCCTGCCCACACGCATCAGCTTTGGTTTTCTCCTTTGGTTCAGTGAGGCAGGATGCTGCTTCTCCTCCTTCCCACCATCCACACAGAGCTGGACCTAACAAAGCCCAGCCTGTAGGTACTGCAGAGAGACTTCTGCTACCTTCGTTCCTCACTCAGGCACAGCAGGACCATCAGCAGCGATGCGGGGAGCCAGCAGCACAGAATGTGAACCACGAGCAGGGCCGTTTGTTCAGGTGCACAGCCCTTTCCAAAGCCACTTTCAACTCAGCAAACCCCCTTTCATGGATTCCCTCTGCAAAATTTCTCCGCCAGTCCTGAATATCAGAGGCCAGAACAAGCTCTGGTTGCACATGAATGAATGACCCCTTTTCCTCGTTACCTCGCAGCTCTGTTGTCTTTGTCACGTGCATTTTGGTTTCAGCCTTTCATTCTGCACTCTGCGTGGTCTTAAATGCAACGTGTAGCTCCAGTTGCCTTGACATATGCAGGTGTTTGCCCTACACTTGACATCTTTCAGCCATGCTGAATCTCGGATGACTAAGCAGTGATCCATGTAAACGTCATGTCATCTCCAGTTTGATGGGATACCTCTTAAACACAGGAGGTGAGCAAGATAATCCTTTCCCTTCTTTCTTTCCCCTGAAAGATAAATCACTCTATTTGTACCGTCTGGAAAATTAAAAAGCTTTCATTTAGCGCCGCTATTTCAGAACAGGCACCTTTATGAAATACAGAGGCACTTTGGAAATGCAGAAGCATCTTTTCAGATGAGTGCAGGTATTCTCAACACTGCTTTATGTATTTATTATAGCTCTTGCATTACAGCCTCAGAAGCTGATATATTTATACTTTTCATGATGCCTTCAGCGGATGATAAGGTATATGCTGCAGTTTTCCTTATATACTTGGGAATACAAGAAAAATGCCTCTTAATTTAGCATGTACTATATCTTGTCATCCTTTTTTCCAGATGAAAATGGTAGTAGATTAAGTTCCTCCGCTTCTTTCCAAAGCTCATGCAGGTGTCTCTCGGAGCATGACCAAGCTCAGGTCTGAATGCTGTGCTATCACAAAGACTGAATCCATGCTGAACAGAAATAAAAGAAGATCTGCACATATAAGAAATTGTGCTTGTGGCCCCACTGCTACATTACTGACTCCGGAATAAAGGAGCATGATTTTGGCAGTGTCATTTCCAGCTTTTCCATGTTGATGTGAAAGCTTGGAGCCTGCTTGGGGACCACAATGTTTTAGGATGTTCAGACATGAAGAATGACTTAAACTTCCACTTCCAGGCTGCTGATGGTCCCGAGGCAGAAGTGTAGCTTATCCCATACCTGTACCTCTGTTGCTTACTATGCTACTGCTTATGAAACCTGAATTCTTGTAAAGCAGCTATTTTCAAACTTCCCTCAACACTTAGCAAAGGTGTATTTCCATGGATTATGGTGATTTGCACATGATTTAGAGATGTTGCTGAGTCTCAACAATTGCAATAGGGTGTAAGATGATCACGACACAGTAAAACCTGTAGTCAAGCCCCTTAAAACTATCTTTGTCTTAGACGAATGTAGATTTGTATAAATTAATTCTGGTTTATGCTAATATAGATATTAATAGGAGCTGTTGCTGATGTACTCATATAAATAACTGAGTTTGTATTTTTAATTCTTATATAACTCCTTCATCAGATTTTCATATTTTATCTTTCAAGGCTCGAGCATTTTCTTGCAAAGTTCCTGCTATTAGACCTTTGAAGACAAATTGCCTTTAGCCTACTGCTATTGTCTGTGGAAACTGCAAGTGAGATTGTTTTCTACAGGATGAGGCCAGGATAAACAGGACTTTAATCCTAATCTACTCAGAGATTTTCTGTAGGACCTTGAGTAAATAGTTTATCTCCAATCGGTTTCTGTGAAGAATGCAGAAAAATAAAATAAAACATTCTGAATTCCATCCCTTAGTCTATGAAATTCAACCCACATGAGAAGTAAGATTTCAAAAGGAAAAGATGATTCCACCTTAAGAACTAAACTCTACAAAGCTACTAATGAAAATATCCAAACTGGCAGAAGTGATGTGCTGAACAATAGTGAAGCTGCAACAAATCCCCTTATCCCATACTTTATCAAATACCAGAACTACCTAAAGCTCTACTTCGAGTGAGTTTCTCCATCACTTCCACTCCTTAATCAAACTTCAAGACCAGAGTTACCCTCCTGGGCAAGAGGCTAATTTCCACTCTCCTGGCCCTACTCCTGCAGGAACCTGCCCCACTGCACCAAAGGGCAGCTCTGAGCTGCAGCAGTCAGAAATAAGCCTGGAGCTGCACCCTCACCCCCTCAGCATGCTTAGGAAGCCAAAATGAGTCTTACAATTTGATTCTGCTTTCCTCTTTCTTCTTTTTTCTTCTTTCTTTTTTTTTTTTTTGGTCCCCTTTTTTTTTTGTTTCTGTCAGTCTGCTACTAAATTTTAAAATCCATCAGTGCCTCTTATTTTCCTATGGTTTGCAATCCAGCCTGCTGTCCTTCCTTCCTTCCTTCCTTCCTTCCTTCCTTCCTTCCT
>JANVCC010000077.1:11508459-11542136 GCA_025345505.1 Todiramphus chloris collaris
TTATTCCTTCCTTCCTTCCTTCCTTCCTTCCTTCCTTCCTTCCTTCCTTCCTTCCTTCCTTCCTTCCTTCCTCCCCTTCTTCCCTGGCTTGGCTACTGTAAAGAATCCCATGGAATCCCAACATGGTAGGGGTTGGAAGGGACCTCTGGAGATCATCTGGTCCAAACCCCCTGCTCCAGCAGGGTCACCCAGAGCAAATTGCACAGGAAACCCAGAGCACATTAAACAGAAAAAGGTTGCTACTTGGTTTCTTTTTATGTCTCTGCTTAGTATTCATTAGTGCTTTTTATTCTTTATTTTAGCTTTTAGAAAAGATACCAGGCTAATAAATCACATCACTTGGTTGGCTCAGTGGAACAAGTGATAGCCAGAAGACCTGGGTCTTATTTTCTCCATTGGATGACTTTGAGTGAGACATTTTCTGCCTCGACCATCAGTGCTGCCCAGTTGGGCCAGGCTGGGAAGCACACTGGCCCAGCAGGAGCAGATATTTTAGCAGAAGCCACAAACCTTTACATTCCTTATTGGCTGGTGCCAAGCTCACTGAAATCAGTGGGCTGATGCAGTAAAATCTACACTGCTGGCAGACAGTGCAGTGCACATCCCCTTACCTGGCAGAGGAGGCTTGATACCCTCGCTAGCAGCAGCCAGGGTGGCACAAGCTCCTGCACCACGTGCTGATGTTGTGTCTGGGCTGTCTTGTAGCTCCAACCCCAGCAGGCCTGTCACTAACTCCATCAATTAAAGCGTACGCTGTGGTATGATTCAGCCAAGTGCTAGGAGAGGCTTGTTCTCACTGGGGTGTAACAAGAGTAATTATAATAATGATTTGCCCATTCCTCATGACCGTATTTTCTCTTAGCAACAGGCTTGAGCACCACAAGAAACGTGATCAAAGTTGAAAGGAAGCCCTCTTTGATGCAAAGGAGTTTTTTTGTTGCTGTTTTGGTTAGGGAGGGCAAGCAGGGGAGTCTGTCAATCCAGCCAGCTAATGACAAACAGGGGCTAAAGCTCCACGGGGATTAGCAAAGTCTGAATGCAAGTCAAGTGGTCTGATTCTGTAATTTCAACCAAGTAGCAAAGCAACCTACAGGCTTTTTAGTGTTTAGGTTGCCACAAAGAAGCTTTGCTGTCATCTCTGAAACACTTTCTCAATAAGAAATTTCCTGGAACACCAAGGTCTTATGTCTTGCAGGAGGTTAAGTCATTGCATTATCTCCTCAGGTGAAAATTCATTATACTCATCTTCTATATGTGTTTGAACAGCCTCTTCCTGTACAACAGGCTGCCTGTCTCCCCCTTAGGCGGTAACAGCATCAAGCAATGTTCAGTATTACTTATCTTGCTCACCTGCCAATTAGCTATAAACTGTAAGAAGCATTGTATCCAAAAAGAAGAAGAAGAAGAAGAAGAAAAAAAGATGGATCAGTTTCAAGTTTAATTACTCCAGAAGAATTCAATATATTATTGCCTCAAACAAAAGAAAAAAAAAAAAAAAGCTGAACCTTTAATCCTCTTTGAAGATTCTTCTTACTGATATATCCCATCACATATTTTTAACACTGGTGACAGTACTTAGAGAAATCATATCCTATGTTCAGTTAAGCCAGGAAATACATTTGATTCCTCTCCTATAATTTTCACAGCATCTTAGTAAATCCAACCCCTTTACCCCCTATAAACCATCCAGCTGTTGGCACTCGGTTAAATGCTGCATAATAAATGGAATAGTTGTAAATTAATTTGATTTGTTTGTGTCTGTATCGTATAACACATTTACCTTGTTCATAGGAACCTATCATTCAAGCATTGCCTTTTTTTTTCTAATGATATTAGGGTCCTTAAAGGGTTTCCACACTGCTGTTTGTGTCACGACTCTGCGATTAAACCAGACCCCCAGGGAAGAAGAGCAGGTGAGATGCAGCCCCATCCTCAGAGCGTGGTCTGCAGGGACAAGGGGACATCCAGGCACTGAGGCTTGGCTCAGATGGGGCCAGGGAACACACTGGGCTGGTCAAGCACTCAAGGGAAGAAAATACTCTTAATTCAGTGTGCTCTGGTGGATGATGTTTGACCCTGGAGAAACAAATATGCTATATGGTTAGAAGAAGCAGAAAAAAGGAGAAGAATGAGGGTGTTTTTTTATTCTTAAAGGAGTTTGAATGCAACCATGAGCTGCAGACTTCCACGGGCATTTTACTTACAAGCTGTTGGGGGGGGGTGGGGTTTGTGCTATGGGCCTGACCAAGCTACTTGAGTGTGAGCCCTCTTTGGTTTTGCAGAGGCTCAGGTAGCCAAGCTGGTGGGGTTGGCTATAGCAGGGTTCAATAACATGTGTGTGTGTGTGTGTGTGTGTGTGTGTGGAAGCCTTCACCCAAGCAAATGCTGATATATTGCTCTTCAGAATTGCAGGAGGTCCTGGTTTAAATGGGGCTGGATGCTGGAGAGTGCTCAATGTCCATGACCTTGCTTGAGAACATACAAGACAAAGCTGAGCATTCCAAGGTCTCTTATCCCCCCTTCTCCCCCATGCCTACCATACAGTATTATTAAGATTGGTAATGACATAAAATCTGATTTTCAATAGCAACCCAACAACCATGAAGGGATTTTGCTCTAGCAAGATTTCTTTGTTGGATTTCAGAAGAACCCTCCAAGTATTTTCAAAGTTTTGACTGATAACATGTTGGTGTTTATGTTTTTTTTCATGCAAGTAAAACAGATTATTTTGCTTTCACTCTGATTCAGCTCATGGACTAATCCGGGGGCTACAGAGACTGGAGTTTGCTGCAAATTATTAAAGGTTGGGATGCTTTCTGTAAGCATTTCCCATAACTGGAAAAGTACTGAATTTGTTCTATTTTAAAACTGAGACAGTTCTTTGTTGTCATCAAATTCACAAAACAAAACTGTTTTCAGCTACTTCAGGGGTAAAGACCCTTACTGGGTGTCATTGCTTCACGTTTTCTTCTTAAACTATACTCCATTTGCTTTAAAAACCCAACTCCTGAAACTTATATTCCTTAATAGATTAAAAAAATCGGAGCGATTAGAAATAAAAGGTGTCATTTTAAGTTTTAAAATGTGACACTTTTGAATATACATTATTAGACAATCCATTTGTTTTGTTATGCAGTGACAGACAATGTACTATAACCTTGCATCGTTTTGGACAGTGACACGCTTATGGTAGAGTAATTTGGTTTAACTCTGACTGTTCATTTCTTGATTTCTAAGTATCACAAACATATGTAAGAACCAGCTTCTGAGCTCCATTTAGGCTTCTAGAACTGCTCAGTTTTTGTGTTAAATTCCTGATTTAATCTTTTTTCTCAGTCAGGTGGCTGTGGAATGAAAAACTGCCAGATTATAAACCTGCACTTTGGCACTAGTCTGAGCCTAAATGCACAATGGCAAGAAGATTTAGTATTAATTTTCAGCGTGGTACTGTTGGTTCACTTGTGTAGTATCACAGAAACCAAAGATCAGAGCTGCAGACAACGGCCTCCTTCCAAAGGACCTTTGCTTCTGGCTCATGACAATAACTAATTCATACAGCGATGGGAAGTCGTTGATGATGCTGCATAAATCGGGAGCTGAGGTAAAAGGAAAGTGCTGAAAAATGACTGCTCTGACACTTTTTCTGTGGTTTAAGGCAGCCCTCTAGAGACAAGAGGGAGCAGTGCATGGGGGCTGCCCAACCCATACCCCAGAAACCTGGGCACGGGCTTGGCTCCTAAAGAACAAATAAGTGTCTTCCCCCCCCCCCCCCCCCCTTCTCTTTTTTTTTTGCTGGTTTCTTCTTGTCATTTGTTTCAATTTAATATGAAGACTTCTCCACTTATCTGAAAAATTAATTACAGAACATCTTTAATTCACAATTATGTCCTTTTATAGAATTTCCAACATTTTGAATTATCTTCTCAGTGCTTATCAATATCTAAAAGGTGAGTGTCAAGAGGATGGGGCCAGACTCTTCTCAGTGATGTCCAGTGACAGGACAAGGGGCAACAGGCACAAACTGAAACTCAGGAGCTTCCATCTAAACAGGAGGAAAAAATGGGTGGCAGTGCCTGTCCCAGCCTGCCCAGAAAGACTGTGGAGTCTTCTCTAGAGAGATTCCAAATCCACCTGGACAATGCAATACCAAACCCCCTGCTCTGGGTGACCCTGCTGGAGAAGGGAGGTGGCACCAGATGATCTTCAGAGGTCCCTTCCAATCTCCACTATTAGATAAACTGCAGCAGTTTTTCTATCACTCAATAACCCCTCTCCAGCCTAGAAAGGGGATTGGGAAAAGGAGAGAAGATCCATGAGTTGAAATGAGAACAGATTTAATATAACAGCAAAACTAATATTAACTAATTTAATTAACTAATATAAAATGTACAAAAATTACACTCAGCCCAGTGAATGTCTGATAGTCACAATAAACAGGAAAGCAGTCCTTGGAAGCAGAATTGGAAGCAAAACCCTCCAGCAGCAATAACCCAGGAAGGGGGAAAGGAGCTTCCATCCTCAGCAAACTTCCCCCTTTATAATAAGCGTGATGTTTATGGGATGGGACACACCTGTAAGCCAGCTCAGCTCAGCTGGCCTGACTGACTCCAAACTGCTAGCAGCCTGCAGACCATGGCTGGCCTGGGATTCTAACCCCATGAAGCCAGGACATGAAAATACTGGTAAACACATGGTGCAGTAAGACAGGTGAGCTGCAGCCCAGCAGTGTTCTGTCCAGGTGGACAAATAAGGTACCTGGGGTAAGGTTGGGCACAGCTCTGCCAACGACTTGTTCAGAGCACACAGGAATGCCAAAGTATCTCAGTGAATTTTGGGTTAGATATTTAAGGAATGCACAAGCTTAATTCTGCACCTGGATGAAAATTTGCACTTGAAGTGTTTCCTGTGTGACACCGGCATCTGATGAGATCTTAGAGCTGGAATGTCATGGAACAATGGGCATACCCCTCATCACACCAAGCAGCTCACCTTTAACTTCTGCTTGCCTATTTTTTCTCAAACCCCTGTAGCTGCTGTATCCGAGAGCTTTACACACCATCTGGTCAGGCCTCAAAAAAACAGAGCTTCTGGCAAGGAAGAGGAGTTTGAGATAGAGGGTCTCTGTGGGATCTCTCTCCTGATCTCCCATCTGCTGCAGCCTGTATGTGAGATTTCCCCATCTGGTTCAGCCTACTTCAAATGGGCTCCCTACCCGGTGGGTTGGTGATGTGTGACCCTGAGAAAGTAAGTTTTCATAGAGAAAACACTCAAATATTGTCTTTGGAACTTACATCTAGTTTTTTTGATATTAGCAGTTTTCAAGCAAAATATCATATATGCAGTGTAAGAACCATCCCATTCTTGCTCTTGTCTTCTCTGCCCCAAACAAGAAGAATCCATCTACCAGTTTGACTTCACAATGAAGTCCAAAGTCACTCAATCTTGTATGAAAATTCTCTTCAGAGTGGGTTTTGAAAGAAAACACCTTCTTCTAAAAGGGTAAGGGTAGATTATTGAACTAAATGGCACAATGTTAAAAATACACAGTGACTCCCATATAAAATACCTCTCACTTAAATTAGGCATTTGATAAACTAGTCAGTTCACTGGGAGAATCCCATGAATCTTCATTTTAGTGGGAACTGATGCTGAGTATTAATAGAATCATAGACTCTTATAGGTTGGAAAAAAACTTTAAGACCACCGAGTCCAACCACCCCACAGAGGCATATTTTTCTTTGGATGGAGGAAACTAATTCTATAATTGATGGTAGAGTTTGTGTATTGTTTCCTCATGCAGTTTTGTCTGTACATTTTTCTGGGCTAGCAGTCTCAAAACATTCAATTCCCCAAAAGAATGTCAGAGACACTGCAGAGTATCAGATCATTAGGTCTAATCCACTGCTCATGGACATAAGCTGACATTTTCCTGTGAATTTAGTGAGTGTTCAGACAGAGCTTGTAACTGGGCTGTTGGTGTTTCACAACCTTCTGTATTAGCATCTTTATTTACACTGGACCAATGAAAATGTCTTATGCCACACTCAGTTTTGCAACTCAAACCAAATCCCTCAGACATCCTGATGATGAAATGTAACAGTAGCAGCCATGAAATGTCTGAAGCAAAGCAGAATAAATCCCCCCCAAAATGCTTTATAAAGGGTTCAATTAACTGGGGAAGTTATCAGTGTGCTTGAGTGACTGGAATGATGCTCTAGGAACATGTCTGGCAGCTTGGTGTCTTATCTGAGGTCATGGTGGGAAACTGGTCCCAGTAGTGTGAAATTTGGTAGACTTTCACATTGGATTTGGGTATAAGCTGGAGCTGGAGCTGGGTCCAGTGCAAAACCTTCAATCTGAATAGCCCCATAATCACTCTCCTTTCTTAGACTCAACCCTGAAAATTAGGAAAACAAAAGAAAGAAGTCTGCTGGGATTGTTGGTTCACGTTTGCCTTTCAGAATCGATGCGCTTCCCTTGGAGCACACAGATGTTGTGCTTTGTTCCTCCAGATGGATGTGTGTCTCAAAGTGAGCTTCTATAAACAATTTGGAAAACAACTGTAATTTCTAAGTGTTATGTATTTATTTGTTATGGGCTTGTTTACTTTGGTCCACATCTGACAGGAACAGTTGCAGTCACCGAACCGAACAGAAATGTTAAAAATGCATTCATATGTCACCTGGGATAGCAGAGCAATCTGTGCTTTCTGACCTCTCTCTGCTGCTGAACTTGCTTGTTAAGAAGGGTTACAATACTCCATCCATCATCAACACAGATACCTCGGTGCTGCCTTCTTCCCCATAACTACAAAGTGGTACCTCAATCCCCACTGAGCTCGGGCTCAGCCAGATGGGGTTTATTCAGACCAAGGTATCCATCAGGTACATCTCAACCAGAGGTGGAAGAACCAGATACAGCTCAACACATGTAAGAGATGTGTTGGCACATGTTAATAGGGAGTGCAAAAACTAAGGAGCATCTGGTGAAACCAAGAGACAGGTTTAAAGCAAGCAAAAGGGGAGATACTCTTTCACCCAGTGCATAGATAATCCATGTGGATGCTCATAGTGTTACCAGGTTCCAAAAGCATTTGGACAAAATCATGGAAGAAAAACCCCTTTGGTATTTTAAATACATAATCTCTATGTCTGACTCAGCAAGCCTCTATGTCACTGACCACCCCCTTGGGGTAGTGATTATACCAAAACATTTCACTATAAGTTGTCCTGCTCCTCCCTAAGCATCTGCTACGAGTCGCTACTAGCAGAAGGGTAATAATATCAATAAACTTGCCTGATGGAGTGTACCTGTTCTTTTGGTCACATTCAATGAGGAAGGCCAGAAATATCCAACATCCCATAGAATCAGGTCCTGTCACCCCAAAAATTTCATATAGATCAAGTCCTGGTGACAGTCATGGAGCAATTTTTGGGAAGAACATGTACACTTGCTCACACTTCTTGAGGAATCATAGCTGTAGATCCTTAACACACAGGTTATATGTATTTAAATGAAAGATTTCACTGAAGTTAGGATGCCTTTTGGTGACATCTTCACACCTTATAAGTGTATTAACAGAAAAGCTACACAGAACACCCTGCCAATGTAAAGTCTATTTCTGTTGCCAGCCTTTGATATTTTCCTGCCTGGCTCCTCATTTTTCACATTGACACCTAAAATGTCCCTAAAATACAACTTATCTGTGAAATTGCAGTTATCGCAGCATCCTTCTTCCACGGGCAGGGAGACAGCAACTGCCGGCTTAAAATAACAACCCTGTGTAATTTGGTTGTGCTTTTTTGATGCACTTGTTTTCACCTCCCCTAACCCCGCGCTACCATGATAAGCATAATCATTTTCTCCCTTGTACTATATTTGGGCCATATACTGGAATTTGATCCAACAGTCACCATTTGCTAAGGATAAGAAATGGCTTTAATGCCATACACCGACACCTGAATCCTATCAATTTTTCCCTGTTTCATTTCTTCCAATAACCCAACCAATTGGCTTGAGCAAGCAATTCAGAAAAAAAAATATAAATGTAATAGAGGTCCCTCTTTTCAGAAAGGTACTTCTGTCCAATTGCTTTCATCTTGAGAATAAAGCTATGAGGTCTGTTTCAAGGGATGTCCTTCAGCAGGCAGCATGAATTGCAAAATCAGTCACACAAATGGCCTACCATATATAAAAATAACCAATACATCAACAGGGCTGAAGCCAAGCAGCAGTTAAAATAACTACTAGATCAGTAACACTAAACTTACAACAGACAGATGCATCTGGAAAGGAAAAGCGCAGGCCATTTTTAGTTTGATTTATATTATTACTTCATTTTTTATTCAGGATATGAAACATTCTGGAAAGCAAATGCTAAAAATTGAAAACGATTGCCACAACAAAATGAAATACAGTGTAAGGGTAAAACTGATAGGGGAATATTCCTGTCTCTACTGAGGATTTGAGATGTCTCTGTAGCGGAAGAGCCTTCTTAAATGGATGCTGCGATCCCTGCTCACGCCGTGTGTGCTTTTGCTGTCTTCCTTGCTGCTGCTTTTGGAGCAGGTTTTACACTGCTGGTGTGAGCCAGCAACACCCTTTTAGGCTGAGCTGTATTTATTCATACTAGTTTTCCTTTTCTGAAAGTATTTGTTTGGAAAGTTCAAACAGGATGATGGAGGAATCTTAAGGAGGTAATAGGAAGGACTTAGCGACAGTCTAGGAACGTCTTAGACTGTTCTTTCCTGTTTGCAGGGAAACAAGGTCCACCTCAAACACCTTTTTCAAGGTTCATCCAAGCTCAGCTCTAAGAGAATAAGGATGATCATAGAATCACAAAAAGTTTTGGGTTGGAAGGGACCTTTAAAGACAATTATTTAGGAAGTTTTTGCTAACTGCCCAAAACTCTGAGTGAGATCAGGTACCCCTTTATGTAAACATACTTGTGCAAGTGTATATAATTGAGGCCACAAAAAAAAATTGAGGCCATTCAGACCTAATAAATCTTCCAAGCTGGAAGGGTTTGAGCTGTGCCCAAGGTTCGATGAATCAATAGATTTCTTTATAATGATTTAAACTGAATGAGGAAGAATTCCTTTCTGAACTGCTAATAATGCCTTCTGTACTCCTGTGTTGGTTCACTGCATTGGAAGACCTGCAGATGAATTTCCCATAGCCCTAATACTGATTTGAGTATGTTTTCCACTGTGCTGGAAGCTGTTAGGTTTCCAGGAGGGCTGATAATCCATTTTGGCTGATAATCCATTTTATCAGGTGGTTCTCAAGGGGTAAAAGCAGGTGTACCAGCTTTTTTTTGTCTGGAGACCCCACAGATGTCTGTAAGAGGAGAAACATGCTTTCAGGGTTTTGATAGCTTTAACTGTGTGAAATATGTCAGTAATGTTTACTTTGTCATTAGGAATGTTTACTTAGTAATTGGTAATGCTTAATTAGTTATGCTATTAAGGAGAATGTCTTTTTGGACTCCAGAAGTCAGGCTTTGAAGCTCCTGTGCTGCAGCGCTGAACATAAAATCATAGAATAGTTTAGGTTGAAAAGACCTATGAGATCAAGTCCAACTGTGAAGCCAGCACTAGAAAGTCCACCACTAAACCATGTCCCTCAGCACAACATCTACACAGCTTTTCAATCCTTCCAGGGATCATGGGGACTCTACCCCTGCCCTGGGCAGCCTGGGCCAGCCCTTGACAATCCTTGCAGGGAGCAATTTTTTCCTAATATCCAACATAAACCTCCCCTTGTGCAACTTGAGTCCATTTCCTCTTGTCCTGTCACTTGTTCCTTGGGAGAAGAGACTGAACCCCTGCCTCCAGCCTCGTTCTAGGGAGTTGTAGAGAGAGAGAAGCTCTCCCCTGAGCATCCTTTTCTTAGACTGAACAACCCCAGGTCCCTCAGCTGCTCTTTATAAAACTTGTCCTCTCGACCCTAATACGCAGAAATCCTCAGAGATGGCTGATGAAACAGGATGGGTGTGTGACTAAAGAACTGTCACGGCATCCCTGGAGATCAGCTTTTACTTCTGGGATCTTTCAGAGACTCCTTGTGTAACCTCTGGTCAGCCGCTTCGAGGGATGCTTTGGAAAACCCCTCAAGTCTCCGAGGAGTTTTTAAAGCGTTGCTTCGGATTTTTCCCCTCCCTTCACCTCCTGCTTGCCAGAGCCACCTCCTCTCTAGCTGGGCTGCGCTTTACCCACGATATTGGCCATCAGCACCAGCTGCTGAGTCGGTACCAGCTCCCCCTCCCCGTCACCGCCCGGTCCCCGCATCCCCCTCCGCGGCCACGCGGGGGGGCGGTCGAGCCGCGGACGCGCCCCGCTCCGCGCATCCAGCCCCGGCCCCGGCCCCGGCGGGGGCTTCGAACCGCCCCCCGCGGAAAACGGGAATGCAGTGACCTTTTGGAACTGGCAGCTGTCGAGAGGAAGGGTCACTCGTCTTTTTTTCCATCAGAAGGGGAAGGGAAGTGTTTATTAGTATTTAAAGGACAAGAAGGGGCCAGATTCTTTTCAGTGGTACCCAGTGACAGGACAAGGAGCAATAAACTGGAACATAGGAGGCATCACCTGAACACAAGGAAAAGATTCTTTGGTGTGAGGGTGGCAGAGCCCTAGGACAGGCTGACCAGAGAGGTTGTGGAGTCTCCTTCTCTGCAAGGATTCCAAACCCACCTGGACAATGTCATCCTGGGCCCCCTGCTCTGGGTGACCCTGCTGGAGCAGGGAGGGATGGACCAGATGATCTCCAGAAGTCCCTTCCAACTCCTACCATGCTGGGATTCTGTGATGCTGTGATTGTGTGAAAGGGAATAAAGGAAAGAGGGACTGATGAGTTGGGAAATAAAACCTAAAAGAGCTTGAATAAGACAGCAACAATAAAAAAAGTGATAATGATATTAATAAGAAAATATATACAAACATATACAAAACCAATACTGAACTCCCCTGATGATGCTCATGCCACCACTGACACTACAGTGCTGGCACTGGGGAAGTCCCAGACTGGACTCAGTGCGAGATGGGAACTGGAATCAGGAACTCACACATTGGGACTGAAGGCAGTTGAATGACCAGAGTCCTTCTCAGATGCTGTCCATTGAAGAAGAGAGCTTAACCCTTTTGATCCGTCAGCTTTATACTGAATATGATGTATATGGGATGGAATCCCTTGTTGGTCAATTTTGGGTCATCTGTCCTGGCTGCTTCTCCCTGTAAGTGTGAGCTTTTTTACTTACTTTCAGTCCTTTCACTTATGGCACCCCAATGTGGTACACAAGATTTAACAGTGACCTTAGTTTCTATAGCAGCAAGTAGAAGCAAGAGCCTTTCTGCACCCCAATCCTTGGCAGTAGCAGTAAACATTGTGCACTATCACTGCTAGAAGCAGACACTGTCTGCAGAAATAGACCGTTAACTTCAGAAAGTGCAGTAACTTAGAAGAGACTTGGATGAACAGTAAAATGACTGAAAGGAGGATTGCTGCTTTTCTGTCTCAAACCAGGATGCTCCTGCTGACATGAAAGAGGATGGCTGGCCTTGGGCTCTAAAATTCAATCACTGCAGGTGATGCTGGCATCCTCTCTACGGGCCATCCTACATGGTAGTTTGCCTTATGCCTCGTCTGCTCAAAATCCTGTCTTCAGGAGGTCCAGCTGGATATAAAGCATAATGCTTTCAGACAAATCAAGACCCTGTTCTGTCCACAGCTATCCAGAAGGTACAAATACAATTCAGGGCAAACTTGCTCTTTCTCCTGAAAGGTTTTATTCTTCTGTAGAAGCCCAAAGGCTACTTCTCCATACCATTACAGGCTGCTGCTTTTATGAGTTATATGCACTGCTGAGGCCAAGATGCCATAGAGGAGATTAAAGGGAAAAAACAGTGTTCTCTACAGTGCTGCTTCCATCTCCCAGGGCACACAGGGAGGGTGAAGGGGCAGGCAGTGGTGTGGTTAAATCAGTGTTAGGTGCATAAATACCTTTGAGAGTCTGGGAATGATTATTTAATGCTTCCTTTTAAAGAAAAGAGCAAGGGTAGGGGAGTGAGTACCTGTTACATCACATCCAGGCTTCTGCCTGCCTGTGGGCACAGGAGGTGTCATGGGGTAGCACAGCTTCTGCACCATCAAGTTTCTTGGGGAAAATATGCCCTGGATTCAAAACGAACAGCCAGGGCAGATATGAAGAAAACATGTTACCCACCAAGAGAGAAAAAATGCCAAAGAGATGTCCGTGAAGGAAGTCAAGGTCTCCAGTGCAGGTTCATATCCTGGATTTGGAGATGGCATTCCACCTCAAATGGCTGCTAGGGGTATTCCAAAAATTGTGGAGCTGCCTTTCAGCCTTCCTCAACATAGCTCTAAAGGGCATATCAGCACAGTCATGGTAGGGAAGGTCTGCAGTGAAGTTTGTGGCTGCTTCACTCTGCATGAGCTAAGTAGGGTCAAGCTTCATGAATACTTGGCTGGTGATTCAATAGATGGCATTCTTCCTCTGCTCTTAAATGCCATGTGTCAGTCAAGCTCCTGCTCTAAGCTGCCAGGATTGAGCTTCTAACATGGTTTTGCCCAGATGGCAATCTTCATACTGAAGTTTCACACAGGACACACACATTCACTGTATAATGTACTTGCAGAACTTACTGAATTACAGCTACTCTAAAAATTAATTTTAAATTAAATGGGATTGAAAAAATATCTCAATTATACCTGTTTTCAATGTCTTTTATATTTCACTTCACCATGACTTCATAAGGAATCATGACAACTGCTTTCATTCTGTCCATGATTTACAGGCAATACACCCTGAAGCAGCTGCTTGTGCTCCTGGGGTTTACAGTCCCTTACAATTTTTTGTCTCCTCTTTATTGCTTCCGTGCAATTATTTCTTCTGTTCCAGTGGATAACTGAGTGAGATATAACCATGTGAATGTTTCTGTGATTACTTGTGACGGTTAAAATACGCTAAGGGGAATTTCTCAGCATTAGGAAATTCTCTAGTAACTCACAGCAGAAATGAAGACCAGAGAATTTCAATCTTTTAGAACTGAGTGGCTGAGGCCATAAATACAGACCCACCTGAAGATTCAGACAGCTGGGAAATACCAGAGGTGTACAGATAAAATTACCCAGATCCCACATTTAGTGGCAAACCTGGGAACCAGCTTGGAGGCTTTTCGTGGGAATTTGGCATCAGAGGCAAGTGACTGATGGTGGCCCAGGTAAGGGCTGTAGGACCAGCAGTAGATATGGACAATATCAGCTGACAACTGTACCACCAACCCACAGTACAGAAACACACTCAGTGCGATGGGTCACTCTTTTTCCAGCCCTCTGGACATGATACAACTTCATTATATCAGTAACAGTACATTTTTCAGAACAGTATTATTTTCAGAAGTGGTTCTGAACACATTTTTTTTAACTTTCTTCATTATTCAGACTTGCTGATAAGACTTTTTTTTTTCCCCCAGCAATTATTCAGAACCTACTCTTATTCACTCACAAAAGTATGGTCATATCTTGTTTGTCTTCTTGATATACTTCTTCTTGTCTTCAGATATAGTTTGGGATGAGAATTGCCACATGAAAATAATATTCCATCCTAGAAAAAGGAACACAAATCAGGGCTTTTTTGGAAGAGCAACATGTGTGTGTGTTGGGTTTTTTTCCCCAGCAATAGTGGACCAAAACAACTGAGCATACATTTCTAATACCCACACAGGCTTTCGGTGACATCACTTGTATCATACAGTGCAGAATCATTCCCTGAAGCTGTTGTTTGTATCAAAGAGCTTCCTGATTAAGTACTTCACCATGACTCTGTATTTTTATAGTTTTCTTCATTAGTTCAGTTGGGTTTAAGACATGGTCTAGATGCACCTTGTCCCCTGGCTATACATCTGTGTCTCTAGCATCAGCAGATGAAATGACAGTGGCTTCAGTGAGTTTCCAGAGGGCTGAAAAAAGAGAATACCTGGAACAATGTCTGAAACATCAATTCAAGTCTCTTTTTGAGGGTAGGCTGTGAAAAATGACTGGTTCTGCAAACAGCTGGATCTTTTAAGATCCAGCTGTGGTGTACTTGTCATGAGTTAAGAAGAGAAGCTGCTACAAAACAGAAGCACCAAGCAAGAGTTATGATTCCTCTCCTCTGTAGGAATGCTGAGATTTTGTTTCCAAACTGGACGGCCCATTTTCTTCTCCAGTATGATACTTGCCATGAGCATATGGAAACCAGATTAAAGAGGTCAGATGTCATCATGTATTAACCTCCTGTGCTTTTCCCTGCTTCACAACAACAGGTAATTAGTTGTTAGTCTGGCTTTATAGCTCCAGAACTGGTCTGCTGAGAGGTAAGATTTACTAGTCACTGTTGCTCATAGGTTTTATTGCTGGTGGCAAGATTTGTTTGCTTAGATATGTCCTTCTTGATTTTAAGTTTGCCAAAAGCAAAGTGATTTGAGTGATGAGATCTGGCATCTCTGTTATTCAAAGGAATGGCAATTAATCCAGATTGTTGTAGGCTGATTATTATCCCTGTTATTAATTATTACTCTGTATCATTTCCAAATCCACTTGGACACTTGAAGCACTCTCTACTATTATGATTGTAAATCAGCATCGGGACTGATGCTCTTGAGGATGGTGCAAGGTCCATTCTGATCCTGGCGCCTGACTGTCTCTGAGTATCAGCCCTTGTCTTGCCCACTTTGAGGAGTATCAGAAGGGTTGTGTTGCCTCAACATACTCAGAGCTGTGTTCTGAAACATGGATTATAATCATTCCCCATTTCAAGGCCCAGGAGGCTGTCCCTGAGGTTTACCTGTCTAGGTGTCCCATGTGGATTTTTCTTTTGTTTTTCTCTGCAGCTGAAAGGTGGGGACCAAACAGCACCTGATAGTGTGCAGAGGAGGTAGATCTCTGTGAGTTCTGTTTCAAGGCCATTAAAGTGTGTGTCCCTACTTTTCTCCCCAGTTGTCTGTATGAATTTCAATGAATCTGGGTAGGCTGGTAGGTATATTATTTGTACTTTTTAGATGAAAGGTGTTATCAAGTGTACACAACCCTTTAGTCTGATCAGTTTAACCACGTAAGATGGGCTTCTCTTGAAGCTTATTAAGCTACTTAACTTTAGAGTGCACTGTAAATCACATAAACCAGAACTTCCACAAGGATTATGCATCCATGTGGATGAGAAATCACACCTTTGATTCTGAAAGATGAAATGTAAACTGTGTGCAGTCCAGTGTAACCTGGGTCACTTATGTTGCCTAGCGTCCTGGTGTGTTGCTTATGGAGTGGTAACATACAGAGCTGAGGGGTGACAGGGATGACAAACAGCATTTCCAGAAGCAGCAATAGGCATTCATCAACAAACTGAAAGGCCTCAAATGAAGGGGAAATAATAATAATGATAATGATGATAATGAACATGATGATGATGATAATAATAACAATAATAATGATAATGATGACAATAATAGCGAAAATTATGACTTGGGAGATTAAAAGACAAAGGAGGATCTTCTGGATATGACTTGAAGCCCAATGAAATCCAGACCAATGCTTCAGTATGGTAGTGAGGGGAAATTTTTGTGCTATAGGCATCTTGCTCATCTGTGCTGAGGTGTGCAGGGTTCAGATATCAAAATGTTTAGCTGAGAGTCTGAACATTTTCATTTTCTGAAGGGGAAGCTGTAATAAGCAAGTGGTTGCAATTAAACACAGTAACCTGGTGACTTTAATGAGTCTTCAAATCAAAGGTTCACAAGCTACCTGAAGTTGATTTAATATTCAAAATAAATGACAGAAGGTGCTGGATGAAGGGCCAGGACTAACCAGGAGATCAATTGTGTTAGAAAGCAGTACTGGGGAAAACATAGTTTATGAGGAATGGAAAAACAAAAGCGTAATAAAAAGAAGTTCTATGTGCTAGATGTCAGTAAGTAAGGGAATAAAAGAAATGCCAAAAGTCAAGTTTTTGGGGACGATTTTAATCCAAACAGGAAAAGCTTGATTAGGCAGGTAACTATCAAAAGGAAAGAAGATGGATTATTGTGCAGAAAGGGTATTTTAGTGAATGGAGATAATCCACATAAAGCCCAAATTTAATGGAAGTTCTCATTTTCTTTAGAGATGAAGACAACAAGCACTGCAGAAAAAAAAATAAATGGAGAGAGTGAATGAGGGTATGGAAATGGAAATCACTGCATCAAACAGCTTCATAAATGCAAATGGTATAAAACAATTTGCATCAGAGAAAGCCAAAGAAACTGGCCACAAGAAATGACATCCAACACCCATTATTTCTGAGAAAAGGATCAAATTACAGGCTGACGACTGCAGGTAAGAAAACCACAAATAAAGTATAATGGGGAAAGGGGAAGAATCAGGGGACTTCACTTTGTCACTGAGAAAAAAACATGTCTATTTTCCTGTTAACACTTGACATGATGGCATAGTGCTTGGAACAAAGAAGCAAACAATGTTACTAAGCACTGTAATTTGCTGTGTCGTTGGATGAGCTGTATGTTGCAGTACACAAGGATATGAAAACAACTCTGCAGATGGCACCATTCCTATAGATTTGCACAGCAAAAGATCAGCATATAGTTTCTTTGCATAGCCAAAACTCTCACATATTCACAATTTTTAGTGATGTCCAGGTATGAAGCAATTGTGGAGTCCATCAGGTTTCTGTTGTGCTCAACATACGTCTTCTCTTGGAAATAAGCACAAGTTATGATTCCAGCCAAGCACATAAATACATGGAAAAATGTTCCTGGAGATGATGAACTGCTTTGAGTGAGCTTCCTGATAATATGGCTGAACAAAATACAAATGCCACATGAGTCTTAGTAAAAATGATGAAATTAGCATCAGTTCCTGCCGGTATAAACACAAGACAATTTTGAGCTGATCTTCCTCACACTCATTGTAACTGTAGGGGAAGATGGAAGTCAACGGAGACATGGAGTGAGATATTACTCATCATGGCCATTGTAAATGATTTCCCCAGAGGCTGTAATTTCTTTAAGGAACTTGCTCGTTCTAATTCATTTCACACACTAATCATGCCTATAATTCATTCTGCAGATATCTGCACTTCTGTGGTTTGCTTTTGGTCCTGACTAATAGTCCTCTGGGGTGACATGCCTCACTGAGTGTCCCACTGGGGACCCCTGAGTCCAGATCCTGCTGAACAGGAGCAGCTCAGCACTTTCTGGGACTGTGCTTGGGGACATCAACTTCTCTGTTTCTAAGGGGGCAATCCTGTGATGGATGGGAGGCATTATAGTCTGGATTTTGGATTTAGCACCAGAGGATTCATTATCCCAAGCAATTCTTTCCAAGATGAATACTCAAGTACCTCTTACATGTTTTTCAGGAAGCCAGTGAAGACCAGATGACTTCCCAGGTAACTGGTTAAGCAGAACAGAGGTTTTGGGGAAATCATTCTCTTATATTTTGAGAAGAGGCCAACATTGAGTCATTTCAACCTAATTTCCTGAAATGAGGGTACAGAAGAGGAAGCTTTCTGTGCTTCCCTGCACGGAGCTTCAGCAATTACTGCTGCCCACTGGGCTCCCTGGACTTTATTACATTTAAAACAATGGAGTTATCTTTTCCTCAAACTCACAAGGTGGTGTGACCCAATGGTATGGGAGGGTGTTTGGTGTTCTCTGGACATGTCTTACAGTACATGAGCACTAAGCTTTAGCAGAAGAATAGATGCTGAGAAGCCAGGGGCAGAGGCAGCTCTCTGCATCCTCGTACCACCCCAGAGACCTCCCCAGTCACACAGGCAGATGTCCAGATAGATGAGCTCTGAGAGCAGAGGTTTTTCAGCTTGCAGTTTTAGAGTTAGGTGCGGCATTCCACTTAAAGCCTTCTTCAGGTAGTTAAATCCTGGACTGGATCTAGTCTTCAGCTGTCTCTGCTTTAGTTCACCTGTAAAGCATTTTTGTCTTGAGGTTGGAAGCCTTTTGGAAGCCGGTGTCAGTTGCCTTTAATTTGCAGAAGAATTAGTATGGCAGGGCCTTGAGATGATTTCACAACTTCTTGGTACAAGTTAAGCTGGGATGACCAGGTCAGAAACAGGGATGCCTTTCATTTGTGCAACTGGAGTATAAAACGTTATCAAATCAGTAGGCAACAAACAGTGTGGAGGATTACTCCGCAATGAACAGCTTGCTAACAGGGTAAAAATGCCCTTGAGTAGCTCTGCTAATTGTTAGAATATTTAACAGTCAGGGAATTTTGCTTAAGATTCTCCTGACCATGTAAGAAACACGAAAAATAATGGAAAACAGGTAAGACTGAACATTCAGGACAGACCTGCATCAGGAGACAAGCTTGTTTGAGAGAATTAAAATCACAGTTTGTCCAATGTAACCAGACAGTGAGTATGCAGTCTTTGGCTATTTATAACTCACAAATAAGGCAAGCAGACAGCTAATATAGCCAGGGGCTGGCAGTAACAGAGCAACACAGTTTTATTAGCAAGCCTAGGTGGACATGTCATTTGATATATGCATGTGCGAAAGTATTTTTATCATCTGAATGTTGAAAAAGGTCACAGAAGCTTTAAATATGAAATTAAATAGAATTAAACCTTACTGAAGATAGCCAGATCCCTCAGGCACATGGAGTCTCTTAGTGTCTTAGATGATAGTTGTAGAGAGAAGTGGGCTAATCACAGGGGACTTCAGTCTATATGAAAAACTCCAACATAGTCAGCTTTAAAATAGAAAAAACCCACATTGTTTGGGTACCTGTGGCAATTATCAAGCAATAGAAGATAATAGCCATCTATTTATTAACTTCCCTTGTAGACTTTCTGACATATGAATTTGAAAAGTAGTTCAGTTCAATTAAAATGTTGCAATCAAAATAATCAGATTGGGTCATGAGATCTCAGTTCCATTCACCAATGGATCTTATCAGCTGTGTAATTAGCCAGCATTAATCAGTTAAGCATCAGCAGAGGTGCTAGTTGGTTTAACACACCTGCATTTCTGTCTTGCAGAGATAACTTTGCGTTGTAAAAAAAGAAATTAAATCATTTGCCCCAGTTGATGACATTTCAGGTGTTTCAGTTTACTCTTTTCTGTGTTGGGTTTCGTGCCTGGAAATATTTGCTATGATGTGCCATGTTCTGCCATTGTGCTGAAGCCCCAGAGAGGCTGTGACAGTCCCTGGGTCAGCTGCTTGGCAGCTCCTGCCATCCCCAGAAGGAAGCCAACCATCGCAGGAGAGCAGCACATCCCACCAGGGCCCCAGCAGCATTAACACACTCATCTTTCACTGTCAGAATGGAAAGTTCCATCCCTTTTTTTATTTTGGCAGGTTTGTCTTCAGCTAGTAGCTTTCTTTTTTGTGTCTTTTTTTTTTTCTTTTTTCTTTTTTTCTTTATTTTTTTTGACAAAAAACAGTTTCTGAGAAAACGAAAATACTGGTTTTTTTCCTGTCATTTTTTGTATTCTTCATTAAAAAAAAAAAAAAATGAAAAGAAGTTTTAACCACTGTCACTGGAAGCTTGTTACTTAAAACGTGAAAAAAAAAATTAAAGATATCACTTTCTTCCCTTAAACACTTACAGTCTAAAATTTTCAAGAAATGCAAAATATGGGAAAATAAATAGTAACTTCATGGGGTTTTCTTTAGGAAACAGCAATAGCCATAATCATGACTCAGGTAACTCTGGCTGTGGAATGATATTCTTGTGCATGTCCTGATGGGACCAGCTGGGAAGGGACAAGGCAAGTATCCTTAAAGATGCTCACCCCTTCAGACATTTCTTATTGTTACTCATCCCCATGATCAATAATATATATTCCTTATGATGATTTCCTGGTTGTGCAGAAGTTAGATACTATTAGCAATGGTTTAGCCTCCTCTCCATTATTCTGCATTCAAGTAGCTTCTTTTACTCTCTCCATAAAAAATTTTATTATCAATACAAGACAAATTTTGCCACCCTCCGGATTTGTCTACCACTTTTTTTTTTAAGTCTAAAATACCTTTTGCTCTAATTTTCTCTATTTTTCTTTGTAGGTGTCAGTGAAAAGACAGAAAAAGAGTTTCCTCAAGAATCAAGTCAACATTAAACAATTATTTTATTATTTTAAAATAAGTGGAATTGTCTCCATGTTCTGTGTGCAACTTTATATTGAAGTTGCAAAAAGATCTTGATGGTTTTCATGACTTGTAATGATTTCAAGAAATCATTAACATTTTTTTTTCCTTTCCAAAAACATAGAAACGTAGAATAGTTTGGGTTGGAATGGACCTTACAGATCACTTAGTTCCAACCTCCCTGCCGTGGTCAGGGACACCTTTCACTAGACCAGGTTGCTCAAAACCCTATCCAACCTGTCCTTCATCTCCTCAGGGTGTACTGTGACTCTGAGGAGTGTGGAAATGTGAGGCTGTGTAGCATATGACCATAATGGGCTGCTGTTCTGTGTGAGTTTTGCATTTGAATGTACTGAAATTGGGCAGATGTGGTAATGGAGAATGATGAACCAAGTCATCCTCGATCCTCTCACCCTGTCTGCTGACTGTGCCTATCAAGGTTCCTTAGAACAGGTCCCAAATTATTGTTGATAGTTTGAAATTTGAACTAAAGCACCTTCAGGAAAGATAATAAACCAGACTGTACCAGGAATAATTGTGGCAACCTGATGCCTCATTTGACCAAATTACACGGGGATGAAGAAGCTGAGAAGAACAGAGAAACCTTGGCTGCTCTGGTACAGAAAAGTCTCATGGGTACAAGCAAGATATAGCAGGATCACAAATAACTGTGCTGTAGCTCTTAATGTAAACTCACATTGCATATATTTTCAGATTAAAGTCAATTATTTTGTTATTTAGGTTTTTGTACTAATGAGTCAGACCACCACTGCCCATTGAAAGACCTTATTCCCAAACACTCATATGTTAAGTATTTGGATTTATAATTTCCATCACGGAAATCACTACCTTTAAGAAAGAAACTTGATTTTTGAAAAAATGCCAGTAAAACTTCAGTGTGCTCCATGTTTTCTTTTTTTTCCCTTTCCTTTCTAATCTTTTAATCTATGTCCCCTTTTGATCTTTATCTTGTTATTGGGAAACACAACAGCAGAAATGATCTCTGTTGAAATCAAGAGTGTTTGTGCGAGCATTTGAACTCATCTACACTTCAAATACAAGGACAGCAAGAATCCAGCCTTGTATTGATACAGACACTGCTAACAGAGAGAGAGCAGAAAACCTTAGGTTGGAAGGCAAAGATTTTATATTCTTTCATTTCCCCTCATGCTGGTGAGGAAAGGTCCTTCCTACAGATTGACACCAAGAGCCATACACCTTGTGACACTAGGTGTTTTCTTATGGACCTCTGTGCTCTTTACTCTCTTCTCATGTCATTAATATTAGGGAAAGCTCTGCTGATTATAACATTGGGAGAGAATTAATTTCAGCCATTAAAGAGTGACCTTTCTCTGTGCCTTTCTTACAGAGACATCTGGAAACATCCAAAGCCCACTGAGGAATCTGTAATTCTGATTTCCACTGAAGTTATTGATCTAAGTTTCGTTAGGGAGCATCACAGGGTTTTTTTACATTTTTAATTGCTCCTTGCTGAAAAGTTCTCAAAATCACAAAAAGTCCATTTGAAAAATAAAATAGCTTTCAATTTACACGATGTCAGTTAATAACTTAATGAAGAAGAGTTTTCTTTTTGTTGATGAAAAAGGTTTTACTTTCTAGAAAGAAAGCATTTCAGCCTGCATGGATTGTGCAAGATTTGCAAATACGGGAGGATAGTAGTCTTAAAAACGAAGCAACGATGTAGACTGAACTAATGCAAAACAAGTTGAGTAGGAGTGCAACAAATATCACTCAACAAGTAACATTTTGGACTAAAATATTATTACCCATTTTAACATTTCATTAGCCATTTGAAAGTGTGTATTTTCAGTTACATGTCCTGAACCAACACCCATCTGTTTTTCTAATCTGATTTAATCTTCCTTATCATTTGTTTTCTTAAAAACAGGATAAAAACCAGGAGACATTCTTAAAATCACAACAATCCTTTGCATTTCTCCATTTTCAGTTTCTTTAGAATAATAATATTCATTCAAATTCATTCAGTTTCTTTCCTTTTTTTTTTTTGGAACAACTGATGCAATTCTACTGGAAAATATTTATTCCCTTGGCTAAGGACAGTGTTGATACCTTCTTTAATTTACGTTGCTGTTTTGTTAATGGCAAACCATAATATTTCCAACATATAAGGAATGGTTGCTATACACCATGCTGCATAAACAGGCACGAAAATAAACCCATTCATTCAGAGGGAAAAGAAGAGGTGGGGCTGTAAGAAGGTTTCCAGCCCTCTGAGCCAAATATTCTTCTGCTGAGGCCAAAAAAGAAGCCCCCCCCATTCCCATTCTGTCCCATCCTGTTCCCCCCCTCCCTCCTCCCACCCCAAACAGAAGCAGTCTCCTTGTGTATTCCCTACTACTGCTTGTCAAAATAAACCGTATATTATGTTATTTAGGAGAAAAGAATAACCAAGCAATTAAAAACAGCTCAGGCTAATTTTAACTCTGTTAAACAGAATTAATTAATCTACCTCAGAAAAATACAAGTCACCAGCTTACTAATTTCTTCTTCTTCTTTTTTTTTTTTCCCCAAAGCTTTTTTTCAGTTTGTCAGAGAAAAAAAATCCATAAGAGCAATCCGTGGCTACAGATGCAGCTGCCTAAAACATGAAGAAAATAATTTATTTCTGTGTGCCTTTGACACTTCTCTTGGGTGGGAAAGAAAGATATTCAAGCTGCACAGCACAAATATCAAGACTGCAGGATCTACATATTTCTGTGCTAGACTCATTGTGTATTTCACTCTGTGAGATGAAGCAGAAGAACCAGGACAGTCTTGTTGGCCCTTCCTTTATGTATCCTTAATAATTTTTTTTTCAAGAGCAATGGTTTGTCTGCTTTCAAGTCTAAAAATTCCCCTGCACGTACCGTCAAGAGATTTTTGCTGCTTTGCACTGACAATTCAAGGGATATGAGAAATCCATCTACTTGCATAGCAGAACCTACTGGTGTAAGCAAGGAAGAAACGGTAAGAAAAAAGGACACACAAGGTCCACGTGTTAAAGGTTGCACTCCAGGTTGTGCCAGATTCTGGGACTTTTGGTCTCTACACACCACAACTCCTCTGGAGTCTAATGGGAAGGACCAGAACTGCAGGGAGTTTTGCAAATCACAGCTTGCTGCTCTTCCAGGCATGAAACAAGGAAGACAGTGAGAATATCACTTGTTCCCCAGAAATCTTGGTGCCGTATGGAAGACCTGGGGTCTCACCCAGAGACATTGAAATGGGAGTCTCCAGACAAGGGCAACAGCTCAGGTGATTATTGCCTCCTCTTTCCCACTGATCTGCACTGGCCCAGGAGGGGACTGGGAACAGAAGGTAGAGTCCCCAGTAGACACGTGGGACAGAGGAGCTAGTGTCCAAAACTTGAGTCACTTCTGGGAATATTTCTTCATTTTTCAGGGACAAAGTTTTGTTCTAATGAGAAATAAAATGACTCGATTGCAGCTGCTGTGTCTACCAGCACATGGACCCCAGGGATGTGCAACTTGTCAGAAGCACAGGGAGAAAATCTGAGGGAGCCTTCTGGGAAACTAACACTTTCTGGAAGAGCCTGTGGGAGTCCCCTTTGAAATATCCCACAAACACCACTGGTAGTGGATGTCTCCTGGCCTCCCACACACGTATCAAAAGCTACATGTGATGGCCTGGAGGACCCTCAGTTTCCCAGGATCCCTGTGGGTATTTAGGACTTCACAGGGGTATAAATAAGGAAGGCTTTTCATCCCAAAAATACACATGAAATAAAGATACTTGGTAAAAAAATAAATTACAACAACAATGAAAAAAAAATATGTATGATAAAACCTCCTTCCAAAACCAAATCATTCTCCCAAAACTAAAGACCAACCACAGACAAAACTAATAACTAGAAGCAACGTATAAAGAACTGAGAACATCATGAGAACAGGGGAATAAAATATATTTTGAATAGAACAATATAATGTTATTGGCAACACAATGGCATACAAGCCTCTGGAGGTGTCATGCTGTCTTCTTTGATTAAAAGCTGGCACAGAAACATGAGTATTAAGTTAGAAAGATTGTTTATATCTTCTGTCTCTCTAGAATATTATTAATTGGAGTATGCAAAATTAGGCCTTCAGAGCTCTTGCAAAATTTTGTCAGCAGAAAGTCTTTATGAAGAAGGATAAAGCGAGGATTTCAGAGGGTTTGAGAGAAGTAATTAAGTCCTATGAGTTGCAAGTGCATTCATTTAGAGGGGGAACAGCCCCAGAGAAGAGTACATGGTTACCTTTCTTTGTTTTTCTTACAAATCTTTCCCCAGGGAAGATTAGCAAGATGGTCTAATTAATTCTAAGGAAGAAACCATTTCACTACTGTATGTGACATGAAAATATGAACTAGCTGTCTTGGATCCTTAGGCTGGATGAGTTTGGCACCAATAGTGAGACAAGCATCTTCAGAGGGTGTAACCCTCTCTGATGGTGGGGAATAGTTGAAAAAATTGTCATCTACAACAATTTCTTTCATTCAGCTGGCTATGGAGGTAAATTCTGACTTTAAATGACTGCAGGTAGGACAGACACATTCCTCTGTGATCATGGAATCCTAGAATGGTTTGGGTTGGAAGGGACTTTTAAAGGTTATCTCATCCAACCCCCTTGTGGGAAGCAGGGTCACCTGCGACTAGAGCAGCTTGTTTAGAGCTCTGGCCAACCTCACCTGGAATGGTTGCAGGGATGGGCATTGACCACCTCTCTCAGAAACCTGTGCCAGGGTCTCACCACCCTCATCCTTCCTTTAGTTATGGCTTGAGATCCATGATGAGTTTTATTTCTAGGTCTTTAGTAGTATGGGAACAGAGAAACTGTTTTACTTTTATTCCTGCTTTTAGGGTCTGAAATAAGCATCTGCCATTGCTTCTCTATCATTTTTCATTTCAATCCAAAACCATCCTTCACATATCTCTTGATACTTGTAAGAGATACAAATCTGGGGATCAAGGACAGAGAGAAAACTCAAAAACATCACATGGTTTACACTGTGGAGTTGATGTCCTCCTACTGTTTATAAAGTCACTGAGTCTGACCAGGCATCACAACTTGGCTTGCAAGTTGTTAAAGGAGGAAGAACTTGCTGGTCAGAATAATTAGTCAAGTTAGTGGAGCTGATAAGTGAATTGCCTCTGCCATGCAGCAGGTTAACACCGTTGGTATCTGGTTAGATTTATGGCTACCTGAATTGTGTGTTTTCCCCCTAATGACTACAATAGCAGGCAGCAAGGGAGTGGGACTGCCAGTGATAGACCAGGACTAGAGAAGAGGAAACATGGGAAAGAAGGAACTCAGGAGCTGCAGTTTCTAACTCAATTTGCCTGGTGTTTACATCGCAGAGAGACTGGCCCCAGGCAGACATGAGCTTCTGCCACTCAGAGGAACTTCTTAATTGTCAATAAAAGCAGGTTTTACAAAGCAAAACTACAAGACTTGATGAAAAAGAAGCATTTTTTCCCCCTTCCTTTTCCCTGTTTAGATAAGCAGTAGCAATATTTAAATGCAATTTGTTTTCAAAAGTCTGTTTATTTCTTAAATAAATAACCTCTCATTTAAACTTACAGACAGGGACACGTGGATATAATCTAATATTTTGATTTGTAATATCAAAACTTTAACCCCCCTACTTAGGAAGAGAGCAGCTTTCTCAGTACAAGAGAATGTAGAGGGATCTCGTTGACCCCTATGTCTGCCACCCACAATACCAGCCATGAGAGCTGATGCATGGACTGTAATCCTTCCTACTCCACCTTCTTCATAAGTGCTACTTCAGGATTTAACAAGAGCTTCTTAAATGCTAAGACGATTAAAATACCTGTCTAGAAATCAAAGAAACATGCCACTAAAATCAGGATGCTTTAAAAAGAAATTGGGGTCACCTTGTGGTCTAAACACAATTAAATTATGCCCTAATTTTCACAGGACTCTCTTAATAAAGTCTTTCAAGCTCTACAAGACAATCAAAGTGATAGTATTTTCCCCTTATATGTGTGAATAAGGGTTAAAAGATTAAGACCTCAAATGTGCAGCTGATCTTGAGCAGAAAAACAATGGATGGAAGCATGATGTATGCTCAACTTCTAGCTAAAGTCATTACAGTGAAAGTAAAGTAGCTCAGGGAGTGCCCATTGCCCAAATCCAATTTTCATACCAATGTGTTGCTGAGAGTACAGATTACTGAAAATTTGCCAATCCAAAGCTAATATTCAGAAAAGCCTTTCCAGTAAAAGTGAAAACAGCCTTTCAGTTAACAGCAGTGCTCTTCCAATAAAGCATATGTGAAATAAACCCCATATAATTTCAATAAATAAAGCAAAACACAAAGAAAACATAGTTGTAAGAATACTGTTAAGACGAATTGTGTTCTGAAGCCGAGCACATGGAAAGAAACTCTTTTTGAATGCTTACTTCCCAGATGAGTAAGAAGCGAAATAAATCTTTATGCGTAGTCAAGGACTGATGGATTTCTTGGTAGGAAGAAAGACAGCTGGTTGAGTTTTACTAGTAGAAAGGGGAAAGGTGGGAACGCTGTGGAACCATAAATCCTGGCAAAGCCTAACGTTTGTCTGCTAAAGTTACTTTCCTCCACCTAATAATTTAATTTCCCAGCATATATGATGTGTTTACCTGTCTCCTTTTCTGCCAGATTCACTCTCATACTTCTTCCTGTCTAATCCCATATGAGATGATTTGACTGCTCAGTTCTCAGGTATCTCACACATCCACTTCTCAGGTATCTCACACATCCCATGTGGAAAGGCTATGCTGGTGGTGTGCCCTGTAACGTGCCCTTCCCCTACACACAAGCACCTGCCTCACCAGCCTTTGGTGGAGATCTCTCCTGAGGTCGTAAATGTATTGCCTTTGATATTAATTAGTGATATCCCAATGCATAACTATGTCCAACCTCCCTGGGATGTGCATGTGTGAACACCCAAATCTATCCCCCAGGAGAAGGTGGTTTGCTGGCACCATATGGAAGCTGAGCATGTCTCCCAGCCCCAACCAGAGCCTTTGCTGCAATCAATAAATGATTCCATGAAAACAGCGTTTGGTGCTTTTTTTGCATTAATCCTTATCAGTGAGGTCAACTGTAATCAGGTGGCCAGTACAAATAATTCCAGAAACAAAAGAGCAAGATGTCAGTGAATTAAAAAAAAATGCTTAGAGATAGGTTGGATAAAAGTGTCTTCCAATCTTCAGGTCTTGATGATATACCTGCTGGGGACCTTACTTAAAGAATAAAGCAAATATTGCTAAGGGGAAAACTGATGATGCACTGGGGCAGGTTGCTTTGTGCAAGTGTGAGATCTCTCTGGTCAGGGACCTTTTGGCAAGGTCTTGACTTGTAAAGCAAGGGTGGGATAGGTCTAGGAACAGGGCTTGAACCAGGAATATGGTTATAAAATGGGCATTATCTCATCCTTGAAAGAAGGTAAATATCTTGAAAGACAGATTGATTGAAATTCTGATTAAATACAGTGGGTGAATATACAAAAAAAAAAAAAAAAGGTTTTCTCCTTTTCCATATGCTTATTTCTCTGGCCAATTCAAGTGGGAATTCCAGAAAAGAGGAGTTGGTTCCATGCAAGTGCTCCAGTGCTGTCACTGTCTGACATTACCAAGCATGGCATTTGACTGACTTGTTGTTACGTGTGATATCAGTTCAAAAGGAGTTTGGAAAAATGTATTTGGAAATCAAGGAGTTTACTGCAAAAAAGAAGTCTTACTTTTATTGGTGGACGTTGATGGCTGAGAGTGAATTTGATGCCTTATAAAAGAGGAAAGAGGAAAACTCCTTTCTGCCTCAAGAAATATGCATGTTAACTGGATATTATTTTCAATATTTCAATATTCTGGCTGACACCTTTGATCCAAATAACTGCAAATTTCTCTATCATATGGCAGTTGATAATCTGGCTATTGGTAACTTGCAGCTGGTGGAGGAAGATTGTTTCAGAGGAAGAACATTTCAAAACGTGATTTAAATGGCACCCTGGGATTTATAATTCCCAAATAGTGTTGGTTCAGATGCTTTCCATTCCTGTTGACAAATGCCCAGCATTGTGTACTGGTCCTGGGCTTGTGGTGGGAGGCACTGGGTGCTCTTCTCCCTGTGCTATCAAGAAAAAGAAAATCTCTGCAGGCCACTGCAGTGCACATGTGCTGCCACCAGATTTACACAGATGTGATTGTCTGCAATTCGGTAAACATTTCTTTTGATGATGCCCCAGAAAGAGAATCTAGTTCACTCCCCCCAGGCTATGCAGAGCTCACTGGGATGGAAAAGAGTAAGCAAATAAGTGGAAAACAGTCAGCAGAGGCAAAAGAGCGGATGGCATCCCCAGCCTGCTAAGAAAACAAAGCGCAATGCAAGAAAGGTTTCCCTGAAATTGCCAGAGCAGAGGGCAGCCAGCTGAGCTTGTTAAATGCAGATTTGCTGATGAATAAGTATTGTGCCTGTCATTTGAAGAAGTGATTTTTTTCAAAGGAATGCTCTCTTCTTCAAAGACAGCCCAGCAAACAGGAACTGGAATACTGCTAAAGTCCTGCTGCTTGGACAGGGTGTACCAGGGATCTGCAGCACTCACTTGCTTCTCACTGCTAATTTGAAAGGACATGATTTCAGTGTCTATATGGCTGGGTATTCCTCTGCTGTGTGCACTCAAGCATTCAAACTTTCTGTTACAGTTTGAGTCACTTTATGATACCTCTATTATTAGCAATACCTAAGCAGAGCAGAGAGCACATCCTTTTAGTGGAATTGTTTTTGCACTTATCCTATTGGTTTATTTATTTGTGAACACTCTGGCTGAGGGATCTTATTAAATAATAATGCTGGGATAGAGTCCTGAAACATCTGGCATAGAGCATTCTTAAATATCTGACAGCATCACCACACTGCCATAGATTCAACTTCAGCATCGTAATGGATTTAAAAACCATGTGTGCTTTTATATGGGTTGTGTTCCCAGTTCGGCGAGTTTCAGTTTCTTCATAATTTTGCTTATGGTTATATCATAGAATCATAGAATCACAGACTGGTTTGGGTTGGGAGGGACCTTAAAAGGCCATCCAGTCCAACCCCTTTGCAGGGAGCAGGGCCATCTGCAGCTAGAGCAGAGTGCTCAGAGCCCCGGGCAACCTCCCCTGGGATGGTTCCAGGGATGGGGCAGCCACCACCTCTCTGGGCATCCTGGGCCAGGCTCTCACCACCCTCGTTGTAAAAAATTTCTTCCTTATAGTTCAAATCTACCCTCTTTTAATTTAAAACTATCACCCCTTGTCCTGTCTCAACAGGCCCTGCTAGAAAAACTCCATTTTTCTTTTAGGCCCCTTTTAACACTGAAAGGCCACAATAAGGTCTCCCCAGAGCCTTCTCCTCTGCAGGCTGCACCCCCCCAGCTCTCCCAGCCTGGCTCCCAGCAGAGGGGTTCCAGCCCTCCCAGCATCGCTGGGGCTCCTCTGGCCCCGCTCCACCAGGTCCCTGTCTCTGCTGTGCTGAGCACTCCCGAGGGAGCAGAGGGGCAGGATCCACCCCCCAGTCTGTATGCCTGGTGTTCAGCATTCTGGGGAAGGTGAAAGGGGCTTTAACCCCCTGTGTGTGTGGGAAAGTCAGGCTATGTGCAATATGAGAAGTGTTCAAGACCTCAGAGTCCTGTCCCTTCCTCAGCTAGGGGACTCGCACAGCTTCGCTCAGCACCAACTCGCTGCTGCTGGGTGCTGCAGTGATTTCCCGGGAGGGCTGCCATTGCCTTGGTAACTCAGCAAGAGGCTTCTCCTTGCAAAATTCCCCCTCTTTTTTTTTTTTTTTTTTTGCTGGCACAAATTCAAGCTATGGGACCAATTTGGGTGCCCAAGCTAAGCGCTTGTGTTATTTCCATCCTTCTAGTCTGTCTCTGCTGGCCCCTGAGCTGCCTCACATCACCAACGCCAGTGGTGAAAGAGGTCTCGGACACCCTGATGTGTGAGAACAGCACTAGATAGCTATGTTTGAGGTCATTAAATATCCTCTGCCAGCCTCATTTGCGCACAAGAACAACTTGCATTGAGTAAAATTATGAGAGAAAAATAAGCTAAGCAGCTTCAAGCTTTTCTTAGGATAGTCATGAAAGTCAAACATTTTCACCAATCTGGGTTTAGGACCAACTTATTGAGATGGTCCCTTCAACTAGCGGGCTTTTCTCCTTGCTCTGAAGCTCTGGCAGGCAGCTGGGATGAGAGGTCCTCTGGTCTGGGTGATTTCCTGATGCTTATGGTTTATTTCCTGCATTGTCTTTGTACACCAGCTCAGCCCTCTGAGTACTTTTCCTTACCAATCTTAGTGGTACTAATTTTCCCAACTTAAACAGGTAGGGACCTGGGAGAATCAAGGCAAGAGGATGTTGCCTTCAGCATCAAAGGTCTTTGCCTTCCCCCTCAGCTTTCTCGAAACCATAGTGTTAGCTTTCTCTTTCAAGGGCTGGCTTATAATATCCATCCTCAGATAACACATTGCACTTTTCTGCCCCAAAGTGGTCTCTCTGCATGAAATGAAGCAGTTGATTACACTCGCAGAGCATGCTGCCATGATGTTTCTCACTGCACCTGCAGTGGGACCAACCTCAAATCACAAGCACCGTTCCCATGTAAAAAAATCTATCATTGCTCCCTTTGTTTAGGTTGGGATTTTTACTGGAGCTTCAGATGCCCCAAATCTGCTACATTTCAGTGGGATTTGTGTGTCTGATTCCCTTCAGCTGCTTTGACAGTCCTCTCCTCCCATCCTACCGCAGCCAGCTCTCAGCAGCTGTAAGCCCTTCATCTAACTCTGCAATTACCTCACTATTAGCACGATTTCCCATAAGATCTCATCCTGCATCAAGCTTCTCACAGAAAACAGTCATAAAAAGCTTTATAACTTTGTATATAGTTTATAACACTTGCTGCCAGTATAAAATGATTCACAGCATCTTTGGGCAATCTCACCCTCTGTAGCACACACAATAAAGTTATTATGGAAGTCTTTAGGAGTTTCTCTGTTTAAAATGTGTTTGCAAATAAGCAGAACTTATGAACAAAATAAGCCTTGTCCATACATTTCTAGCCATGCAGAAGCAACATCACTTAGGGCTTGCTAATATAGAGTCATAGAAACACAGAATGTTTTGGATTGAAAGGGACCCTTTAAGGTCATCTAGTCCGATCCCCAAATATACCTCTCCAGAATCTCTCCCTCATCACTTCATGGGCTGGTCTTTGCCCAGCACCAGGCAGTGTCACATCCAGCACTGCTTCCTGCACAATGCTAGGAAAAGGCTCCTGGTTTGCAGAAGAGACTTTAGCAAATCTTCAAGTGTTGGTGACAGCAAAATACTGGCTAAGAGGTTTTGTCACAGCTATTCTTGCCCTGTTCTTCATTAGTGATTAACACTCATCCCTCCTGGAGTAGGGGTAACCATTCCTTCATACAAGTTGACATTTTCCAGTCTTCATAGTTTGCTCCCTGTAGGCAGGATGCCACAAACAGTTAGAGGTCCTCCCTAAAGTGAATTGTCACCAGAAAAGCAACTATGGCAACAAGCAGTCAAGGGACTTCCCATTTACAATTACCACATCTTCCATCCAATTTCTATATCTAAAGCCGTCTGGATCAATCAAGATCTCTCTGACTTGTTCTGTCCCCATGTTTCCCAGGACAGCCATCCCCATTGCACTACAAGTGTTTTCAGCCACAGGCAGCAGCTAGTAACTAAAAAAGGTATTTCAACGCAGTACATCACGTATTTTTACGACACACACAGGACAAATTTTGCTCGTTTCCAGTGATCTTATTTGATGGCATGTAATACCCGTCCTTTGACGTGCTAAACTGTTGCTGTCCTGTACTGTGTTACGGGAGAGGATGAAATGCTGCACGCAGCACAGTGTTTTCCTAACACTTTCCTGCTTCTTGGAAATAATCAGCAGGCAGTTACAAGGATACTGACCTCCAGAATGTTTCATACACATTCTTTAAAGTGTCTTCATAAGAGGTTGTGTCTTCTCAATGCTTGCTGCACAAGTTAGTTACCACTTGAAAATCCCAGCTTGCCTCCAGGAGACCAAAGAAGGGCCTATCAGCATGGTTTTCTGACATTTGGGCAACCTACTGTCTACCTTTGGGACCACTTCTACCTGGGCTTTGCATAGCTTCAGCTCCACTTTGTTGCAGGAATATCTCCTCAAGCTTGTGAGTAACTAGTGAAGTCCATGCTTGATCTTTTCCAGGGAGAAGAGGTTTTGAATTCTACTGAACTCATACACTGAGACAATCCTGGGTTTACTGGGTAATACACTGCATTCCTGGAATCTAGGAGAAGTATCACATTTGTGGCTTATTTAATCTGCATATTTGTCATTGCAGATATACACCGTATTTTCATATCTGTACCCAGCTGCTACATCCCAGCTGATGTTACACCAGAATATTTACCCTCCTTAGCATTTATTCCTTAGCACATTTTAGGGACTGTAAAAAAAAATAGGAAGATAAGTTAGTTTCAAGTATAGCAGACCACAGGAAACAAACTCAGTTTTTTTCTGATTTTTATATAAGTTCATTTTTTTAACCAGGATGCGAGAGGTTACAGCAGCAGGGGTAATGATCTTAAACTGAAAGAGGGAGATTTAGACTGGGGAGAAGGAAGAAATTGTTTACATTGAGGGTGGTGAAAGCCTGGCCCAGGCTGCCCAGAGAGGTGGTCGCTGTCCCATCCCTGGAACCTTTGCAGGGGAGGTTGGCCGGGGCTGTGAGCACCCTGCTCTAGTTGCAGATCTCTAGTTGCAGGGGTTGGAACCAGATGACCTTTAAAGGTCCCTTCCAACCCAATGCATTCTGTAATTCTCTGATTCTATTTAGAACATGGTGTTGGGGTTGTCCAGATTTCTTGGTATAGAATTCATCCTGTTTAATTTAATGTGCTAAATGACCTTTTAAAAAGTGCTCTTTGATGTCATGTAGAATACCAGCAACACATTTTAGAACAGCGACAACGTGAGTTCTTTTTCTTTGTTATTTTGCTATAAATCAAAACCCAAAACATACTTGAAATATTTATTCTAACCCTTCTTCAGATCAGTTACAACTGCTGTTTTAAAAGAACAAGGGATAACAACCTTCAGTCCTTCTAACCCTTCTCAAACATTAGAAGAAATAAGGGCTAGCTGATAATTGGTCTGTAAATCCACTTATCTGTCTAAAATTTTTATGTGCTTAGCTGAAGTGCCCTACATATTAGTCCTGAATTCTTCTACAATCTGCTTCTAGAACAAAAAAATACTTAGAGATTGTACACAGAGCACCAGACCATACAGGTGTTTAAGATGAGTTACACTGAATGTAAAGACCTTAACATAATAATCTTTCAGGATATGGAAGCCAAGATAGATGTAGCAGAGATGAGATAGACAGGCAAAATAATATAAAAAAAAAAACCATAAAAATATCCCAGGCAGTGCCCCAGG
>JANVCC010000077.1:11542536-11653349 GCA_025345505.1 Todiramphus chloris collaris
TGTTTTTTTTTTTTTCTTTTCCCTAAATCCAAAAAGGCCTGTATTCTTTATAGGAGCTTATTTCAAGGCAAAGGAAAAAGCTCAGAAGAATGGAAAATCTTCAGCGACAGCAGTTGAGCGACATAAAGCCACATGAGGATGGTGCAATTCAGTCATGCCTCCCAGCCCCACAAAATCAGCTCCGCTCGCAGCTACTCATGCCATTACTGATTCCTGCTGGGGCTTCTGCAGCACGTAACAGTGGAGCAAATACAACCAATTTGTGACTCTGCTTAGTGCTGAGCTCTGTGACAAATACAGCACTGCCAAGATTTGCTAGTTCTGCTTCACAAGCTGAAAGCTCAAACGTGGATGAAAACACGTATGGGGACAAGGAATGTGCAGAAGTGTTATCGGAGACCCAACCAAGGGAAAGAGAGGAAGAGATATGAAAGGACTGAGAGGGTCTCGAGGGACGGGGAAACTGGGGGGGTTGTTTTTTGTGCATGTGCAAAGACACCTACCAGGTGTTGGAAACCATTATTCCCAAATTTGGGTAAATCTAAATGCTGAGCACCAGGTTTAAACAAAGGGTACAAATCAGTGGAATGTCTTCCATAGGCTCAAGATGCCTCTAGACCAGGCTTGTCATCTTAATAAGTTCACGGTGCTGTTCAGTAAAGCACATCATGCCTTACAGCACTCTGAGATTTCCCAATTTTTTTTTTTCTTTACTGCATTCACTATTTTATTGCAGTGAAAATGACTGTGATACTTCAAATATAATTGCACGTTTCAACAGGTATTTAGTGGATGATGTAGATCATGGTACTGTGTAATGGAGTGGCCACAGAAGAGGGAAGCATTCCCAAATATTATTTTTCAATATCTATAACAGCTTAGAATATTTTAAGCTCACGTACTCTTCTGTACCGATTAATCCTTCAGTACAATTTGGTAGGTAACACTGACAATTAGTTACTTCAACTCTGTTTTATTTCCTTCAATTTAAACAGTTAAATAAAGATACAAAGTTAGATAATTACACTCCAATGGGGAGATGTAGTATAAACAAATGAGATACATGTCTAAATTGATTAGTAAATCTGCATAAAGTTTTCTTTAAATGCAAAATATTTTTTCATTACTCTGTAATTATTCATTAAACGCCATCTGTTAAGAGTCAAGTTAATAACATGTGAAAAAGTGTGGGATAACAACCAAAGTCAACTCATTTCAAAATAATCTTCCTGAAAGGGTTCTCTGGAAATAAATTCGTTTTATTTGAGACAGTGAAACCTGTCACACAGATCTGAGGGGGAGGTAGGATAATGCTTGCTGAGGGTTTCGTTGTGAAAACAAAACCATTTTCACTTCTAAATGCCAGTTCTGTGTTGGTTTTTGAGAATCAAACATAATATTTTACTCAAACCCTCCTAGAGCACAATGATATTTAAGCTTTTAGCAAGTTTACGGGAAAGCAAAACTCACCACTTCTTTTCTGTGTGAAAAATTTCCCAGACTTTCACTGTCAGTTATTTCTTTTTCTAATTTTAAACACGAACTTAATTGGATTCAATACACTTGACTGCTTTCCTTTATGGAATAGGACCACAGTGAGGTTTGACAGACCACAGAGATGTTGCCATTAGAAATTCTCTCATCAACTGAAGAGGTAAAAAATGCAACAGTGTGTTGCTCACGCAGACGAATTCATATCTTTACATTTGAACACTCTTTAAATAGCAGAATCCTTTAGGTAAGGCACAAGCATGTTCATCAGCTGCCGTGGGGGCAGCTGCAGCTGGAGGTCTGACAGCTTCTTGCTCTGGTTATTCAGCAGAAATGTCACAGGACTGGGAATGATCTGCTCCTTCTCGAGGCTCCACAGTCACCTCCCTGCTGCTGATCTGGCATCTGTGTAAGCCAGTGCCACTTTCTTCAGGGAAGCCAGGAGCCTGGGACACAGTTAATCCAGCTGCATTTTTCAGGCTGCCTGCCAGTTAAGCAGCAAGAGTTGCCATACATAAAACATTTTTTCACAAATCTGATATTATTCCCAACTGCCAATTCGGTTTAGCATAAGCATTTTTTTTCCCAGTTCTTTTTCCACTCCATGGAAAAGCCTGATGTTTTTCTTCCTCAGCCCAGCTGGGAAGTCAGCAAGCTGAGTGATTTGCAGAAAGGAAAGGTGAAAAAACCATGGATACAACATTTGGGCTAAACTTTTTAAATGGAAGCAAAAGGTTTGGATGTGCCCAAGCCAAAGCATTTAATTTGGATTTGTTAAACTAAATCAAAACTATGAGCTGCAGCCTGGTTTAACCAAGATGCTCACAACATCTGAGTGGTGACAGTTCATTGGCACCAAGGTGATGTCACTGTGGTTACTCCTCTTCAGGTCAGGGAAATGAATGATAATAAAAGTCAGTTTTGTAATGCTACTCTTCAAAGCAAGTTACAACAGCCACAAGGGAAGAGTAGAGTCACAGGGAGGTGAGTTGCTCTGTGCTGTTGGTAAGAGAAGAACTAGTGGTCTTTAAAACATTGGTTTTTAAAGCAGTCTGTTTGGTAAGCCCGTATTACACTGGAGATGATAGTAAGGACTTCTACCCCATTCTGAAACATTTGCCATGCCTTCCTAGGCCTGTTTTAGACTACAGACCTGGAAAACTTGCTTTGCATATCTGTACTGCACTTGGATGTGTATCAGCTCTTATCCAAAATGCTCTTTGAAATACCACTCTTATTGATTTATAATGGCAGTCTATGCCTACACAGTTTATTAATTATTGAATGATTACCTTGGCTACAGAGTATCTCGAGGCCAACAAATTTCAGATAAGAGGATGAATTAAATGCGTATTTATAATTAACTAAATTAACTCTAAAGCTTGTAAAGTATCGTATCTAGCGGAGTCTTATTCCACTTAAAACCACAACTAGAGCAAAGACCACACAAATATAAAACTTCTTCTGTTAAAGAAATAATTGTTGTTTAGGAAGGTTGTTCATGTTTATGAACAGAAACTAGTATTTTAAGAATTAGAGTGACACAGAAACCCATGACTATATAATTCAGGCGGTTGGGGCAATAAATAAACTAGAAGCACGAGAACACAACTATTTCCTTTCTGAAATGTGTTAAGCTGTGTTTCACAGAAAATAGGAACAATGTGCTCTCCTTTGGGCATTTCTTAGGAATAAGAGGTCAAACCCTTAAAAGGGGTCTCAGCCTAGCCTTTAAATTTGGATTGGTTTTTACTTTCATGCCCCTGAATGCATGTACTCAGATAAGATGTAGAGCATCTTGTTGAGTTTGACTTTTGTTCTCTTTTTGAGGGTCATGGTTGGTGACAACCCTGATGACAGGGTTGGTTGCCCCAGCTCCAGAGGCAAGAATTTCTCCCCTGCTCCAGGTTCAAAACAAAGATGACCCCCAGCTGAACAATCACACAGCGATGATTGTTTTTTTGAGTAGCAAAATTATACCAGAATGAAACCATCATGTCCCACTATGTGAGCTTATTGGGTCTTCTGCAATTAGGATAGTCTTGGCTTATTGTGGCCTAACATGGTTTAAAAGAGTCAGGAAAGATTAAGATTAATCTCAGAAGGTTGTGATGATCTGGTGGTCAGAATGCTTTAATTAAAATTTGTACAGGGTAGAGAGTAGTAATGGAACACAATCTATTTTGAGCTGGTACACCACAGACTGTGGATTACAAGGGCCCAAGAGATGTGAACTGAGACACATACTCCTAATTTTCCACTGGAAAATGAAAAGATGGAGGGATCTGCACGGACACATGGCGAAGATTTCAATTATCAACAAGTAAAGTAAAAACTGATTGAAGAAAACCCTTTAGGCTGACAGACACTTTGCTGAGAAATATGTGTTGGAAGTTGGTGAAGCTTTAAATCAGTCACTTACAGGAATTGCTTGTCACTCATCTTTCCTTTCAGTCCCATCAAGAGACTATAGTGGTGCAGGAGTTCAGTGCAGAGAAATGTCTCCACAGCTCTGGAAAGTGTGACAACTTGTTCTTGTTTCAGGCTTTCACAAGTCATTGGAGACCTGCTTCTACACACATAAACAGATCCTTTGTATGCCTTCTATTTATTTCCATTTAAAGCAGATTAGTTTCCTCTGCCACAGTTGGCTAGTTCCTGGTCAAACACATCACAGACTACTCAGAAATAAAACATCTTCGCAGTTAAATGCAGAACTGATTATTTCATGTGCTAGTTTATCTAATTTAGGATGGTTTGGATCGTATATACCTTGGTGCCCTTGGATACCTCACACCAGTAAAGGTCATGGAATGATCACCCTTGAGATCATCGGTACTCTGTTGGAATCTGAGCTCTATCCATACCTGCTATAATTTGTCTTTAGCAAGAAGCATACAAACAGAGATTGTGGTGATCAAACAGCTCATATACTATTTACTGTCACCAAATAAAAGACGGCATCACACAATGATATCAATCTGAAATGCAAACATCTCATTTGTGCCTAGCACCAAACACACCATTTCAGCCTTTTTTTCATGAGTGATTGACTGGTTGTGAACTAACTGTTGGGTTTACTTGTTATTTTATTTGGTATAAATGTACCTAATGGCCATGCTTATATTTACATGACTTTATATGTGGTCTGCCAGTTTGGGAAATACTCATAAGTAGCCTTCCCCAAGTAGTACATGAAGGCAACTAAAACCAGTTATTTTTACTTATTTAGGAAGATTTTTCCTGTTTGTTGAAAAGTTTAACAAGGGTTAATTAAGATCCCCAAGAGTCTTCCACTGGTCCAGCAAGCTTAGGATCAGGTCTTAAATACTGTATATCATCGAGATGGAAATCCAAAGTGAATAATGAAAAGAGGATAGAAGTGACATAAATGATAAATAATTCCGATTGTGGAAGAAAGAATGACCTAAAATATCAAAACCTTGATAGATTTGTGTCTTGACACCTCCTGCCCATGCTGCAAATAACAGCAAGACATGTAAGTAATAGTCTTTCCTATCTAATCTTGCCAGAATTGCTCAAGAAATATCTTTTGGGGGGATTAACTGTTCCTGAACAGTTTCTCCAGTGGATTAGTTGAGAAAGCCTTTTTTTCTTGTCATGTCTTTCTCACCTATGAGGTTTTCCTTGGAAAAAAAAAGAGAAAAAAAAATAAAACCACAACAAAACCTTAACCCAGAAACTGTACTTTTTCAGATCTTATTAGAAAACACCACATTTCACTTGTCCCTTTTATCTCACTGTATTGAGGAAACAAGTAATGTTGCCACACTCATCTGGAAACTAAATGCTCAGGGGTAACAGACTCAGCAACTAAAGTAACTTTAGAGAAAACAGAAGAAGGATATGATTCTTGTTAAAAAACAACCAACCAACCCCTTTCAACATACATTCAGTAAATCACTGAAGGAGAACTTAATAATGGGGGCTATCTTTTAAAGCATCTTCCTCTGCTAGAGACAGCAGCAGAGAAATAGGGTGATTTCCGCAGCTTGCAGAGACTGGTTGCAGTCAGGAGAGATCTCAGGTGATCCAAATAAGTAGCTAGGACATTTTGCTGGCTTGGCTAGAAGTCTGAGAAGATCATTGTCTTTGTCAGGTAAGTCATAATTCCCAATTTCTGCTTTTCAGGGTCCATACCCACCTCTGTCTTCTAGGTGCTCACATAAACCCAGTGCTTCTTAGCATTCATGCTCCTTCGGTATAGACAATATCCTTCTCTTAATTTGTCTTGGGGATTATATGATACATCTGATCCAAGAGTTACTGAAATGGTACATTCTATGTTATTTTGAAAATCAGAGTATTACAAAATGGCTTTGTATATGCAAAGTGCAGCATCTTACTATGGGGCAATAGAAAAATTGAGGAAATGAGACATAGCTCTTTGTTACCAGACTCTCTTAGAAGAGTTAAAGTTCAGTTTGGATAATGTATTGGCTTTCAGAATTTTTATTGCAGGCCCTGTGCTTTTTTCACCTATGTTATAATACACCTTTCTCTGGTGAAAGTCATCCAACATAGAGCTTAATAAAGTTGCACAGCAAGTAATCCTATCCTTTGGTGGATAAAGGTAATATCCTGGAATATTCGTAGATATTATCTGTATCTCAATCTGTATCTCTGACTATCAATTCACCAAGAAAGATTACAGGAGCAAGGGTTATTATCATGCTCAGGAAAGAAATAACTATATTTCTAATGGGAAAGAGAGAAGTATAAGGGGAATGAAAAAGATTATAAATCCAGTTTTTCCTGTTGTAAGATCAGGAATGAAGGAGAGGGGCTATTTTTCTGCCTTCCTCATTGTATGATCTCTGTGAATAACAGAGCAAGATGAGGCTGTCAGGGTGCCTCCAGTCCCTTCTGGGATGCTAGCAGGGTCAGGCTGCACTGAGCACAGCCCCTACCCCTCTAGGACCTGACTGAGGGATGCTAGAGCCAGGGACACAATTCACACAATCAGAGGGATGGTTTACACACTTCTACATCCCCTTTGCCACCACACATTAAACCATTTTGTTTAATGCTGGAAAACCACACAAACCTTTTGCTCAGATTTGTTGTGGGTTAAACCCTTGTGGGATCTTGCTAAGGCAAAGTGACTTCTGAAGAACATACATGTAAAAACCAGAGCGTTACTCTGAGATACTGTCATTGCATGTTTATGTTTGAAGTGCTATAAACTTGTGCCATCACTTTCATTACAGACCCATATTTTCAGTGATGCATGTCCTGTCAGGAAAAATTATTTTAAAGCTGGGATTGAGCAGTGCAGTCCTCACCCTGTGAGGCTTATAAAGAGAAAAGGGAAAAGAAAAAATCCCAAACCATACTTTAACATAATAATATTGATTTTTAGCTGATTCATGACTCAGTGGATAAATATGAGCTTTTATCCTGCTTTGGGAACCCTGGGGATACATGGCTTGGATGTCCCTGCTGCTAAGGGAGATGTACTGCCTCTAGAATTACACTTTCAGTATATTAGACCAAGGAAGCTGTTTGTTGATAATGCCCCTGAGTTGGCTTCAACATTGCTTTATCATGTCCTCCAGTTGCAGTAGCCCATCCAGTCTTTTTAAGGCATTTTTTTACTTGCCCCTAAGATGGGCAAATTCGTGTGGTATTTCCTCTTGCCAGGAACCCCATGGAATTCATAAGTGGAAATTTTCCAAAGTTTTAGAATCAAAGATTCAGATTTTCTGCTTTTTCCATCACTTCACCATCTCTGAGTAATGTGTAGGGAAATAATTCACACAGTTGTGAATAGAGATTCGTGCCACACTCTCTGACTGATTTATATTAGATGGAACAAAGAAGGCAGGCTGTTGCCTGCAACGTGGCAGCAGACTGCAAGCTGTGACATCTAGGATGGCTTCAGGCATGTTCTTTGCTCCTGGACTGCCCCACCATGACAGTGTGGGCATGAGACTTACACCCAGATCACGGACAAGTTGCCCTCGGCCATGGCAAGACCTCCCCAGGCCAAAGAAACCTGTTCAGATGGCACCAGGTGTCCCTCCTACAAGGTGCTGACTGAAGCTCTCAGAAAGGAGAGAATGTTTTATAAAATATATGAGTATTATAAGCAACCTGGGTATGAAGGATGGAGGAAAATGATCTATCACCTTCGCCAGAAAGACATGCATAAGCACATCTTCCTGCAGCTTTTTCTCTGAGTATCTCTAGCTAAAGAGAAACAATATCATTCATCGTACACATTCCAATACAACGATTTGCATACACGACACACACACACAAGCACGTTCACTTTTCCTCTCATAGGTCTTAAATTATTAAACAGAATTTAAACCAGTAGCTTAATTCCCTATCTGCTACGCAGACAGGTATTACTAAACATGATCTTCTGGTTTGACATGTGGATTATAGAACTAAAATGCATGTGGTATATAAAACCCAGGCCTTCCTGCAGTGCACACTGCAATTTGCTCCTGGGATGGGTCCTTTTCTTTTTTGGCAGCCCAAAAGCTTGCTTTGGCAAGCAGATAGTGACCTCCCCTGAGCAAAGAGGATACATTAGGGTTGTGGATAGAAGAAAAGGGCATGTCTGGAACAATAATATTTCAGGTATTTTTCTAGTGTTATAATGGTCTCCTTGAAACCATAAATGAGGCCTTTAGCTGGTCTTGATAGTAGGTCTTTCAGTGCCAGGAGCCAGAGGACAGGCTTGCTCACATATGCTGAAGCACACATTCTTTTTTGACCTCTTTCAGCATCAGCTCTGCTTCTGGACAAAGCTTCCTTGAGCCCCAGACCGTGTGTGTCTACGTGTGCCTCTTTTATGGAGCACTTGAGCTCTCTTGGCTGTTTCCTGTCGAGGTGTTTCCAAACATCACCATCCATTGATCACCACTGCCAAGTTCCTCCAGAGCACAAGCATGATCAGCAAGGTGGCTCTTACTCCAGGACCTCCTCTAACTTGCAGGAAAGGTTAGAAGAAAACAGATTCAAAATCCACTGTGACCTTGCATAGCTGGTATCAAAAAGGGGGAGAAGACAACGTACAGAGGGGAGAAATTATGATTGCTGGAAATCCAAAATGGCAAGATTGCTAGCAAATGAAGAATTGCTGTAGAGGATATGTATTAAGACAACCTCAATTGCTTCACATTTATAGCTATTTTTGAAGGTATAATTTCAGTTTAAAGAAAATGGACCTAAAAGAGGAAAAATGCTTCAGCATCATCCAGCTGTAGGGCTGAACAGGCCTCTGCCTGTGTCTCCAGGCATGGAGATATTAATAGAATCGTAGAATGACAGGGGTTGGAAGGGACCTCTGGAGATCATTGAGCCCAACCTCCCAGCCAATGCAGGAACACTCAGGGCAAGTCACACAGGAACAGGTCCAAGTGGGTTTTGAAATTCTCCAGAGAAGGAGGCTCCACAACCTCCATGGGCAGCCTGTTCCAGGCTCTGTCACTGTCACAGTAAAGAAGTTTTTCCTGATGTTGAGGTGGAACTTCCTGTTTCCCCTTGTGACCATTGCCTCTTGTCTTATCCCAGGGCACCACTGGAAAGAGCCTGGCCCCTTCGACTTGACTCCCACCCTCCAGATATTTGTAAACATTCATTCCAGGTTAAACAGCCCCAGGGCTCTCAACCTTTCCTCATCAGAGATGTTCCAGTCCCTTCAGCATCTTTGTAGCCTCCTTTGGACTCTCTCCAGTATTTTCCTGTCCCTCTTGAACTGGGGAGCCCAGAACTGAACACAACACTCCAGATGTGCTCTCACTAGTGCAGAGTAGAGGGGGAGGGGAACCTCTCTCGACCTGCTGGCCACACTCTTCTTTATGCACCCCAGGAGACCATTGGCCTTCCTGGCCACAAGGGCCCATTGCTGTGCCATGGATAACTTATTGTCCACCAGGATGCCAAGGCCCCTCTCCATGGAGCTGCCCTGGCTGCAGTGTTTCCTCACCTCCTGGGGTCTGGAGGTAGAGCATGAACAACTCCTTGAAGTTAATTGAATTATACTAATTTAAAATTAAAAGAGAATAAGCCTTTTGTTATCCAGAATTAGAATTTTTTCTTTTACATAAGAAAAGGCAACATACATAGCATACATTCTTTTACATAAGAAAAGGCAACAGCATTTTATCAGGAAAGTAAAACCACATCTTTCTGTCCAGATCCTTAGGGGGTTCAGCTTTCCCACAAATAATGAAAGTGGGGACTTTCTGCCATAACACAATCCATCTAAAACTGATGATGAAGAGCAGAAGATCCTCCATGCTGTGAAAAGAAATCAGTCAGCAGCTCCTTTAATTTTTCTTTCTTTATAGCTACCAGATCAATGCGATACTCCCGAATGCAGAGGAAATTCTTCCATGAATACTGCTAAAGCATTATCATTTCCAGAGCTTGCCAAGAAAACGCAGGTGTTCCTCAAGCCCCGAGTAATAACAACCCTGGGCTCCAGGGTCTGGATGACAGGTATTCATGACAAAAGGAAGTAATCTTTCTGCGTGGGAGATAATTGCAGGTGATGTTTATTATGCCTAGGGTTGATAAAAATCAAATAGTGATTAAGGACATAGACAAAACTTCATCACTTTCTTCTTTTCTGCCTTATAATTAGATTCCGTAGCTAGACTCTCAACTATCAGGTGAAATTCAATACAAGAAGAGTCAAAGATGTTCTAGAATATTATGTTATAAAGGATATAACAGATCACTTCAGGGTCTCTGTCCTCACTTGCTCCTTCTACAGATCTTAAATCTTGTGTGGTTGCTATTTTCTTTTCTCATGGTTGCTCTGAACCTTGATCAGAAAAGTGTTCTAAAAAGACAAATGGATTAACTAGTAGACATGGAAATAATATATATGACAGTGGATTACATTCACTTTTTTTTCATTGTAGGAAGGAAACTCACTTGAGATCAGTCATGAGAAACCCTTGGTAAAAATAAACTGAAGCTGTCCCTGTTTATTTACAGCTAATAATTGCACAGTGCTACTGTGGACTGGGTAGTTTTCCAAATTGTTCCACGAGGAGCTTGCTGATCTTGGACACCAGTTTGGCTCTGTCTCTCTGCATGAGTTTTACACAAGTTTTCTTTCATTATCAGTAACGCACATGGAGTACACTGACTGGTAAGAACAGGGTAGAAAGCAGCCAATACTTGTTATTTCACTGTTTGTGTTTATTTTAAACATTTACTGCATCGCAAAACAACTGAAGGAGATGACAGGGCAGAGTTACAGTTGACTGAAAGACTCTTCCTTTTTTAGAGAAGTTTTATCCATGTGCTCCATGCTAGTGGAGAGATGAGGGGTGTTGTTAACCTGTTGAACACAGGCTGAGGTGGCTGCTAAGTGTCTCGGGAAAATACGAAAAACGACATCAAAACCAGACCTCAGTACTCTTTTGACTGAGCTATTCAGTGAAAAGGAATCTAATCCTGGTGGATTCTTCCCATTTTCATTGGAGAACATGTGGCAGTATGGTGTTTTGGCTGTTACAGAGCTGATTAGTTTTAATGTGAGACTAACACCAGTAAAAGGTCCAGGTAAGTGGGTATGACACCCTGTGTTTTGGTGGGAGCTTTCAGAATGGGTGTTGTTTTGAAATCAGTCACATACTGAGCTCTCTCTCGGAAATTTGAATCCCATTTCATCTTGTCTGGTAACATTAATCTAAAGAAAAGTTAACCCATTCTTTCATTTGTCTTTTTGCTTTGCTCGAATTCCTCCTTTCTGTAAGCCTATTTCACTTAAAGGCTGGCAGGAAAACAACATCTTGTAACATATATGATTGGTTTGCCACTGATGTCACCAAGAGAGATTTCAGATCACTTCATTTTTTGTGGCTGAGAGCTAGCCTATCAAGGCAGTGTGGATTCCCTAGTCCCCTGCCTTTGGGTCATGATGAGAACAGGATCAAAAGAAAAAAAGAGTTAAAATCTCTTCATCAAATTATTGGGGTTTTTTTCCTGAGGAACAGAGTAGTCCTTCCAAAAAATGCTAATACGTTAAAAGCTTCCTTCAGCATTAGGCTATTTTGAAAAGGTCTTTAAAAATCTAAGATATTATTCATCCACAAGAGCAGTATCATTTATTGACTATGCACATAAATGATATCTAAACTAGATGAAATTAAGCAAGATGAAATTAAAGACATCAGGCTGATACGGTTACCTTATTTCTTAGTGGACACTAATCTCCAGGCAATTTAAACTAATGCTTGATCCGTAGCTTTCTGATCCATACATCCACATACATTGCAGTGTGTGTTTGCCCACATGCAAAAGGATGTTGCTTGATTCTTCAGCAGCAGTCCTGTCCAACTTGGTATGCTATCAGCAAGTTTATTGCCTTGTATTTTCATTTTGTTTCAATTCATTCACAGTCCTGCAGAGTGTTCTGACTTCTTGACTCCTGTGCCTCTGTGAGCTCTTCTAGGACAGGCACATCTCCTGCTGCTCCAGGCAGGCTGCAGCACCTGCATATATCAGCTCCAGCAACTCCCTTCCTCACTCCCTCGCTCTCCAATTAGTTTTGCATTTGTATTTTTCCTGGAACATGCTCTACTCTAGACCCATGGAGAGCCACCCCACATGTTTTGCAATAAAATAAATGTTGTGTTTGCTCCCAGCTGTAGAAAAGAACCCATGAGATGACAGATGGGATGCCTCAGAGATAAGGTCTTGTTCGGTGTCAGTTAAGGATCCTAAAAGCAGCTCTTCAGTTTATCATGATAAAAAAAAATTGATACAAAAGTTTTTCATACTGGCTGTTGCTCCATCTCTCTTGACTACAAAGAAAATGCCAGTACAGCTACATTTCGGGTAGTTCCATATGACACAGTTTGTCTAAAAACCTGCCAGTTATGGTCAATGGTCAAATGATCATTTTGAATTAACACAAAACCCAAGTATGTTTAGTATTCACCTCCTTTTTGCCCTCCATTTTGATTGCAAAATGTGACTTAGATTCACAGGCTCGAACTAAAAACTTTTAAACTAATAACTTTTAAGTCAAAAAGACTGAACTGAAGGCAAGGGCATGCTGTACCTCATTAATAGTGCTTCCCAAACTATGGGCTTGGAAATAACATATCTATTTTAAAAAGGCTGCCTGGGCTTATTGGAGGGATTACATAATTCCTTCATTACCATGGTAAGCCAGTTAAAGCAATAATTAAAATTAGAATTTCCAAGTCCTTAAAGTTAGTGGACCTATAGAAAAGCCTCCAGTGAAAAGAAGCCTTAGAAAACCTTATCAATATATCACAAATCCAAAAGGAATCAAGAATCCATAAGAGCTGTTACATTAAAATAACCTAAGCCTTTAATAGACTGCTGTGCAATGAGTCTTTTAGTCTCTTAAATGCCTGTGAATTGAAAGTTACCTTCCCTGAGCTAGAACATTAAAAAGCTTTCCAGTATATTTAAAATAGTTAAGCAATCAGGTGGAGAATTTTCAGGTAATACACAAGGAGTTGAGCTCTAAAGTCCACAATTCCAGCACAGAAAGAGCGGCAAAGCAAAAGCAAGCTGTGTAAAAAATACATATGATCATGTAAATTAAAAATATTTTTGAAGCCAAACTCTTCTGCCCAGCCTGAGGAAAAGATCCAAATATCCTTCATTAATAAAGAAGGCATATTTGGTTAGATTATCCCCATATGTATAATAACCTCCTCCCTTGCAGAACGTGTTAGAAAGAGCAGAAACAGTGCTCTGCTCAATAGAAAAACAAGCTGCAAAAAATCATTTATTTCAATCACAAGGTAACAATTTTAATAACGGACATTTCACGCAAAGAAGTGAATAAATATGAATATCCACTTAAAATTGCTCTACTAGAAGCAATTGTAAAAAATATAATACCTAGCTAATGGCTAAGTGGAATTTTACGAGAGTGTGTGCTCGTGGATGACTTTTCATATAGAAACAGGCACTGACATCTATGCATCATTTTAAAAGCCTTCTGTTGCGAGCCTCTATTTTCGTCGTTGCTGAGTGAGAAGAGGAGCCAGCCCAGTTTAAAACAAGAGGAAACTGAAACACTGCACATCTAAAAAGAGCAAGTGTGACAGAAGTGATTTCTGCTCTGACATTTTGAAGAACTACAGAGTAAAGAGAACAAATTCTGTCTGGAAGAGTGTAGATGTGACAGGTATCACTTGCCTATCAGAACACGGGACCAATATAAAATGTAGTATCTGGTAAATTCAATCCTGCCTTTTCTCCACAAAAATCAGGAATGAATTTGTTATATCTGCTTCCAGACACCTGAGAATATTTTTTTTCGTCCTTTCATTAGTGACTGTCTTTCTTCTTTCTCTAAAATATATTCTCTGCACTTCAAATGTCCAATGCTTTTCTCATGACAGTTTAAACCCCAGAGTGACTGTCACATCTTAGGTGGCATTATGAGCAGCGTGCAAGAGGTCACTCCTAGGCTTAATTACTTTCCCTGAATGAGTGCCATTCCACTTTCATTGCCTTCTCATTTGGACATGGGTCTCTAACTCTTTTCAGACACTTTTGAAGTCGCCTGCACAAGCACAAACTTCTCAGGGCAAAGCTTTCCTCCCACATATATGTGTATAGAGCTAAGATGAAGCACCTATGGATTTGTTTGGACCTCCAGCACTTCTACTGCAAATTAACCACACAGTAAGGTGAACATGACTCTCTAAAGTTACCAAACAAAGACAAAGAAAATCATGGCCCATGCCTTAGTCAGTAGTGAAGACAAAACCATCCCCATTTGCCATAAACCCATGTTGGACCTCTGAAATACAGACCTACCTGAGCTGCATCATTTCACAAGGCAGCTCCACTTGTCTGAGGGACCATGCCACATCCTCTTGGCAAGCCTGGAAAAGGAGAGGACATCACCATCAACTGTGACAGCCGAGCTCTTGTCATGACAGTCTCCATATATTTGATAGAGTCTTCATTGTGTCTCCCCATGGAGAAGCACTCGTGGGTACTCACAGAGCCCCTTTTCCATGCATGTCAGTTTGCTCTCATCCTTGTGACAACATTGACAGGAAAACAGAAGAGTAGCTCAGAGCAATAATAACAGGTTTTTAAATTCAGGAGATATTTGACTGACATGTTTTCATCTGAATACCATCAGACTATCTATGCAGCTTGCAAATAATGTTGGCATCATTTGAGTAGACTTTCAAATGCATGAATTCCTTTTTCCCAATTTTCCAAAGGCAATTCTCATTCAGCTGGTGTAAGTAACATACTAGATAATGTTTCAACAGTCCCTGGAGGCTGGAAATTAGCCTTTCTAGAAATACTTTCCAGGGTTTGGGTCAGAAGGTGTGTTGGGGTGTGCTGAATAATTCTAACCTCTGCAGATGTGTATGCCAGAACATGAATGGTGAAAGAGCTGATGGAAAAATTTACTTCCCGTCTCTGTAAGTACTAATATTATTCTATAAGCTGCAATGTAATGGACTTATTCAATTAATTTTAATTTATGTAGGGTTGTTTTCTTTCAATTTTTCAACAACTCTCAAAGAAAATTATGTTAATTTTCAGATTAGTTATTTTTTTATTCATTTGCACATAAGAAAAAGGCAAGGACTAATGCAGGTTGAGAACAAAAAAAATACCAGAAACCAAAACTAAGAGTCTTTTACATCTTTAAAACACTAAAATACAACTAATTGTTCTTTGTTAATAATTTTTTTTCTTATTATTATGAGAAGTGCTAAGGCACTAAAAATTTATCAACTAACCTTTTATTTGAGGCCTCCTTGTTGCTTTTCTAGGTAAATGAAATAAAACAGGCACATCCGTGCACTGTCTCCTTTAAATGATTGTTACTCTAATATAGCTCAATACAAAGACAAGTGTGACTCAATATCTGCATCACTGATGCTACTGACACGGAGTCATTCCAAAGTACAAACTATGAACACCACCCCATACTGGAATATGTCATTCAACATCTTGCATTTGCGGGAGCTGCACAGAGAGACCAAGTTATTCTCCTACCAAGTGACTAAGCTTGCTCATCCCCTAATTGGTCCCCAGTAAGAAAGTTCTCACCTGGTTCAGAAGCAGCCTGGGGAAAGGGAGAACTGTGCCTTCCACCTACACACACATCCACCCACAAAAGTCCCTGACTCAAAGGTTCACGTGGCTTGCTGCTTCTGCTGCTGGCCTGATTTGATTTCCTTAGCTGCCCTAAGAGCCCTTAAAAATCCATCCAGCAGGCAGAAGTGCCAGAAGCATCAACCATGTGCCTCAGGACCCGATGTTTCTTTATTTCCATGAAGCAAACTAATAGTGACAACCTGAGCATGAAGAATTCACCAAGAGGGCTCTGGCGAGCAGTGCTGCTGTAGCTGCTGTGGCACTTGCAGCACAGGGGCTGAGTGGTGAGGTAATGGAGGGTTTCTCTCCCCAGTTCTCAAAGTGATGGCCCATGAGAAATCACCTGGCTGGCCAGTAACCCCCAGTTAGTCCCAGTGTAGTGTGCAGCATTCACTACGTGAAGTACGCAGCACCTGCTGGGGAGCAAGGAGCTAGGCAAGAAGCTACTGTGTGATGCTAATTATTAGAGGCTAGGAAAGGTAGTGGATGAAGTAAAATGAATTTTGGTCAATGAAGGTGACAGAGAAGGTGTAGCAGCTTCCTCTGCACCATGAGACATTGCCAGCCAGGGTCAGAGAGCGACAGAGCTGCAGCTTCTCCCTCCACCAGACAAACTCGCCAAATTTTTGCACAACACTGGGCTGAAAATAGACCAAAGTCAACACACACGAGTGCTTAAAGAGCTTCCTTGTGCCCTCTCTTTCTGAGCCTCTGTCCTGGCATGGCAATGAAAGGCTTGGATCACTTGCCATGCAGTGAATCAAAAGTTATGATTTTGCAGACACAGAGGAGAAAGTGTTCACTGCTGCTTCTGATGTTGTTAATGGAGCAACGAACTACCGGGGCCAGCTGCCCCATTAAGTCTCTCTACCCTCCCAACACAGTATGTAGACATTACACAAGTCATTACTCACTTTATCTGTACTATACATACGTGGTGAAATTCTGACAGCTGGAGTCAGTGAGATTTTACCATCGATCCATCAGAATGACTATTTCATGAGCCATTATCTTAGTCACATAAAGGAGGATAACACTTGTTTTTTTTCCAATGTGACACTTGACCTTCAGATAATCACACAGAAGATACTGCTGTTACTAAAATTTAGTTTAATTGACAATGAAGGGAAACGACCCAGTTCTACAGTTCGTGAATATATTACAAACTCTCCAAACAGCTGTGAAGCGAGAAGCAAAGGCTTATGGAGGCAAGAGGAAACACCCATGGGCTGTCTGCAGGCACACTGGCTTCCCAGGGGAAACTGGTTGTCTTTGAACTGGCCAAGACACAGATAAAGGAGAAACAATCCCTTCCATGTGTCAATACTCCTGTTATTAAAGTCCTGTAAAGTTTGTACGCTGCTGATCAAAGGAGGAAGGTGAGACAACAGCAGAAGGAAAGTGCAGTGAAAGCATGAAACTGAGATTCCCCAATTTTGGCAGAGAAACATGGGAGAGCTGCAAACTTCAGTACAAAGGAAATGCATCAGGTCTCAAATGCATTTTCAGGTCAGATTTTCAAGCAGTTTTCTCCGTGGTGTAAAACCTTAAACATGAGTTTCCTGTGAAATGAGTGTCTTAGATGTTTTAGCTAGGTCATCAGAATAGCCTCCTATCCACGATATTTAGGACATAACTTTGAAAATTTCATTTATCCCATCTCAGTGGGACAACACACTGAGAAAATTTTCCCTCCATGAACACACGAGAAAAGACAAATCCCCCATCCATATGTCATAGACTTTTTGAAATTGAAAGGACAACACGAAATATTGAAGATTTAATCAGCTTCATGCTTTTGTGCATTGCCAAATACAGACAAAAAAAAAGTAATAAAAATTACAGTATGGAGAGTAATAACTTAATCTCTTATCTAGAGGAGTTTCATATTGGTGCAATAACCCTCCTCTTTGGTACAATACTGGTACAAACTGTATTTCCATCAGGGTAAACTGGTATGCATGTGTTATGTAGGTCAGAAATCCATTAGCTATAGGCCATTGTAAAGGAATGGCAAGAGATTTGTGTGATCCTTCTAAAACTGGTCATTTGCAGATAAAATTAATCATTTGATTAAGATAAAGCCTTTAGGATCAGGGCCTCATTGTGTACAACCCCCTTTGCCTTCTTCCCCATGATTTTAAGTGGAAGAGCAGAAATGGGAGCAGTTTGGTGGACCAATGTCCCCATGTTCACAATGGACTCGGGTCTTTTGGTTACCAGCCTGTTGTTCTATCTGCTGTGCCTTGCTGCTTCACAGAGTCACCTTGGCATTTAATGTATCTAAAGTACATTAGGTGTTTTGTGTGCTTGATAATGGAGGAAATGCCAAAGGACTACCCATCTTCTAAACCCAGACTCAGTACTGGCAGAGCTCACTGGTGAGAACTGATATTCATTAGTAGTGCTTATTGCTAATTCATAGTGGAGACTGTCATTGAAATATCACAAACCAAACTGGCACTCCCTGCCATTAGGGACCCGCAGGCAACACATTCATTTCCTCTACAGTGATTAAATATGCACAGCGTATTCTTTCCTCCTGATTTGTATAAAATGAAGCTATTTGATGAGTCCATCATGCCCTCTTAGGTATGCATCATAAATAAATCCCAAAGCATTTAGTAAATGTCCTCAGCTGCAGGGATTACCAACAAGGGGATCAATTATGCAAATTACTTGGGCCTTTAGAGTTGGACATACATACTGAGAAATAAATTAATGATCAATATAAAACTTCAGCTTTCTCCCGAAATCTAGAAAGCTTTTTTCACTTGATTGTAGACTTAAGCCCTTTTTAGCTGCTACATTTTTCCTGTAAGCGCTGGGAGTTTAGCCTTAGTGTTAACAATGTTTTCTTTACCTGAAAGACTTGTGCAACACAATAGCTTGACAGAAGAAAGAATAGAATAGAATAGAATAGAATAGAAATATAATAGAACAGAACAGAATTCTCTGTACTACTGTCATAGAGTACCGGCTTCCCATGTGCCACTGTGTTTTCCCCTTCTTTTTCCTTGTCCTTCCTAGTCTACCAGCAAGTCTTGCCACATTTTTCTTCTCAGTGCCTTCCAACTCACATGACTTCTTCCTGAGGGACTGCAGCTGTCAATTTTTTTTTGCTGAGCTTTAAGCTGGTGTCATGTTAGGTCCCGTAACATGGATGTTCCGCTCAGGCTGTGGATTCTAGGACACTTTTCTCAGCTGGGGCTATTGCTTCCTACCCAACAAGGGAAACTTCTCTCTCATCTCCTTAGCCTGCCTCTCCTAAAAGGGTATTTCAAGAAGAGATCACCTTTAGGCTTCTCCCATGTGGCTTTGGATCACTGCCACTCAGGAAAAGACTAGACTCTGAAGTCCTGCTCCTCATCCACTCATCGTGAGGACACATACTGTTGTTCTGGGGACAGGGAGCTCACAGAGCTCATGGATAGACTTGTGAAGACACCCTGGACTGCTCTTCCTTGGCTGAGTGCATGCATGGAGGACCTGCACCCTCAGCTAAAATAATAATAATAAATAATAATAATAATGTATAATAATAATAATAAACAACTACCCTGGAGAGTCCAAACTTTCCTTGATGACAGTCTCTATTAGCCTGGTTTAAGAAAACAAAATAAAAGTGGAATAGAAGGAGTCTTCCTATAACACGCAAAGCTCTGGCATCATATGGGGTGAAGAGCTGCTGCAAACCCAGCGTGCACGGCTCCGGTGAGGGTTGTGAGCACACAGGAAAAATCCACCCCAGCATCCAGCTCTTGCACACGTGCGGAGGCACTTACCAAGCCACACTAACTCTGCTGCAGGGTATCTTTTGCCTTCTTATTGTGCAGGGATTAAAGCTTGGCTGCCTTGATGAGAAAGCTGCCCTGATTGCTCATGAACTCTCAGCATTCCCAATTAAAATTGTTTTAAAGAGACGGGAAAGGCAATCGGAAAGCAGTTCCCACTCTGTCCTTTAAAACAAACTTAATTTTAACACCTAATTACATGCATTGCAGGCTCGTTCCTGTTTCCTTCGCCAAGCTGCTTCTCGGTTTTGATCTCACAGGGTGCTCACCCTCGCAGGGAGGGAAGCTTCAGCTAGGAAAGAAGCAAGGGCTGTTGAAGGAGAGAAAGCTTGGCTGAACAGTGAGACCAGCAGCACATTGCTGTCTCTGCTGCTCACCTGCTCTATGACCTTGGGCATGTGACAGTGGCAGTCGGGACTTCAGTTCCCCCGCTTTTAAATAGAGGCAATAATTTTCCTCCTGCGTATCGTGCTCGGAGACACAGGACCACAAAGTGCTAAACTACAGCAGTAAAACCATTCCAGTAGCCTAATGACAGTAGCAGAATACATCAATTTTTCCCCATCTTTTTGAACTCGGCTAATGAAGAGAAAAGAAAGCCCCTGCCCTGGCTGAGATCAAGCAGCAACTGTGAAAGCGATGCACCGAAATGTAGGAATCACACTGGAGTACAGGAATTCTGTTACATGGCTGTTTGCAAATTAATGGCTAAATCAATTAAATGAAAGCATGGGATTTCTCTTGAGGAAAGCCTAGTCACAATCGCCAGGAGAAGGGGAGGGGTTGTGGAGTGGGGATGACATAATCACGTTTGCGAATCACCAGCAGTGTGCATGCTTTAATCCATTAATGGGGTTTTTATCTGTGATCATAAAAAGCAGGTTACATTCAGCCTGGAAGGGAATGAGGGTTGGAGGAGAGGGGAGGGGAGAGAAAGAGCAAGAGAGAGAGACACACACAGAAAGCAAGAGAGGAAGAGAGCACAATTCACTCGGTGAATTGCTTGCAAGCTTGGGGCTGATAATTAGGGATCTCAGGAGAGCAGTTTCTCAGAATAACCTGCTCTTCTTGGAATGGACCGAATGGAGACAGTGGTTCAGTCCTGCTGATATTTTTTAAGCCCTCCTCGCAGTTTGATGGGCATTCCCAGTGCTTTTGTGCACGTCTCGGAAAGCGTTGACGTGGAAAGGAGCAGCGAGGAGGGGGAGGTTGGAGAAAAAAAACTGCAGCTCTTCTAAAAATACAAAGGGCATGCAAGAGTGCGAGCAGGCTGGGGAGGAGGGCAAGGTGAGCGCGCCTCGCACCATGATCCCCAGGTGCCGGCACGGCGCAGTTTCGGCGATGTCCCTTCTGTGACTGGACGCACCATGAGCATCTGGGAGGTGATCCTGGCTTTCGTGGTGGTGGTGCTGATGCTCGTGGCCCTGCTGGCCAACGTGCTGGTGCTGATGTGCTTCCTGTACAGCGCCGACATCCGCAAGCAGGTCCCGGGATTGTTCATCCTCAACCTCACCTTCTGCAACCTGTTGATGACTGTTTCGAACATGCCCCTGACCTTGGCTGGGATCATTTACAAGAGTCAACCAGGAGGAGATCAGATCTGCCACGTTGTGGGCTTCCTGGAGACTTTTCTCACCACGAACTCCATGCTGAGTATGGCAGCTTTGAGCATTGACAGGTGGATCGCTGTGGTCTTCCCTCTAAGTTATCACTCCAAAATGAGGTACAGAGATGCTGCTCTTATACTGAGCTACACGTGGTTACACTCGGTGTCCTTCCCGATAGTGGCAGCTTCTCTCTCCTGGGTGGGTTTCCATCACCTCTATGCCTCCTGCACCCTGTACAACAAGAGACCAGAGGATAGGACACAGTTTGTGATTTTCACTGGGGTCTTTCACACCCTCAGCTTCCTCCTCTCCCTTATAGTCCTGTGTTTCACATATCTAAAAGTGCTGAAGGTGGCACGGTTTCACTGTAAGAGGATTGACGTGATCACTATGCAGACCCTGGTGCTGCTTGTGGACATCCATCCCAGGTAAGGTGCCTGTGTGTTTAGCAAGTGAGATGATTCAATGCAGGGGAAGTGAGGATGGGGTCCAGTGTTATGATAAATACAGTCTGATCTGTATCACAGCAGGGGATGGGGAGGGGGAGAAAACAAGCGTCTGTCTTGCCTGTTTCTATTCTGCATGCTTCTTTTTTACTTGTGTTTATTTTTCCGGTTGCAGAAGCAACTCTTTTTTTGTTGTTGTTGTGTTAAGGGCTTGTTTTGGGAGAGAGAGCAAAGAAACAGGCAGTTTTGGTTGAGCGTGCACTTCTCTTCGAGACAGTGGTCAGACCACTGCCCTTTGTCTCTGAAGGTGGATTTAGTGGTCGATAGATTTGCATTTTTTGGCACTGTCAGCCCAAAAGGTTGCTGGGTCCCTGAGAGGGAGCAGGCTGAGGCTGCACATGCCCCTCCAGTGGGACCGCAGAAAGGAAGCTGAGTGCTGGGTGCCACTTCTTTGCCCAGCAGTTTCCCTATTGCTGTGCTCTCTGTAACTTTCTCTTTCTCGAAGGCAGAATTGTAAAGGAAATAACATCAGCAAAATGCAGATGCTCGAATGCCTTTACTAAAATCCAAGTGAGAGAGACTTCAGTAGCAATAACACAGCAAGCAAGGGATGTATAAAGATAATTTCAAATGAGTATCTTTAAGCAAGCTCCTTGTGCCTTGACACAGGGGGGAGAAAAGTCTCCAGGAGCTGGGAGGATAGTGGGCTTGAAGGCAAGCACCAAAAAGGGATGAATGTGTGTCGGGATGCTGTGCAAAAGTGACATGTCAGGGATTATGCACAAACTATAAATCTTCCGTGAATAGGCTCTGTCTGGATCTGGAAGGGATGCAGAACTGTCTGGAGGAGGGATGGTAGGAGAGGTGGCTTTTTAGGGTCGCTAGTGAAACTAAAGGAGAAAAAGTCTTTCTGGTTATTGAAGTCTGAGGGCAGTTCTGGGCAGGCAACAATCCCGGCGAGGAGCTGGGAAAGATGCCCGGGGCACAGGGGAGGAGGAAATCAGTGTGTGCTTTCAGTACACAATGGCTCTGCCCAAGAGCAATGGAGAGGATAAAATGGAAAGAACCAAAACAGGCACTGCTGAAAGGATGTGGGACCAGGCTGGTGAGAAGGGAGCAGCAGGACAAGCCACCGTGATCTGCCTGGGAAATGGGGATTTGAGAAATGAACCTGCACAGATAAGGCAGGACAGAGCGAGACAGGGCAGCTGATGGATCCTGGCTGAGGGCTGAGATGCTCGGGTGTGATGGGGCAGATGGGTCTAAGACCCAGATATGACTGGGACAGGGTGACAGAGTCAGTGAGGAAGCTCTGCAAAGGGGAAACCAGAGGCACTGGTTGCAGCGTGAAAAGAAATCAGCCTGGGTTGCTCAGAGGAACTAGTCTGTCTGGAGCTTAGTGTGGCTGGAGCAGGCGACTCAAAAGGGAAGGGTCTGATGTATTTGCCTGGAAAAAAACCCGAGAAAATGGTTTGGCTAGGTAGGGTGACAGAGCAGCTGCAAGGCATGAGTGTGGTGCTTGGGAGACAGTCAGAGACAGGATCTTAAGGTTCAGACTGTCTCTGACAGAGACTGAAGGGAAAAGTCAGAAAAATGTTGGCAGCTGGCAGTGCAGGGACACGTCTGATATACGGGAAGAAGTCTGTGCGGAAGAGGGGAAAGCTGAGAGCAGTGGAAGAGGGCAGTCCCACACCACACATCCCACCTGACCCCCCAACCCCCCCCCCCCCCCCCCATCCCATTGCTGTCCTGTGTTCTGAAAGCTGGAGGCAACCATCAGCTCTCTCCATGTGCAGCCAGCCAGGAGCAGAGCTGCAGGACTGAGAGCACATGTGGCTGTCCTCAAAACAAAAGGTCATATTTTGGAGATTCCTAAGCCTAAGGCAAACAAGTCTGAAAGGATCAAGGCAGGACAGCACACTGTTACAGGAACAGAAACATTTGCTGAAAATTCTCTAGTTAAGCTGTTTGATCTGTCTCTTGACCAAGAATGCTGAGCCGAATTTCGGGCAAGTCCTGTTACTGATCTTGAGAAACACGTGTATAAATCTTCCTTTATCCCCCAAGTCACACAGAGGAAAAAAACACCCTTCTGCCCTACGTGCTGTCTGGCTGCTGAACTGTGCCTTGACTGGTCCTCGTTCCTGCACACACTATGAGCTGTGGTGGTTACTCCCAGAGCAGTGCCATAAACCCACTGGGGCTGTTTGAAATAGCAGTCAGTATGCCTAATGCTTAAAATATGGCTGGACTGAGCAACAAAGTTGAGGAAAAAGGGCAAAAATCTCACTGGTATTTCTCCTCCTCTGCATTTTTTCTGGTCTCGGATAATTTGAGGGTGTTGGTGCAATTTGTAACCATCTTAATGAGGGGTGGATTCAATGGGACTGTGGGGATAATTCCTTTCTTCAGAGGAGACAGAGTGGTACAGGCACCTTGCTGCACACAGTCTCTATTGCTAACTCCTATTTACCTTTCACATCAGTTTATTCTAATGCCTCTCTGTAAGAAAGGAGAATTTCAGCTTCTTTTCTAGACTACAGAAATAGTGATTGATTTGACCTACAGTGGTGCTGCCTTAACTGGTGATAACTACGCTGCTGAAAGAGTTAGCTCTGACATAAGAAAGGCATAATTTGAATTATATAAGTGGTATACATACAGGCAATTTCAGTGTTTACTACAGTACCTAACAGCATAGATGGGGCTGCTGGGAGAAGGCACACGAGAGAAGAGTTTGTAAGCCTGCCTTAGACTACTTTGACTTCTCTGGCTCTCTGCACAGTCTCGTTTCAACACTGAGAAATGTGTATGGACAATTTTCTGCTTCCTATGACTCGGAATCCACCCGCAAGGGGGTCTAGCGACAGGCGTTGTGACAGATGGCTTTATTACCTGTGACTTGGAGAGACACGAGTGATCTTCTGAAGATCATTCAAGACGAGTACAAAAGGAACCTCTAAATACCACACAAAATCGTGTGAATGTTTAGGGCATGTGTCCTTTCAAGTTAGCTTAGGCATTTTGACTGGATACTGCTTTTTCTTGACTTTGTTCTTAAGACCAGGATATCTTAGATATTGTGAGAGGTTTGGGCAAGACTTCACTTAAGTGATTAACCCATGTATTTCTTCACTCAGATTATCTATACTATCTTTTTGGTGTATCCAGCTCTACACATCTTAAGGTCCAGTATCTCATAAACTTTGTTTAAAATACCAGACCTTCAAAGGCATACATCTCAGACTTCCCGGAATATGAAAATCTTTAAGTGAAAGCTTAGTCAATAATCCAGTTCTATTACTGGTGTCACTACTGGAACTTGCATACATGTTCTTATCTTAGTGCATAAAAGTGCGTGCAAAAGCAAAATATCCATCTGTGTACATTATCTATATGAAGGAGTGAGATAAAACACTTTCCTCTGTGATGTGGTATTTATTAGCAACATCTGGAAAGGCTGAACAAAAGAAATTGGTTGAAGTCTATCAGGACTTCCCAAGTCATGTGTGAGTTCCAGGAGTCAAAGACAGCTTTGTATGTGCCAGTAAGGAAAAGATGTAAGTTAGGAAACTGTTAGAGACAAAAAATACACTACCTTCTACACCCTAAAAACATCCTAATTGAACCTACTTCGGAGATTCTTTTTCCTATATCACCACGTGCCTGGGACACTATGAATTTAATAACATACATCTTATGCAAAGCTGCTAAACCTCTAAGATAATCCATCTGCAACTAAAAATACTAGTTCTCCAGCTCTTGCAGAACTGAAAGCACATAGGTTTCCTTGAAAAGGTGAACTTTTTTTCCTTCTCAACTGTCATTTCTCATTGCAAATAACTCAGAACACAGAAACATAGAATACCAGGTTGGAAGAGAACTCAAAGATCATCTGGTCCAACCTTTCTTGTTAAAAGCCCGGTCTACACAAGCTGGCCCCACACCCTGTCCAGCCAAATCTTAAAAATATCCAGTGTTGCAGAGATCATTCCAATGGCTGATTGTTCTCCTTGTGAAAAATTTTCCTCTTGTGTCCTATCAGATTCTTCCCTGGAGCAACTTGTACCTCTTACACCTTGTCTTTGCCATGTGACTCCTTGTGAAAAAAGAGTCTCCACCTTCATTGTAGTCACCCTTTACATACTGGAACGTGGTCATAAGGTCTCCCCTGAGCCTTCTTTTCTCAAGGCTGAACAAACCCAGTTCTCTCAGCCTTTCCTCATGTGGCAGCTTCCCAGAACATGTAACACTTTTAGATGTGTTTTCATTCTACTTAGACATATTCTTTAAGAGTGAGATGATTTGTTATTTCAAGCAGAAAAACATTTTCCTCCAGTATTTTGTTCTTTTTGCCATCTTGGTGACTGCTCTGAGGACTGGCAGTGTAAGACCGTATATAAAATGGATCAAAGGAAATGGGTTTTCTTTACCACAACGAAAAAGTAGCATAAGAACTCACTGCCACAGAGATCATCGAAGCACACTGAGATCCTCAGGACATGCTGTGTTCATAGAGAGGGGTTTCAGGACTGCAGTCTGGCTTTGGTTCTGCTCTTTCCTGAAGGGACTAGTTCAGATACGGATGGGTCTGGGAGATACAAACAGTGCTGCCCATCCAAACTACTTGCCTGGGGAAAACAGTAACTCATCCACTTCCCTCAAAATACAAAGCCAGAGTAGGAGTTACACAAGAGGAGGAGGATGAGTTTTCATGGTATCACTCTTTTAGCAAACAAATGTGCTGATTTTAAAGGGGATCTAGGGTGGAAGCATGGTCTCAGCCTTGTGCTCCTATCACCTTGTCAGCACACCAAGGATCTTAGCAGCTCTCTGGTGGCCTGCTGAGACCATCACCAGGAAGCTCAAAGGAGTAACTCTTGCCCTAAAATGCCACAGGTAAGATAAAAAAACAACCCAGGGTTTGACTAATTTGTATCCGCTTAGTGGGGAATAAGGCTGGTTTGGGGCAAGAGATCAGAACATCACAGCACTGTGGGTCTGTTGTTTAATTCCCATCTCTGCAGGGCCTTCAGTACAGTGACCATGCAGAGCTGCACAGGCTGCCAGAAGATTTGTGGCCACACAATTCACAGCTGTGGGATGCAGTGATTGCTCCAATGTTGGGCTGAATATTCACAGCGTGTTTTTTCCCGTTATGATTTTATTGTGGTTTATTGCTCATCTTGCTGGGAAGGTTCTCCTATCTAAGACAGTGGTGTTGGAATTGCTGTTTCCAGGGAAGCAGCATGATGCCTACCTACCCCTCTCTGCATACCTTCCACATCTCTGAATATCAGGAGGCAAGCTCTGGCCTGCAGATACAGTTTGCAGTAATTCAAAGAGGAGCTGTGACTGAATTCCACCAATCTGACTACATATGAATCGATATAATGGGTGTGTGCCTGTGTGTGTGTGCATATAAATAGATAATCATGTATTTCTCAGTAATTGTTTTTGGAGGGTAAGATGATCATACAGTGCATTAGTACTTGGTACTGTCCCATATAAGCCAATACCAGGTGCACTGCTTTTATGTCAACACAACACTTACTGGAAGGATTGATTTCCATCATTCCATAAGTAAAGCCATTAAAACCTGCTACCTGATATTATGATTCACATTCTTGTTTGTGTTGAATGTCACACAGCGTAAGAGAGCGTTGTCTAGAAGAACAAAAGAGACGGAGACAGCGAGCAACAAAGAAAATAAGTACCTTTATCGGTACTTTTATACTTTGTTTTGCACCTTATGTAATTACAAGGTAAGTGTGAACCTACATACTGGAAAAGTCTACTGAGATGCATTCTTAACTCAAAAGAAGTAGGGCACTAGGAGCCAGAGAACGATTCAAGTCTCCTGTGAAAATTTTGTGCCCTGTTTCCACTCTTATGTCAGAGATTGCATTTACTGAGGTAACAAAACTATATGAACTATCATAGCACTTACCCAGTACATTCCCCATGCAGTCTGAGGGCCAAAATCTGTTCAGCCAGCCGAGTCGAGATGTTGGTCTCATAGGCGTGATTTAGTTCACAGGATTTTGCAAACTTTTTTCAGGTCAAGTAGTCACCTACTCATCAGATTACCTTCCCATTTTTGGGGGTGATCTGCAGGGGAAGACACTTGTATGAATAGATCAGACCGTAAATAACTGGTCAACAGGATCCAACTGAGGTGAGAACATAGTCCACAGACTTAAGTGATAATTTTGTCTGACTGGATAGAGTTTGTTAGGCACAGTCATCATATATCAAAGCTGTTCTGTCTAAGAGATAAAAAAAATCTAGTGATTTATGGTCAGATGTCTATCTACCTGCTAGCTTATCTTTGGAAAAGGCTCCTGTTGGAAATGCAAAATTACTCCTATGAAATAAAAACTATGAAAAAATTAGGATATCCAGAAAACTGTTACCTAGTTGTTGAAGGAAATGCACAATGTGCATTCCTTATAAAAAGACTCTGGAAAAACTGAAATGTTGCTATGCAGAACAGAGAAAGAAATAAAATATTTTTTAAGCATCTCCTATTCCAATACTATTAAACAGAAATTGTTGGGGCTGACTTCGGTCAAATTCAGACCCATCATAAAAATACCACTGAAGAAGCTGAATTTAGAGCCAGTATGGACATGTAGTTGGCCACAAGTCTTTCCAATTCAGTGTAATATTCTGAATTTCTCTTTCTGAAAAAGCAATTCACAAGGAGGTCTCGTAGTGAAAATGGTAACCCGCATGTCACATTGATTTTATGTTCATGATAATAATAGCTAATCGATTCATGCTGTTTACTTGTAACAACATTGCAAATATGTTTGTAACAGGATTACTGTGCTTACCTTCCCTTTTGCTTAGTTGTCATAAGGACACACTCCATGACACATGGTCTAGAAGTGTACAAAAGGTTTTATAGTTATATAATAATTCACAGGAACACAGGCCATGCTACATGTGGATGGGGGATGAAAAGGATTTATAATGATGGCTCTAGTTCTCAGGCTATAAGATATTAGAGTATTTGCCTCACTACAAGTGGTTAGATATAAGTTTATGTTGGGCCTCTGAACTTAATGAAAATTGTCACAGTCACAGAAAAGCTTGCGGCCAACCCGAGAGACACCAAGCCCTCTAACCAGGACTGCCAGAATTATTTCTGTGCTTCTCCATAGGCATCTTAGCCCAGCATTCAGGCACTGCCTCCTCACCTCCTAACAATGTGGCATCATAGTAGCCCTAAAATACAGAAGAAAGGTTAGAAAAATCCTGACCCTCCTCCCTTTAGTTCATACAAGGAGGATTTAAATGCTCTCCTGAGCCTTCTGTCAGTTCAAGACTAATAGTTTTGCCACACAGGGTGACTATGAGAAGAGTCAAGATGTAGGGTCTTGAATGCATGAAGAATGCATGAAGAATGCATGAAGGGTTGGGCACTGTCCAGGTGTGCCAGGCCAGGTAGGGATTATCACCTTCCTGGCCTTTCCAGTGCTGACACATCTTGGGGATCACTGCACAGCAGGATACAGGCAATTCCCTCTACAGCTACTTGAGAGACCTCACTGGACACTATGCTGCATGGACTGGAATTTGGGAATGGGGGTTACTGTGCTTCACATGTGTGGCTGAGGGTGTTGAAGTCAAGGGGATTTGGAGGCTTTTGAGGTTAATTGTGTAAGGAAGTAGTGTTTTCTGGACTATGTCCAGCGCTCTGCATTCACAAGATACAGGCAATCAATCACAGCTCAAGGCAGTCAATAGAAGATAGCCAATGAAGTGTGTCGCTCAGCCTCTCATTTGGACAGTCATCTTTAATCAGCAATATGCTTAAATTAGACATGTTTTTAAGTACTTCATTAATTGCAGCCTGAAAGCAGCAAATCACCGTTTTACTGTAGCATCTTTCTATGTCCATGCTAAAACCAAATAGTTTTCTCTAGCAATTCCATAAACCAGTGAAGGAGTTGTGCTTATAACCCCAGCCAGATAAATACTTCTCCAGGTAAGCTAAAGTTTTTTTGGATTACATTAAGGTTAAAATCAGATTAGGCACCTCTTTTTTCAAGAAAACACCTTTCTAATTAGTTCAGTGTCTGACCTTAAGTAGTGTATCAGTGGAATTTGATTCTTCTTGATTCAGTGCTCCCACTGTACCAGTATGACAGGTATACTAAGTCATATTATATATTTCTAGGCATAGACTGATTCGTGGTTTGTAAAAATTCTATTAGTACACATTTCTTTTTTTGCTATATTTATCATTATGCAATTAAATAACATTGTTCAAAATCTGTTTTCTCCAAGAAGCTTTTTCATAAGAAAAATTAGAATAAGTCATACCAATTTCTAATATTCATTTCCAACTCCAGGCATTTCACAATGAAAGACAGGACTTTGCTCATGTAAGTTAATAAGTGCTGTCAATGTGTGTGAGGAAATTGGCTTTAAATTAATAATCCTGAAGTAATATCAGAAAGAAGTTCATAGCCCCATATCCTCAGGTTACAGAGTAGGATTGGTGGAAGGTGCAGAAGAATAAAATTCTCTTGTATCATCTCTGGGGGACAAGGGGTAAGCAAACTGTGTATTTAAAGTACTTGCCTGCCCTTTGCATCCAGATCCTGCTCAGGTAGAAAAGCAAGTTCAGAATTCCTCTGCAAGTTTTGTTCTTGCCTGTCTGTGCATATAAACACATGCTTTTAATACGCAACCTTAGATTGACATATTTGGAGAACACTGCCTTCTATTCTTTATCAAAAACCTCAGCTGACATGAGGTGGAGATGCTTTCCTCCTGGATATAAAAACCTTTTGGTACAAGCTGGGCAGTGCCGACTGCTCTCATCGCATCTCTGTGCTGCCTTGATACCCTCACATCTCTGTGCTAAAGGGTGGTTCCTGCAGCTCTGGGCAACAACAACAGCTGAAAGCAATGGTTTGTAAGGTTTGCTACAAGAGATCAACAAGATTAGCTGTAAGAGTCCAAAATTCTGCTTCCATACAGTAGCTGGACAGTTGTAACATATGCACCACTTAAGAGGCAAAACTGGCTAAGGGTAAATCAGCTAATAATCACTGCCATGTCATTTTTGTACCAAGAAGTAATCATTAAAATAGAATTTTTTCACTACCAAGACAACCTATAAACGATTCATATTACTAAGCAATAAAATGAAAATAAAGTAAAAACCAAGATAAAACTCATGGTCAGCTTATTCATATCATTAACACAAAAGAAACAACTAAGGTCTAATTCTGATACTACTGGACCTCCGTGGGAAAAAATAAACAAATCAGAATTAGACACAAACAGAAATGTTAGGAGTGCAAGCTTAAAGAATTTATCTTAATTCTTGGGGAAAGGACACAATTTCTTCTTCTTCCTGTGAGAAGTTCATTATCTACCACCTACAAAATGCAGTGCCAGCTTTGTTTCACTCCTGAACAATAAGATGTTTAGCTTGAGACCCTGGTCTATTCAGAATTTTCCCCATAACTCTATTAAGTTCTCAGGTTTAATACATGTACAATAGATATGTTGCTAGCCCTCAGCCGGACATATACCTGATTAGTAAAATATTTTACTAAAGTGATAAACTGCACATATAAAGAGGTATCAGTGTGTACTACCTGCATAAAAGATCATGGTCTTAATCTTCAACATAGCATTCCCATTCGTTTACTGAAATTGAAATAGAATAATTGGTTCACCATTTGACATGACACACATGCTAAAGAGTTATAAGTTTCTAAAATTGTCATAATATATCACAGCAAAACAGCTTACAGCTTTGAATTGAAAAGATATTGAAGACCAGACAGTAGAAGACTGGCTTATGAAAGCAAGATAGGGCATTATGTAGTCGAAACTGTAGAATTTAATTTACTGGTAGCACTGAAATATTAATGCTCTTTCACTAAAAATGCCTTCTTTTTGGATGAAACTTTTCATGAAAATTGAAGCTATGCATATAATTTCCCTTATAAATGAGAAACAAAACCCTCTTTCAGAGGCAGTAAAGTATATGATATGCCTTGAAAGACTGACATTTAATTGTGCACAAAATGGAATTGCCTAGCTTAGGGTTTGCCTGCATTTTTGTGTTTGCTGCTTGGTATCTGCAAATGTAATTTAGTATGAAAAAGCCCAATACACAAAGACTGCAAAACGTGTAAATATCAGGGACACTTAGGGAACATAATCAAAGAAAATATTTACAATACTGTCAATAAAAGTGTAGGCTTTTTAGCTGATCAGTCAATGAAGGTAAAATTAGCAAGTGTAAGCTTTCAACCCTGAAGTGTCTATTTGATACGCTTTAAATGGAGATTGACAGAGACACAGACACAAAGTTGTCATATTTTGGTCATTCAAGGCATCCACTGAGTTTAATTAATCAAATTCACATCTGTAAAGGATTCAGTAGAATTAAATTAAACTTCAACATGATGAAATTCAAAATGCAAAGGCAGCATCAAATATGGACGTGGAGAATAGAAAGAAGAAGGACGGCTCACGGCAGATTACAAAGTAAATATGACTCAGTAGGTGATTAATTTCCAAATAGTCAATTCTCATTTTAGAGCATATTAATGTGGGTGTCATAAGCTACATTTTACTAAACGAGAGAATACACCAGACGTGACACCCCGGCAGCTTGAGCAGATAATAATTATGTCTGAATTCAGATCCTACTTTCTAAGAAAGTTATCAACCATGAGTTACAAGCAGAGGTTGAAAGAGCAGCATTTGTTTAGTCAAGATGAAAGAAGAGAGAAATGGGACAGATGGCTCTTTGGTATTTCAAAGTTGCTTTCAGTGATCAGCTGAGCCAAGCAGAACCAGTGAAGGAGCAAGAGCAATCCCCAAGTATCTTCATGTAACATAGCCTGGTCACCTCAAAGGTCTTGCACGTCTGTGTTAGTTTCACCATCCCTGAAAGCATCACTGTACAGATGCACCTCACTTCCACTGGAAGTGATACACGGAGAGAACACCTTGCAAGCACGAAACACACAGAACTATGCTCAATATTAAAATCACCAATACAGTGACACACACTACCAGTGACACCAATACAGCGCTGGCTCACTGGCTGCAGACTCATGGTGCTAAGCCCAGCACACATACCCAGGAAGAGGCAGCCTAGGCAAATGAGAACAGAGAGAGGACAGTAGGTTGAAGTTTAATTTGTGTAACAAATGAGAGCTCCTTAGTCCCACTTTTGTGCTTAATGACTGAGGGCTGGAACCCTGCTGTGAGGACAGGCTGAGATAGTTTGGGTTCTTCAGCCTGGAAAAAGGAAGGCTCCAGAGAGACCTTATTGAGGCCATTCAGTACTTAAAGGAGGCCTGTAAGAAAGATGGGGACAGACTTCTTAGCAGGGCCTGTTGCAACAAGGGGTGATGGTTTGAAACTAAAAGAGGGAGATTTAGACTGGAGAGAAGGAAGAAATTATACAGAGGGTGGTGAGACCCTGGCCCAGGTTGCCCAGAGAGGTGGTCAATGCCCTGTCCCTGGAACCATCCCAGGTGAGGTTGGATGGGGCTCTGAGCACCCTGCTCTAGTTGCAGATGTCCCTGCTTCCTGCAGGAAGGTTGGATTGGATGACCTTGAAAGATGCTTTCCAACCCAAACCACTCTCTGATTGTTTGATTCTATGCCATCTGCCAGCACTATTTTAAACAACACAGCGTAATGAAAGTTTATGGAATGAGAATAAAATGACTAAGAAAAAAACCCTCATCTCTAAACTGCTTGATGTACCAACACTATTGTCAGTGCTGCTGCAGGAACCACACTTCAGAATGTTCCTTGGAAATGGTGCTTTGTCTGAAGAAACATCAGCAACTGAAGTATTTTCCAGGCAGGTTTAAGAGTACCTGCTGCTGAAGACTGTTCCAGCAAAGATTTTATTTGCCTCACAGAGTGGGGCTCTCTAGCAGCACATGTGTTGTTTGTCCTCTGGAAAAATCAATAATTTCTCAACAGCTGTAGAGACATATTGAACAGAACTGCCCTTCAGTGATGCTCAAAGACACGGGGAGAGAAAACCTTGTGGAGTTATCGATATTTGGCTGTCAAAAATATTCTGTCTCAGTACAAAATGAATTATCTGTGCTAGTGTAGGTATGAGGAGTATATAAAGCCCTTCCCTCCCTCCCCTAATGAGTTAAAAGTTTACAAGATGCTGGATTTTTAGATAGGTAATGTTGGGGCAATATGTCTTCCATGAGACCAAGCAGTAACAATATGTGTCCCAGTCTTAACTTGAGTGGCCAAAGTATGGTTTTGCATAAATATAAAAAAAAAAAAAAAATTAGGTTATGCAGAAACAATTTTTTACAATACTTGTGGTTAACTTTGCTGTGCGTGATGGAGTCAGTGGTGACAATAAGTGTGAAAGTCATCAGGAAACATACCTGGGGAGATTAAACTCATTTCATTCCCTTTAGAGCTATATTAAGTCTGTGGTGAACTTCAGCTGGCACAGACATGATCTTGTGACACACACTACCAGAAAAATGCACAAACCAAAAAACTCTAAATGAAGAAAAAAAAAAAAAGGAAAAAGTGAAATGTTACTGTCTAACAAGAGATCTTATGAGGACTCAAAACACTAGAGTCATCAGAGAAAGTAACACACACATTCACCACATGGATAAATTTGGCAGAGACTAAAACTGTGATGGTTTGGGATATATTACATAGGAAATTATTTTATGAGTAGGTGCTGCATGCTATTTTTCATCAGCAGTAACATTTCCATGAAGTCTTGATATGCTTACCACAGAGTATTTATGCTCCCAAACATGGTGGTCATTAGACAGTAAAATTAGGGTTAGATTACAGTACTCTCAAGAGAGGGGTGACCCTTTATCAAGTATCTTGGACTGAGTGAGCCAGATGAGTTGAAAACCCAGCTCTACATCAAAGATTTGGACTCAGATTTTAGTCTCCCAAAGGTGTATTCCAGTTACAAATAGGCTCTGTAGAAGACTGTGTCATATCCTGATGGAGCTATTCCATTTTGCACTAAATTCTTCATTATTGAGGCAAATGATCAAGAGAGCCTTTTAGGTGGCAGCACATCCAAGATCCAGCCTCAGTAAACATATAGAGTCAAGGATGCCTTGAAGTTTGGAGATCAAAACACTGTGACAGGAGCCACGTAGTCCCATCCTTAGGAAACAGACCTCAGGTTTACATTTGCACTCCCAGAAATGTATAAGTGGAGGACTACACTCACATTTTCACGAGTATGGCTTTTGTTTCTTCTTTTTTTTTTTCTTGCAATTGCCCAGGAATAAATTGGGGCTTGGGGTGGGAGCTTACAGTTATGCTGTTGTTCCATGCTTTTAAAATGAATATCCAGTCTTTCAATTAATATGAATTATTAATTAATTATTCATATGAATATTCACTCTTTCAACCCTCCTTTTTCCACAGACTTGTTGAATTATCCTCTATGGTCCACATTAGTTCCCACTGGGGAATCATTTCCAAGTGCTTAGCTTACAGCAAAGCTGTTTCAGACCCTTTTGTGTACTCTTTGCTACGGCATCAGTACAAGAAGACGTGGAAAGACATCGTAAACAAGATCCTCAAAAGAAGCTCCATCAATTCCTCCGCCCTCACGAGCGACTCGCACAATCGGAACATATTGCAGCTGAACGAATGAGGAGCCTGGTATGGCACCTGCAAGACACGTAAAACAATATATGGGAAACAAAAGTAACTGGCCTATCCCTAGTATCTATCCTCAGCTGTCAGGGTTTCGGGAGGCAGGTTGAAGCCCAACCTGTGTCCCTCCAGTAGACCATGTAACACCTAAGAGGGGCAGGTTGCTTTGTGCCTCCTGCCTCTGACTAAAGGAGTGCATCGATCCGTGGTCCTGCCAGCTTCGCAAATACAAACCTCCCATTGATCTCCATCAGCAGTTATGCGTACAGAGCGGGTTAAAAGGTAGTCCTCAGCAGAAGGACTCGTGAAAGACATGGGAGGAAAGGGGTGCTATCATATGATTATTCTAAAAAGCTGCACAGGGATATTTGTGCTGTAATTTTCACTGGCTGTGGGTGACACTCCCTTTGATGGAGCTGCCAGCCTGGCTTTACAAAAAACACCCAAACCTAGTTGCTTGAGGAAGTCCCATATAGAAGAACTCCTAACAGGAAAAGTTTAACAGAAAAACCTTTACCTAGATACTCATACAGTGCCCAAGCTTTCAACCTCTTCTAATAGACATTGTTTGAAAGATTCTGTAGAACTGAAGGGAGAGAAAAATCACTTTTGAATTATGCTACAGGCTGGACTCAGCCATGTCTTCTCTAAGTAAGAGCTAAGCAGTAACTTCCATAGAATCCCATTAGGTTTCTCCCCATTCACTTTCACAGAAATCAAAATGGTAGACAGGATGGAACAGTCAGGATGCCACCTGCCTACTTTCCAGTATATCTGAGCAATGAATAGACACATTTTGCCCAAAGCTGCAGAACAGGGCCCTATGCCCAGGGTGGGGTTAAAAATAAAACAGGCAAAAATATTTTTCTGAGTTGTTACTAACCATAGTACTTTCCTACAGTTATGCTACTTGAAGAACTTTTTTTCTCCAAAAGGTGGCTTAAAGTCCATGAGACGAGTAGGTTAACATCAGAAATTAAACTAATTTGTGCTGGGTAGGTCAAGAAAGCTTCTGCCTAGTGGCCTAAACAGCTTCTTTTGTAAGGGTAAATGGCCAGTACATGTTCAGATTTTGAATAGTCTTGGTTAATTAGGCTCCATCCATGCAATGGCAGCTTAAATAACAGTTGGCATAGCTGGCTGTATTGCCACCTACCCTTGCTCATAGTCTGTCAATACCATGTTGAGAAAATAGGGTCAGAATCATATTGAGAAAATACGGCCCTGAGTACTAAACATGTGGGATTACTTCTTATTTACCATCTCCTATATCCCCTATGCAATGGGCTCTATTTGGTGCCTATAGCTCTGCAGGATCCCTGACAGCAAAGGCTAATGAGCTAAATTGGTATATTCCCTATTGCTTATGCTAAATGATTAATATGCAGACATCAGCATGCTCCATTTTACAAACTCTACCATGAATGTCAGTCTTTGATGGAAGGGACGCTACGGCAACTACAATTTCCTTCATTCCTTGCGAAGAGTGTCCAGTGCTGAAGTTTCTGGCTAGTGATTTGAAGCCCAGACAGGGAACTCAGTGAGGGGCTTCACCCCAAAGGCAGTGACCTCAGCTGTCAGTCTGGAGAACCTTGTCTTAGCTCTTGCTCTGGCATGGTACTAAAGGTGCGAGGAACCAGGTTAATCTATAAACTTACATTGTCACCTGCTTTGTAAATGGAAGAGTTAATATAATGAAGATCATCAACTTCAAAAATTGTCAGCTTAGCTACTAACTTTAGTTCAAAAAAAAATGAACATAATTATGATAAAATATACACACAAATATAGTGACCGAGCTTAGGTAAGTTCTGTGACTGTATTTGTGTTAAAAATAAACGCTGCATTCAAAATTAGCCCTCAGCCAGATTAAATAGTCTACCTCATCTTAATCACTTTACTTCTTGGGTTTAACATAATTTTCTCAGGTGCAATAGATAAAATCACCCAGGTCAATACTTGCTGCTTAAGAAATCCAAGTCACTTCAATGACTTGATTGTATCAGAACACAGGATATTAGAAAGTTGATTACTAGTGATTTAAAAAAGATACAAAGTGCTATATCAGATTGTTACACATTTTACTAAGACCAGTTTTACTGACGTAGATTGCAACAGGATGATTGTCAAAGTCCACAGCTGTTGTCAACTTACCTGTGGGGCTGCTGCCAAAGTCAATGGGAGGTTTGTATGTCAATAAACCCAGCCCCAGAAGGTTTTCAAATTTTAAATCAATTATACAAATACAGTAAGATGATTTCCCAGAAAAACAAAAACAACAACAACAACCAAGAACAAAACCAAACCACCTGAAAACACTGTACATTTAAGATGACTAGTAAAAGATGAAGAAGAATACAACATTGGACTTGTCTCATTATGCTTGTGTATCACAGTCAGTCACCGGTTGATTTATGTGTCACCATGAGCAATAAATCTCTCCCCTTGTATGTGTTTAAAAATTTGTCTTTCTTTCATGGTGCCTTTCTTCTAGAATTAATCTTATAACCGAGAATAAATATAATTTCCCCTTACTTACATCAGCTCTCTTGACACATTGTCATATTTCTACCATCTGAAGCAAGCGGGAGTTGTAAATGCTGGTGCTCAACAAACTGACTCAGTATACAAAATAATACCCTAACATTTCCTGATGACATTTTATAAGATACTAGAAATATGATACTGTGGCTCATCTAGTGCTGGATATTCAGCTGAATCCTTGTAGGCAACTGGCAAAATTTTCTACAATGTATGTCTAAGTGATGAATGTAGCTATGAGTTACTGTCTGCTAAGTATTATATGTACTATACAACACTGTTGACTCGAGTGAGTTAGAAAAATGATGGTATATGTAATGCACAAAACTTTATTATCTCTGACCATGAAGCAGAACTGTTGTCTAACACGAACATGCGTGTGTGTGTGTGTGTGCATGCGGGGGGGAGGGGGGATGGAGGGAATTTTCCCTTTGTTATTTGAATATTTCCAAAACAGTTTGTAAAGTATGGCTACAATGTGTGCCCAAAATACAGAACTGCATGTGCAAGAATTGTGCAGCTGCTTAGGCAATATGCAGTTTCCTGTTTGCTGCTGTCCGTGATCCACATGCAATATCTATTTCTCACGTGCATGGTCAGTTAACATTTTCTTCATATCTTGTGCATTTGGCAGGCAGGACATTGGCAGATGATTAAGAGAATTTCATCCACTGTATCATTTTTTTCCTGCTCCCGAGCTTTTTCCTCCATTTATTTTATGGTTATTTCTATGATCTCAGAGCCCTAACTGTGAACTAGGATCCTGTTTTGTGTCATGATTTTGAGCCAGTTTGAATGTGAAGAGCTGGGTAATTACATTTGTCAGAAACAATGAGAGACTGATAAGAGTTTATTGAATAAATAATAAGTATCAGGTCCTCTCCTGACATCAATCAGCATAACAGTTGGTTGCTTCAGTCAACTATAGGATCAGGTCCTATTAGATAACTATATCCAGGTTTTATAGGTCTGTCTTCTAAATGTCTAGGGCACTGCTTTCATGGTATTTACAAATGGAAAGATGTAAATACAGGATTTAGTAATTTCCTCATGTATGTACATACCTGCTTGAAATGTCAGGCAACTGTATGACTCTTATCTAAATAGGTTCTAGCCTTCTTTTTACTCTTTGAGTAAAATAACCCAACGGCCTCTTTTCAGTTGCCCTTAATCAAACTTTTTCCAACCATCCTTATTTTCTGGGGGAAAAAAAAAGATTAAAATAAATCTAGATAATGAATGTTCTTGATAAAAGTGTTCCAACTAAATCCTTACGAAGCCTGATAACTACTGCAGCAGTAGCCACGCATATCACATCATCGCAGACCAGCTGAGGTTGGAAGGGACCTCAAGAGGCACATCACTTCCTCTTGCTGTACTTTACCATCTCAATTTTACCAATGTTTGCCCTGTAGTAGCTCTGGGAAATGTTCTTAGCCTTCCTCAGGTCAACAGTAAAATCTTCCTGGAAAGAATCTTAAAAAAAAAAAAATTTGGGAAGACACCTTAGACTTAACTTAAGCTGGGGCAGGAATCGATATGACTGGTAGGCTGAAGACCAGGAAAGGCTTTGCTACCACTACAATGACCCGTGTTATCTTGTCTGCAGCAGGCTTTTCCTAGTGACCTGTTTTCACACTGAGGGCTCACCAGGTCTCCCAGTCATCCACTTACCTCAAAGAGAAAGGTGACATTTCCATCAAAGCCCAGGGGATGTCGTAGAGTGGGCTGAAGCTATAAAAGCAGCACAGTCTCCATTGGAGGATCCTTGTTGGGCTGGGAAGACTCTAAGGGTTTTCACATGGGCTGAAACTATTCAAATTCTTTGCATAATCAGAAACCACCTACACCTGGATGAGCCTTATTTAGGAGACAGCCTAATTCTTAAAGCCTAGGAGGTTTAGGTAGTTTTCAGAAAGTAATTTTTTTCCCTGGATCCACATGCCTAAGGTTTCATAGTTCCCTTACTCCTCTTAATCCTAAATGAAGAAGGTTCTGAGTATTTTGTCCTATACACTTTTACATGTGCAGTGAAACCTCTGAAACAACCCTTTGGAAACTGCTTGCTTTTCACTACTGTTAGAGCTGTTTTCTCCCCCTATGAAATGTTCCTGTGCTTGAACAAAGCCTAAAAGCAAAGCCGGAGATTCTTCACCTACTCTCATTGCTACTTGACCCTAAAAATCACTAAATATTTCAGTACGTCGTATTCAGCACAGAAAGCTGTTAGGTCCTGATCCTACAGTCTCTATATGTTTGCTTCAGTGGTTTGCCCTGGAGAGTTAGGGCTAAGCACAGGTTTATGTGTTTGCAGAATCAGGGATGATATCTTCGTAACCTCCCCAAGCCTGAATAAGTGAGAAAAAAATATTTTAGCCTTAATTTTTTTTTTTCTTTTTTTTTTTCTTTTTATGCTTTCAGCACTCAGTATATCAAAAATCTTTGATGAGTGGAGTTTCTTTATGAAAACCATCCTGCTCAAGAAGGCAGCTGTCCCTGTTGGGAGGGATGCAAAAGTTTACATGGAGAAAAGAGCTGCTGCAGTCCTTGTAAAATGTCTACTTCTTACCTGTAGTCCTGGTGTGTATCATGTAAATATGTATTTAGGATTGTTGGTTTTTTAAGCAAATAATGCTGCTCGAATGAACTAGAGAGGTTGTTATAGTTTATCATATATGTCTATATTTATAAGCAAGAGAGCCCTATAGACTGTAAGTGCACTTCAGAAATGTGTGTATTGAGAAGCAAATGCATCAGGTGTATGACAGCATGCATGGGTGGTAACTGTGTAGTAAAATACATATTTTTTTTGTTGAAGAAATACTATTGTACATGGTTTCAACGTACCCAAAGGCACATGTGCACATGGTTGATTAATAATCTACAAAGTTATATGAGGAAAAGGATCTCCATTTGGAGCTATCACTGAATACTGGGAAACTGTTTTCTAGTCACTGTAGTTATACAATGAGAGCTTTAAAGCAAACCTTTTGTAATAGTCATACAAACAGCAAAAAATTGAAAGCCTCCATCCTCCTGGGGTTTGGATCCAGCAAGAGTTCCTAAGGAAAAAGGAAAGCTGTGCTTTTGAATGAAATGCCAGTGCATCCTAGTGAGGTATTAGAGGCGATGCAACATGGCCCAGGGTGCAAAGCTGGCTATAGCCTTCCTCTTGCTGACCATCCCAGGTAGTCCTGTTCAGTCATAATTGCACTTATGCTACCTTGGGCTCTTGAACAAAAACTAAACGAAGCCCTGTTGGATATCAAAGTGTTTTACAATAGCTTCTGACCACAAAATCCTTATGTAACAACAGCTAATTTGTACTCCTCCTGCTTTGCTAATGTGCTCAATGAGCTGCAGAGAAAAAAAGAAAAATTTATTTATTAATGATTAATTACTTAATCATTAATTGAATGACTTTTGTTAGGAAAAAAATATGGTAATAAAATATTTGGTGCCCTTACAGTCACACAGCAAACACGTGACAAGGCTGGGGGCAAGTTCTCTGTCCTCTGCTATCCAGCCCAGCCTCATTCAAGTATAACAGAGCTGCCTGCATCAGCTAGAGTACAGAATGGGTCTCTTTATAACAGAAACCATAGGGCTTCCCAGATAAGAAGTTTGAAAAATCATTATCACAGATTGCCTTGGAAAATAGAAATAGATAACTAAAAGGTGCCTTGATTTACCTTTATTTATACACAGGGCATTTTTCTAAACCTCAATTTTTTTTTTTCCACAGTATTTTTATTTTCTTAAGATCATTTTAGGATAAAAAAGTGCCATATATTTGGCAATCACTAATCATTCCCTTATGATTTCTTGCAGGAATGTAATGTACTACCAGTCTTTCCAGGTACAGTTAGATATAAACATTTTCCCTTAGCTTAGATTATTAAATGATTATTTACTATTAAAAAAATAAAAATGTTAGGGGCTGGTTTTACAGATCCTTGCTGTAAGGACAGTGGGGTTACTTGGGTGAGTAAGGACCATTTGTACAATGAGAGGTGTAAAAGGTCCGGCCTGTGTATTTAAATTCGTTTTGTTTTGGTTTGCAAATAATGAAAATAGATGGTTTCTTATTTCTAAAAGCACCTAGCCAGTCTGAAGGAAGATAGTTCCAAGATAACATTAATAATAGCTGCTGTAGATAGGGCATGTTTTGATTATATTATTATAAATATACCAGTATAACTTATTGCATTTTACTCTTTTGTATAACATTGGGATGTAATTGCAGGGGCTATTTATTTAGGAAAAAATGGCAATATAAATAAAACCTTTCTAAATTGCATGGATAGAGAGATGCACAGACCGATTTGTAATGATAACTTGTTCAAGAGTGCCATGAGTTAACGTGGGCTTTAGAGTCCCAGGTAAGCCAAACTGCAATAGTCTCCCAATAGGTATTTCAGAGATACAGATTCATGCATGTAAAGGCAGACACATAAAAATCTGCAACAGTAGTACCTCCAGTTTAAAGGAATACAATAAAAGGCATTTCAATCCTGACTTCAAGTTTTTGAAATTCAAATTTTGAAATTCAGATCACTGGATTCAAATTTTAATGGGGCCTGTGCTGTCTATTCTGTTTACAATGGCTTGTGCTTTGTGAATACATACCAAATGTTGTAATATATTTTTATTACATAGAGTTAATGGTTAATAAAAAGTGATATATAAAAATAAACACATACTATATGTACGTTGTGATTTTGTTGAATTTACTGTTAATGAACTGTGATTATGATAAATGACTTGGTGTGAGCTATTTTTTCATATAAAAGTTGACACTTTAAAAAGTCTGTTTCACTTCATTATCGCAAGAGTCAAGCCTGTAACATCATTTCAATGATGGGACCTGATCAGTCCTGCCCATTTTGGGACAATAACCCCAAACCTATGAAGTTAATTGCCATAAAATATTACTTCACTGCAGCATAAGCAACACAAGTGAAATAATTGGTGAATCTTAGTATATAATGTATATGTCTAGTCTTAACGTATTTGTCTAGTCTCAATACACACAGTCCTACTTAAATCTAGCTGTTCCTTGAGCAGGTTTCATAGTTGGAATGCAACCAAGGCTGGTGGGGAGATAGTAGTGTGGGGCTCCTTCTTCCTGCTCCCTGAGCATCCTCATCCACCCAGAGTTTCCACAGAAAGGTCTCTGGGGGTTTCAAACACATTCTGAACGCCAACCAAGAGTCACACTCCGCAAAAGGAAGAGCTGGTAGTCCTCACAGAGTAGAAGTCTTTTACTGTCTATGTAAAGTCCAAACTTTTGGTCCCCAAAGGTGCTCTTCTGCTGACTTGCCGAGTTCAGTCAGTAACTGTGCATTAATAACAATATAATAACTTCAACACTCTGATGTGGGTAAGCACTCAGAAAGAAATCAGCAACAGTATCTCCAGTCTTCTCCCTGTGATCTCTAGACCATAGATTTGAGTTGAAAATTAAATTCTACTCCAGTGCACAGTTTAGGCCTCTTAAGGGATCTTCTGCTTCCCTTACTGGTGTTAAATCTTCACTGTAGAAAAGCAGGAGAGACCCCAGAAAAGCTCAAAATTCTCAGACATTGAATAATTTCCGATTTAATCAATATGATTTCTTCATGCTATGCCTTTGGTTCTCCTTTCCCTCCTTTATTTTAAACAGCTCAGCAAATAAGTTTGTGTTCTCCATCTTTCGCTGCTCATGCCCTCCTTTCTTGCCACACACATAGATGGTCTCTACAGATTAACATCATGCTCTCAGAAAGGCAGGCAGGGCTGGAAGAGGTAAATAAGTTATTCATGTTCAGCTCATGGCCACTTTCAATTCATACTGAGGGCAATGCACAAAGGAGGATCCAAATGCAAAGCTTTCACCGTTGCCTTTGGAAGAAGCAGCTGGAGACATGCTGATTCTGCAAACCCTCAATGCCACCATAATGTCCCCTTACGAGGGGAAGACACTTCCCAGCATTGTGGATCTATTCTGGGCTCCAGGCTCAAATAAGCACTCAAAGGAAACCTGCTAACACAGTGTGAGAGATTCTAGGAGGTTGTTCTCTCTGAATCTGTGGGAGGTTTTATTTTGCTCTGGTCTCTATTACAACTGCTTCTTTTCATCCCTTAGGAAGGACCTAAATATTGCCTTTCACATTACAAAGGCTGATGCAAAGGAATATTAATTCCTGGAAAGTTTTGCCTGGAGATTTAGCAGAGACAGAATAATTATCCTGGAATATGCAAGGAAATGTAATTTCAAAGGACTTGCCATCTACGTGGTTATGAAACTGGAGCAGTACATGGGAAGGTAAATCTCCGTGCATCACCAGATGGCCAAGAGGCCTCTGAAAGGGAAAGGTTATGAGCTACTTGGTGGTTTATGGTCCATTAGATAAGAACAAGCTGACTTAAACCAATATTGTACCCTGTGTGTACCGTTCCCAAAGGGAGCGTGCAGATATATCATACAAACAATGCAGAAATACCCACCTCAGTGCCATTTACTCAAATCATCTGTGTTAGTGTCTCTTCCAGAATACTCTCAATGCATAGAACAGAAAGACCCTAATGAGAGATAAAGTTAAAGAAAACAAACCAAACAGCGATTACCTGGCAGTAAATAAGCAGCTATTCACATTTGGTATTGCATCAACAGAAAGACAAAGTGTTCCAGAGGAAGAGAAGATTACACAACTACTCTTCAACATAGGAGAAGTGCTTTTGGGAGAAGATATATCTCAGGAGGTGCATTTCCAGTTAAGCATGAGAAAAGAATCACAGAACGTTATGGGTTGGAAGGGAACCTGTGAAGATCGTCAAGTCCAACCCCCCTGCCAGAGCACGACAAAACTAGGGCAGGTCACTCAGAAATGCATCCAGACAGGTCTTGAAAGTCTCCAGAGAAGGAGACTCCACAGCCTCTCTGGGGAGTCTGTTCCAGTGCTCTGTAACCCTCACAGTAAAGAAGTTCTTCTTCATGTTGAGGTGGAACTTCCTCTACTTGAGCTTGAATCCATTGCCCCTCATCCTATCACAATGCACAAGAGAAAAGAAATTGTCCCTGCCTTCTTGACACCCAGCTCTCATGTATTTATAGACATTAATTAGATCCCCCAAAAGACCCAGCAGCAGTTCCAGCCATTCATGCCCTGCCTGTTCTCTGGCTAGCACATGTTTAGTGTTGGAGCCCCTCGCTCTGAGCTCACCTCAACACTGAAATAAGAAAGTTCTGGGGGTTTTGCTTGGTGTTTTCCTTAAATCAAACACTAGAAATTCAGATCATTGCAGCAACAGCACTTTCCAAGTAATTCCTTCATTAATCTTAAAGCCCCATATTTGAATATGTGTATATCAAACCATTGTGTTTGATAATTAGGATCCATTAACTTGGATGGTAATTTTGAACACGCACAGACGCTTCAGCTGAAGTAAACACTAGGATGAGACACTGCATGTCATTCATTCTAAGTTTAAGCAGTCTAAATGATTCAGTTTTCCCGTTGAGGCTGGATGTAGATAATGCCATTTGCCTTTGAGTAAGGAATTTTATCACTTTAAATTGCAAATATTTCTTTTCCGATTCCCTTTTCTTTTCGGCACTTCCTGAAAGTGCTTTAGAGAACCTATTTCCAAGATGACGAGTGATGTCTTGACATCTTTCCTAATGGTTTCATCATTATATCCGACTTAATAATTTAAAAATTAATACTGGACCTTTGCTGTCCAGGTATCCCATTTAATTCCCATTTTACTAACTGCAGCTGCCAAGTTTTTTCCTATATCTGCCTAAATGGGATGTCACTTTTGCTTTCATTGGTTCTGTAAGCTTCTTACACTTTAAAAGAAATGATTATATACCTTTTCTACAGACCAGTAATTTCTGTTGTTATGTATTAAATACCCTGACTTTCATGACATATGGGAAGAAATGACGTTGGCTTGATTTATTCTGTTCTACCTCTTGTTTCTGAAGCTCTGTGCTTGAACCTAATACTCCCAAAATTTAAAATATACTATTTATCCTTGGCCATCACAAGATTTCACTAGCATCTTGCAATAAACCTCTTATTCTGCTAGTATTTGGGGAAAAGACCCACTGGGGCAGGATCCAACAGAAATTGTTTCTATTCTTATCTTATTGTTCCTGCTTTTTTTTTATTGTGAACCCTCCACTGCCCACGGGCAAACTGTCAAAATCAAATTGTTTCATTTAAAAGCAGGTTTCTCTAGAATCCATACAACTTCCTAGTGCTCATAAAAATCACATATGAGCAGCCAGCCCAGGAAAGTGACAGCACCCAAATTCTCTCTAGTCTGGATAGTAACCACCTTTTAGACAACCACACTTAAATTCTTGCATTGCAGAAAGTGAACCTGGATTTTCTCCCTCAAGGGCTGTCAGTTGTCCTCACTGGTCCCATGCTCACTCCCAGGACCACTCACTTTGGGTCCCAGGGTCTGTGCAAAGCACCTGGCATTCAGGATGCCCACACACATCTGGGCTCCAGATCAGCCTCTCCCTTGGCACCTCTGTTATGCAGGGGATGTTTCTCCACATTATCATCTATGTCACCAAGCCCGTGAGCCACTATTCTAAAGTTGTCATCATTCTGAAGTTGTCATCATTCAAAAGGACACAGTATGTTAAATATGTTTTCATCTTCTTCAGTGTAAGAGTTGTCAATATCAGATATCTTTAGGAAGCCCAGTGCCATGGTGATTTAGGAAGTCAATTCTCCTTCTACCTTTAGGCAATTTAATACTTCTCAATAAATTATTGTAATACCTGGTCTACTGACCATGCACGTGCTTGAGAGCCCTCAATGTTATCTAGAAGAGTCTACATTGGAGGCTGGTTTTCAACACTGAGCTTTGCTCCTCTGGCTTTGCCTTTCTGCCAGGGAGATTATCATGCCAGCTAATATGGTGATCTCTCTCACCTAGTGCCTAGGGCTGCTTTCTGATCAATGGAGACAGGCATCTCCAGAAGGTAATTCAGAAATCCCATGTTGGACACAGTAAGATATTGAAGTAAGGTGACATGGCCTAATGCTGAGAAATCTGGTCTTTCTTTAAATAAAATTTTGCTGAGTTTTTTTTTAATCTGAAATTTGTGTATAATCTCTAAAATCCTACTATGTAAGCCCTGCATGCTTTTAATTTTAATTAAAAATTAAAAATTAAATTTAATTAATAAATGTTATAATTATTACTAATATCAAACAGCTGCAATTCTTATAGGTCCATAAGGAAGTATCTAAAAGAAAATGTTACATCAAATGATGGCAGAAAATTCTTGCACGTCTTGCGAGATAGCCTGAAGGGATCTGATTGATGGGGTACTGCAGACTTTGCACTGAGTCCAGAAGGCCTTGAATTAAAGTCCGAGATAAGAAAGAGTTTGACTATCAAATGCTATATTTGCAATCAAGAAAGAATAAACATTAGGTTTGGAATCACAGCTCATCTGTCATGTGTACACTAACAGAATCACTTCCAGATGCAATGCTTTGGACTGAAGCATAATAAAATAATTTTTAAAGAAAATATTATAGTAAATCAGACATTTGTGGCTTCCTGCCCTCAGGTAGGCTCAGTTATGACTAATCCAGATCCAGTAGAGGAGAGCGTCAGCTGTGTTTTAAAACTTCTAGAGATGGTTGCTGCACAAATCCTTTCTCCTCTACAGATTATTTCAAAGTTTTACTGTTCCTATAGTTAGGTTATTATCTTTAATAACTAAATTATTGCTGCAAATCTTGATGCAAACTGTATAACTCTTAATTTGTTTTATTCAGGTGTAGTTACAAGGAAGAAATAGTTTAATAAGTGAGAATTTGAGGAGTTAGGTATACATTTACAAGAAGCTAAAAATTTAAAGGAAACTTTCCAAAAAAACCCAACAAAACAACAAATGAAACAAAATAAACAACCCAACACCAAACAAACATAAAGTTCCACAGCTTTTTCCTCCTTCAAAACCCCTTTTGAAGTAGACAAACACTTGCACAATAGGACTCTCCGTGCAGATGGAGGAGATGCTGGCACAGTTTGGTCGCGTTATTTCCAAGCAACTAACGAGTCAAGAGTAACAGTGTCACACAATATTTTTGAAAAGACATCAGGATATTAAGAAATCTAAAAAATACCCCAAGCAAACCAACAACCAAACTCACACATTTTCAAAATTTTGGTTAACAACACTTAGTGAAAATCTTAGCTTCCCCCCCACCTCAATGTCCTATAAAGTTTTTGAGGATATTCTTTATATAAAATACACATAAATGACAACATTTCTATTATATGTAAACCTTGATGAGATACAAACTGGTACTGCACTGGCAGGTTCCTCCTTGTCTCCCTCCATGCTGGAATGCCTCCAGCGCAAGTATCCACTATCAAAGTGAGGTAGCAAAGGAACATAGAAGCCAAATACCCAGCTTGACACCAGCTGAGAGCTCCCATGCAGTTCCCAGCAGCTAAAACCAGGGTTCACATCCTTTAAACATTGACAGACATCAGGGCTGGTCCTGAAATGCTGTAGTCTGTTTTTATAATCAAGGTCCTTTTTGTTTCTCTGAATGTCTCCATGGCATCTCCCATGTTGCTCTTAAGTGGGTACCCTTGTCTATATGGAATGAACGTATCCTAAACAGAAACCTTTTCCCCTCCCTGTATGTTTTTAGAACATCTACATCCCACTTTGTTTTATGAGATGTGTCAGTAGTACATCTCTGAGCATTCAACCAGGAAACATCTCCAAGACTTCAACCAGAAACCATCTCCAAGACTTCCATCCCAAGGCTCTACCACCTCATCTCTTTAGGTGGAACAAGAACAGTGGTCCTGCTCTCCCAGGTGAGCCCTGCGTGCCACAGTCCCCAGGACAGAGCCATTCCTGAAACACCCTCTAAGCAGCCATTTCACAATGTTCAATTCAAATTAGAATCACAGAATTGTTTTGGCTGGAAGAGACATTTAAGTTCATCAGGTCCAACTGTTAACCCCGTACTGTCAGGTCACCACTAATAATTCTGTCAGTCCTTGCTCTTAGTGAAAAATTCCAGGATATTCTGGAGATCAAAACAGGAATTACCAAAAAACAGGTCCTTTTTAGAAAAATGACAACAATTACAGCAATCAGTATCACAAGGTGTTTTGCTATAAAAAGATCCACCTGCACACTGTGGATTCAGGGAGAGGATGCCACAAAAGTCAACAGTCAACCTTACAAAACCACCAACAGCAGAACAAACCAGAAGCTAACAGCAAACCTGGCAGTGCTCTGAGGCTCAGCCTTCATCCAAGTTGAATTTTTCCTGAACATGGACAGAAGAGCAAGAGTTAAGGTGGCACTTGGCTGGGCTCATTGTTTACAAGATCTACACTTCCTTGGGGTTGCAAATTCTTGTTTTACTGCTCTTGAGAAAAGGTTCTTATGAAGTTTTTTAAGACATACGAAGTCATGGTATGTTAATTTTCACAAGGCTGCTTTTTCCTTCCATTATTCTAATGTAAAGATTGCTTTCAGTGCCTTATCATCTGTCCTATTTAATCCATTTCGAAAATATCCGTGCAGCACAAAACGTTGCCGTTGATCTTATTAAGTGTCTTCTAATAATTGCAGGTTTTTAGAAATCTAAAGACAAAAACTGACTGAAATTAAGATTGTAATGAAAAAGAACAAGGAAAAAAAAATGAGTAGGAGTATGGTAATTACATGCTTACAACTCTGACAGTAGGCAAAGGAAAACAGAGCGGCAGATGGTATCCAAATGTAAAGGAAAATGTAAATGATGCTGAACTCAGGCAGTTCTCTAAATAATGGTGTATTTAGCAGCAGGTAGATGCTCCACCTAAAGAAGTGCTGCCTGATAATTCCAGAAATGAATCCTGTATAGGTGGGACATACCAGCCATTATTTAGATGAGAAAGCACTTTAATAATTTCTATGTATTTTAGGGCCTTTATTCACTTTACTGGCCATCTCCACAATTTTGCTTAGCCATAAACTTACATTAGATTTGATGTTCCTCACTGGTAGTCACACAAAACATCACCTCCTTCTGTGGCCTTGGTAGCCTTAACATGTTTGTTAAGGCCTTGGTAGCCTTAACAAAATATATTTGCAATATAGTCTGAGTCAGTATCAACTGATCTCTAGCTTAGGGGGGGAAATAAATGTAACACTAAAAGTCAACAATAAATATCATCAGCATTTTAGGTCATTTTCCCATGAAGACAGCTCAGCATTGTGTTAAAAGGGTTATGTGAATAAGTGCAATGGAAGAATAAGATCTCCCCAGTTTCCTGTGTCTGAGCCTGCAATAGAACATGAAAGGTCAAGAGGACCTGGGCAGAAAGTCCAGCCAGCAAAGTGCTGACTTACAAAAGAGGATTTTTAAAGAAGGGTAGAAAGCAGGGCATGTGCACAGTCCAAATGTTTCATCAGTGAAAGCTCATGTGTCAAGTCTGATAAACTGCTGGCTGAAGCACCAGCCAGCTGCCTAAAATCCTCTTTCCAGCTATGAATTATTGGGTGTGTGTAAACACAGTTAGTAAGTTTCTTGGGGCCTTGTTTCGCTCATGTTGTTATAGTTCAGGAACCAGAAATGTACAGTCACTCTGTACAGCCAGGCAGTATTTGTCTAAAGATCGTTTTACTCATACTTTGCTCCTCCTTTGCAATGCAAAAGAAAGCAGAGGAAGGGAATATATCTCTATGCATGTTTCATATTTATATACATATATATTTATATCACTTATAATTATGTATGTGTTTTACAAATGTATTCCTTCAAAGGACTACTATAAAAGCAATCAAATCTATTATCCATTAAAAATTAGTCAATTATTTTTATTTTTTAAAATATTATATTTTGAAATTATGATTATTTTCACTTCTCCTATGTCAAGAGGACCCAAAGAATATTGCTGCCTACCAGCAGACAATGAATATATATAGGCAGTGAGACCATCGTCTCAGAACTTCTGATGACTTTAGATTGTTTTATCTTCTATTTTTTGTCCAACTTGCACAGACTTCTTCCAGGGACTGAGGCATATTCTTGCTTATGGTAAAAATGAGCAGCTAAGGCTAAGTTGATTAGGCAGTGAAAATACTGTGTTTTTCTAATTTTACTTTTCTGGCCTCTGTAATCCCAGTGCCATGTGTGTTCCAAACCTCCATTGATTTTAAGGAGTTTCCCAAGAGACGTAAACACCCAGTGTGACCCATATAGCTTCCCAGTCTCATGTTCCTTGCTCAGCTCATCCACACTAACAATGAGCTTCCACACCATGGCTTAGACCAGCAACATCCTTTTGTTTTGCATTGTGCTCATTATATCATTATATCATCCAGGCTGCCTTACAATGTATTTTCTCTTGTCTTCTTTCCATCTCCATTCCTACCAGCCTATGCCATGACCTGCAGATGAGCTGATGAGTTACTACTTGTTATTCTGTATATATTCCTTCTTTTAATAGATGCAGGTGCACGCGCTGCTGAAATATTTCCCCAGGAGCCCACAGTTCTTAATCATTCTATTAAAGTGATTATGTATCTGCCATAATTTTCACACAAAATTATCTGCTTTAACTGCACACACAGAGATGTTTAAATTCTTTTTTTTTGTGAACAGCTGATTGAATTTAGCTCAGTTGGTTGTTTACAGATTGTCCCCTGCCTGCTCACAGTTTTAGGGAGCTGCTGAGTCACTGAAGTTGTTCAAGTTATTTCAGACATTTTGGGCTGGGCAGCACGAGCACTATCACTTACAGTGAGCTGGTCGCAGCATACATATTCTGAAACTCCATGGGGCACCTTGCAGACCAGCCCCTAACCTGGTGGCATGCCTAGCCTTCAGCAGGCTAGGAGAGTTTTTCTCATCATTAATGCATGTGTACATGGAGTCTTCCTACAGCAGCTGCATAACAGAAATAGCCTCAGCACCAGCTTGGCAGCAGCAGCCTCTGTGGACGGAGCGCTGAAGCATTAAGCTATCAAATTAGATCTACGTCCTAACTGCTGTTAATGTAGAACCTGTGCATTTTTGTCTTTTCATCCTATGTTCTTTAGTCTTCTGGTCCGACTGGATGAAGTGCATAAAACAAGGGAGTTTCAAGGCAGCCGTTTAGTGCCACTTGATGTGGTGTAAACCCTTGCTTTAAATATCTTGCTTGCCTGGACAGAGTGAGTATATGTGTGCGTGGCTCCTGCCTTGGAGCAAATGGACGAAGAGGATGGCCTCAGGTAGAATCCTAGCATTGTTTAGGTTGGAAATTATCTTTAAGATCATCGAGTCCAACACTGTAAACCCATCATTGCCAGGGCACCACTAAACCATGTCCGTCAGCACCACATTTCCACAGCTTTGAAACCCTCCGTGGGGACTCCATCACTGTCCTGGGCAGCCTGGGACAGCCCTTGACAACCCTTGTGGGGAAGAATTTTTTCCTAAGATCCAACCTAAGCCTCCTCCAGCACAGCTTGAAGACTTTTACTCTTGTCCTGTCACTTGTTACCTGGGAGAAGAGACCAACCCCCACCTGCCCTCAACCTCCTGTCTGTGAGTTATTGAGAAGGAGAAGGTCTCCCTTGAGATTTCTTTTCTCCAGGCAGAACAAACCCAGGTCCCTCAGACACTCCTGACCAGACTTGTGCTCTGGACCATGTATCTTCTGGTATTTCTTAAGAATCTGTGACAAGAAAAAGATACTAGCTACCACACTGAACATGAAGACCTCTCTTGCTCTGTTGCTTGTTTCTGAAATCATTTAACATGTTTTTATACTGGAGTTTCAAGAAGTCCGTGAATTTTTGCCTTGCAGAAAGAAATGTGATTGCATATGGGGTATGTGAAGGGCAAATTCCTATTTAGGAATGCTTCCCATGAACTCAGGAAATACAGTACTGTCCTAGAATTAGTGTCTAGCTTTTCCAACATGCATTTGTTTATAACATGCAGATATGGGCATTGTTAAAGCTAATTTAGCTTGAAAATCAAGGCTTTGCTTTCAGAACAACGTATCAGCAAACTGAAAACTACCAAACGCTACTGAGAATTCTGCTGCCACCATCCCATCCCCTCCTACTTTGCCCTCACAAGAAAAAAACATTAAAGAGACAAGCATTGGCACTGTTACTTGGTTGGTTTGTACATGAAGCACTTTTTGCCCAAACACAGGAGGGATGAAAAACAAGGACACCATTTCCCTGTTCCCAAGTCTCTTCCACCTCACCTCCTCTCCCTCTGGGATGCTTTGTATGAACACACTGCCAGTGTGCTTCTCTCAGCCGTTCTCTTCTTATGTTCTTACCCCTTACACAGTTTCTCTCAGCCATCTGCAGCATCACAAACAAGTGATCAGCCTCAGAGATGGATAGCTGATGAAGGGAGGCAGTTACAGCTGAATTTCAGGGAGTTTTCTGCACAATCCGTAATAAACGTACAATGCTGGATGTGCCAGTTACCTACAGCAGTCCCCACAGCAGTCTCCATTTCTCCTTTTTGCCAGCAGAACAACATTGCAAAACTTTTTTGTCATGAAAAGAGGGTGATTTTCAGCTGTGACATGGACTATATGTCTGTCTCTGGGAAGCTAGTGCTTATTGATTGAGATATTGTGCATATAACCCAGAGAGGGAAGAAGGGACAAAGTCAATAGGGTACCATGCATACCATGATTAAGGTACAGAAACTGGTCTTTTAAACTCGGTGTTAATGTTAAACCCAAATTTCTTATAAGAAAAGCAGCCTTAGGAAGCAACAAATGAAGAAACAAAACATCCTCCTCATTGCACCAGTTCAATGGCTTAAAATTTTCTAGTCTGGCTCATGCAAAGTCATGAGTTCAGCTTTAAAATAATTAAATCAACTGAAAAATATCATTGAGGGCATTGGTATTTGGCCATGGTTTCTCCAGATGCCTGGAAACTTCTGATAGTTGGCTTGCTTTACAACTCTGAAAGCTTTTAAAAAAACTAAAAGCTGAGATTCTTCCATGAAGATCTGTATAAACACAGGGGTTGACAGCATTCTACCAGAGCTCAAATGACACTTTTATTAGCGTTTCATTTACAGGAGCACCCATAATGTGCTGGACTTTCTACAATCATTCAAGTGGGGACAGATCACAAATTCTGATGTAGAAAAATCATCATACTTTCACAGTAGAATCAGATAAAAATTAACTTTTGGCAAGCCACGAAGACTGTCTTCAAACTACCGATAAGGAGATCTGTCTAGTGCAGTGATGAAGTGGCTGGGCAATTTTATCTCGATTTCAGTAGGTTTGGTATGGCTTTGACAGACGAGCATTTGTTCTTTTTTCCCCCCTCTCTAAAGCCTCTTTATGAACTTATTCATATAAAAATATGGCCAAGTACCTAAATATTTCGAGGTGAAATTTTCAGATGCAGGAGTCATAGGAGACTTTGGGTTTTCCACAGAAGAGTGCTTGGGGTTATTCTTGTTTTGTTTATTTATTTCCCCCCTCCTTTTTAATTATTTTTGGAAGGTGGGAGCAATGTGAATACCACTACTTTACATGTCATGTTCTTAGGCTGCAGCTTCATCACTGAAACAAATATGATGAGATATAATCAGGAGAGCTGATAAATAATACAGACTCCTACACTCTGCTCTGATTGTTGCTATAATAAGGCTACAGTCGTACAGTTTGGTTTTTCTAATGTCAAACAATTGGCAGCTCTGCAGTGTTGATGCCCCCTGAGGGCTGGCTGTCCTCGTAATTGCTGCTGTCTACTGAAAGTAAACATATGAAGTGTGTACAACATGCCCACACAAGGCACATAAACACACACATTGGTATTGTTGTGGGTCACGGAGATTCACTTCTGGTCTATCATTTTGAACATCCTTACTTGCTACTTCTTCCTCCTGCAGAGTTGGTTTTTTTTTTTTTCCCTTCTAATAAAAGATGTTTATTTTGTTTTAAATTGGGAATGGAAAATTTGAACATCCTCAGCAGTTCATGATACTTCTGTATCCTTTTAGAAACTCAGCACCTCTCTCCAGATTCTTTGTTATGGGACGCTGACAATTTGGAGCTGTGCCTGGTATGGGACAAATACTCTGGACAACAGAAGGTGAACAGAGCCCTGGCTTGGCTAATTTCATATATGCTCCACTGACTGTCCATCCTCCTGCTGCTGAAAGGGATATAACACCATTTCCTCCTTCACACCAAGCATATACACGTCAAATTACAAACTCATCGAAGGAATGCGTCTTTGAGCACCCCATTTCCTACCCCGAGATTTTACCCCCTCTCTTCCTGTTCAAGGACTATGTGAAAATTCAGGAAAAGACAAGTCCAGGGAAGGTTATTCAGGATAAATAAGGGAGTAGAAGATTTCAACTTGAATCCTTTTTTCCACTGAAAAGTTGGTGATCTTTCTCCCACCCCAATCTCATGCTTGTTCGGGTTTCATTTCCCAAACACTAGACCTAAGAAGCTAACAAGCTCCCTGCAGATTAGAAGGATCAGTTCCAGGGAAGCCCTATTGATTTATATTTTGTGCAGATCTGGCCTGTAGTATTTCCTCTCAATGAGCATTAATGGTGCCTTTCAAACATGAGGGAAAATTTGCTCTTCATTTTTGTCCCCTGAATTAGTATCAGCCAACCACCAACCGAGTAGACAGGTGAAATTCTGTCATTCTCAAGCACCTATTACATTTGATTTTCAGTTTGCTAACAGCAAAGGAATTAATAATGCATCTAAAGAATGTGATCATCTGAAAAGTACTCTCCAGAGACTTTAGACTTGACTGCTTTAAGGATGATAGGCTGCTGCTGCAGCCAAGATGGAAATTCATCAACTAACTTGTATGAACACTTTCATTAGTGAAAAACTGACTTTATAATGCAGGATTTTCTCCAAATCATGGATGTTCTGCATGCTACTTGATGCTGAAGGTGGCATGGTTATTGACGATATCATACAATCAGTACCCAAATTTACAGTGGATCAGAGTCATTAAACTGATAAGGTCAAAAGTGGTAGAAAACATGCAAGAAAAAACACTGCTGTGAAATTTCAGTAAAACCAGATACCATGTGTCTCTGAAGAATAACTCCCAAAGTCTTAACACTCAAGAAAGATACATTACCATTTAAAAATGACAATATAGCAACAAGCAACAGCAAAACCATCTAGAATTAAACTAAACAGGTAACTTACACTTTGTTTCTGGTGGAGCTGTTGAGTTGATGGTCTTAGTCCTTCAGCACAAGCACAGGGGGTTGAAACATTATCAGAAATCGTTATGTTCATTCCAGTGCCTCTAGATGCCATTCATTCACCAAAAATAGAACAATAGTTTTTTGCATTTAGGCAGGTACAGATTAGATCATAGAAGCAGAGTCTGGTTTTCCATTCATTTTCTACTCCTTTCCAGATGATTATACTGCAAAGCTGCTATTTCTGCTTGTGAGAGCCTGATCCAAACCTGGGAGTCACCAGGAGCTGATTACTGAGATGGGCTGAAGTTGTGGCATGGCACCAGGAGACAACTGAATCAATGACTCTATTCACCTGTGAGTTAAAGGGCTCACAGAACTATAATAAGTAGGAATGTGATTTTTCAGATTTAAGCCATATAATCAGATCCAGATCCTTGTGGTAAGAAATAGAACTCAAATTTAAGCCCTTCTGGTCTATTCAAATGAGATTATGCTGCCATTGATCCTTATTAACCCAAGTATTGAATTTCTGTCACATATAAACCACAAAAAGTAATTCCATTTTTCATGTTTTTATTTGCTGACAATAAGGCTGATGGAAGTCTGTTAGATATTTAAATGATGGCTCACTGTGAATGCTCTTTTTTTGTTGCTCTTGGGATAGTACAGAGTTAGTAAGAATGATTGTGCTGTTGACATAAGTGGTATATTGAATTCCAGAAAGCAGCTGCAGCAAATTAAGTGGACTTAATGACTAGAATAATTAAAATATCAGGTAGTTGATATTGCTTCATATAATAATAGGTGCAAGTTGTTACTAACTGCTTTTTACCAACGTATTTCAGAAAGTACAGTACAGACTTGGAATAAAAAAGAATTCAGAAAAGAAAAGAAAGCTTTCTGTTCATATTTGAAATTTGGTATTACTATTCATAAATGTTAGTTTAAACATGCAGAGGAGGGGTTTTGTGTGAAGAAAAAAAAAAAAGCAAAAACAAAGGGGTATTTTTGTTTGTTTTTTCATGGTTGCTTGTTTTTTTCCATCTCATTCTCATTGAACAACCCATTCTGTATTTATTATCACAAGCCTAGTTGGGCTCCCTCCATATGGGCACTTACCAAGCTGCCAGGCTTGAAGCTGCATCCTGGTTCTCTATATGTCTTCAGATCTATATATGACTTATTCCATATACCTTTCTCTGGCCTTGAAACCCACTGTGCACACCGATGCTTTACCCTGAAACAGTATCTTTCAGCTGCTTTAAGTCCCAGTCTACACTGGACATTGAAATTCCTCAGTATGGAGTGAAGGGCAGGATGATTTATTATTTAAGCTACTGGGGAAAAGTACTCATTTTCAAGGGGAATTCATAGGCGTTGCAAGATAACTTTAAATAAATCTCAAACTTCTTCATGAAGTCTTGCAGAAGTTGCAAAATCTGAATTCAAAGGCTTCCTTATGAACCTACCATTTCATCTTCTCTTCTTCAACATTTCACTATTCATCAGTCCTACACCTTTTTCTTTACCTATGTCCTGGTTCAGGAAAATAGAGCTTTCTAAATTGCCCACACCTTCCCTTAGAATAGTATTAAACCAGAAGAGCAGGCACTTGCAGAGCAGTGCAATGTTCCTTTGTACCATTTTGCTGAAAAACCCACCTACTTTCAGAAGTGCTGATGTACCTTGAGAGCCCAAGGTGTTATCTGCAGACATGTTGCTGGCACTCCAGCCATGTTCCAGTGACCTTGATAGATGAAGGCTGGACCTTCTCCTGGGAGCCTGGCTAATGAGGAGAGGTAAGTGCTTGAAAGGTCTCTGAAGATCAGTTCAGTAGAGTCAAATAAAGCAGCCTGAGCAGAAAAGTGTAGGATATTGTTTAACACAGCCTGTGCAAACCACTAGGAATGGGGGAGGAGAAGATAGGTTTAACCTCTATGAGCCTGGCACTATAGAAGACAATTAAAGGTACTCATGTTCACTCCCTAAACTTTTTTTCACAGGCATTCCAAAATCCTATTATTGACTTTTATTTTTTTCTGATAAACATATTAATTTCAGGTAGCTATCAGTTGAAATGTTACACCAAAAATTGTCCAGTCAATACAGCCCCTTTGAAATTTATGAAAGATGTAAAAATTGTCCTTTCCCTGTCCAGTGAGCAAGGAACAGATAATGAGCATGAAAGCACTATTTAACATTTTAATGTGAAGCAGTGATCTAAATCTCCATCAAAATAAAACTGAGTAACTCATCAGGTTAAGAAGACAGAGAAGCCAGCATCACAATGGATCAACAAATTGTCCTGCAAATCTCAATGTGGACTTGGTGGATTTGTAAGTCTCACCTAGATATAGTTGTGCATGCTGTAAAACAGTGATTACCAGTGGAAGATAGAGGGGAACAGTTATTTAGTGACTTACTGTTGCAGACACAAGACTGCATTCACCGTGAAGGCTTCAGTGAACACTAATTTTGCAGCTCAGAAATCACATGACAGTGAAATGCAAAAATGTCATCTCAAGCTAAATGACCTTTAAAAAGAAATTAAAAGACTAGTAAAGCACATTAGACTAAGTGTTCAGATGGGATTTAAGCTTGGGAAACACCAGGATAAAGACCTAAAATTTCTATAAGTTAATCACCCAAAGCCAAAAAGCCTTCATAGCCTTGAGAAAACTGCCACTGTGATTGCACAAAGAAACAGAGGCAAAAGTGATCCATGAAATCACCTGTGAAAAATCACTGTACGCATTGTATGCAACTGCTCTAGTGAGAATGGATAACGACGTTTGGAAAGTTATATCCTCTTAGCGAGTATGAAATAGAGCTTGTTGGGGCTCAGGCTGGGTAGCTGGCAGGTGTTTTGACACAGAGCTGTTTGTCCTGTGGTGTTTCCATGCTGGTGGTAGCAGCACGAGGTGATGCTACCGCAATTTATACGAATCGTACGTGCTTTTGCACTTCCTCCCTCAGGCTTATGGCTGCAACCTGACTACATTCACACAGAGGCTGATTACAAAGGGAAATGGTAAAGAAGCACTTTTGCCTCCAAAACTTGGGCATTTTCAGACCCATAGCGTATGTAGTATATGCCAGTTTTTAAAGGTTAGCTACTGAAAGTCGTTGGTGTGAAACTGCTTGTACTCTATTTCAAGTTAACTCATCTCTGTTCTGGTGTTTCTCAAAAAGGTCAACCACCTACCACAGCATGATAATAGAGGCAAGTCAATCTGGCTGTGTAACTCTGGCACTGACTGCCAAAATCCAGACTTTGGGAAGATGTCCCACATTCACTGAAAATAATGAGCTGAAGTTAGAGGAAAAAAGCACAACTATATATGGATAAAAGAAGGGAAAGTAGCTAGTGACAGAAGCTGAAAATATGTGACAGGCTTAAAATATCCAACAAATAAAATTGCTTTTTTTTTCACCAGCATAGTCAACAACTTCAATTGCATTCATTTTTATCAATGCATTTTACCCACACAGAGCTCAACTCCTGGTAAAAGTGATACTGAGATACTCCCAATAGTCTTCTGGTGCCAGCAGATTAAAATTGTGCTAAAGGTTACCAAGACTTACTGCACTTATACCAACATGTACAAGTAGATCACAGAATCATCATAAAATGATTTGGATCGGAAGGGACCATAAAGATCATCTCATTCCAATCCCCCATGCTATGGGCAGGGACACCTCCCACTACACCAGCTTGTTCAACCTGATATAGTTTTAGAAGCTAGAGTTTTATTGGCTCAGCATTCCCAAGCTTATTTGCAGATACTGAGATCAGTCTTTGAGAGGTTCTCATACTTGTAGTTACTAAGATGGATGAGAAACTGAGATATGGGGTGGTAAAAATTATAATTATATTAAAAAACAATGAATAGCTGGACAGCACGACAGGGATAGTCAAGGAGAAAAAACAGTGGGAGCTGGCTGGCTTATGATCTTCAGGGCTCTGCATGAGAGAAGATGACTGATGGCTGGTATTACCAAGGAGATCAGAATATGTCCTCTTTTAACCTTTTATTTATTTAACCTTTATTATGTGGGTCAGATTGTGCAGCTGAATTTTTTATTACTTGGAAGGGATTTTTTTTTTTCTTTTATATTGGGAATGATGAAAGTTTAGCAAAGTTCTTCTAGAAGTAGCTGTTAAAACTATAAAAGGATCATAGCCATCCTCAAGCTTTATTTCCTGTCATTTCTCCAGGGTGGCCTGTTGTCCTACAACATTAAAAAGAAACGAGATTAAAAGCACAGAATTTGGAAAAAAATTACCTGTTTTAAAGATGTGGAAAAGGTAGACAAATAGAAAACTTTGGTATCCAGATTTATTGTTTTGTGACTTGGATCTATCTAGAGGTTAAATAGCAGTGCTACATATTTCAAAGAAAATGATCATTTTAACTCCCAAGTGCATAACTATAGCAATAAATAGGGCACACTTTAGTTCAGAATTATTATGTTCAGGGCAAGCATAAGCATGTTATCTCGGCATGAGATATTCACACATCCGATGTTCCTAGTAAAATTCCTTTGAACTTGAGCGTTTTCCAGTGTATAGGTGATGGATAACCAAAAAAATAATTGCACAGACAAATACACTTGACAGCTATTAGGCCATTTATTTAGTAATGTCTTGACTAAAATTGAGTAAGGTCACCTGCATTAGTCATAGTTCTGCTGTGCCCAGGTATGTGTAAGCACTAGTCACAGCCAGTAAAGAGCACCGAGGCCGCTGTCTTCAGCATCTGTCACTGAGGTCTTCAACAATCAGAGTGCATCTAGTTTTAGCTAGCAGATACTGAAGAACTTCCCATCAAATCCACTTCTTGCTAGCAAATAAAGATAACTTTTCATTAAGATAACTTCATACCCAAGAACAAAGCATAAGGACCCCTAGGTTTGTAAACTAAATCTCAAACCAGCCTGAAACTTCATTTCAAGGTAGAAAGAACTGACCTACCAGGACAAAGATAGTGGTTTCAACCTTCAGTCTCTTGATCACAGTGGTTTAAATTTGTCTGGTTAGATCCTAGTTTGCCTCTGCATGCCAACTACCCCCAGTAAGATGCCTGGGGAGCCTTCATGGGACTGCAGAGAGAAACCACTTAAGGAACTCCATCAGTTTATAACACACACGAAAAAAAAGCATACAGATCTGATCTATTGTAGTGGTAACAAAATCTATGTATGCCAATGAACAAGTCAAATTAAGCTGCTAACAAATTGTCTGCTGTCATTACTCCATATTCCAAAATTATTTCCCATTGTTACCTGTACAAAGGCATCATTAATCCTTCTCAGCTGCCAAAAAACCCCATCTTGACAAGCTGCTGTTATATTTGCTATACGAAAAAAAAAAAGGGCATACAGAATTTTGTAAGGGTGGTAAATAAAGTGAAATAAGTAAAACATAATTCTAAATGCTAATGCAATGCTTGGATTATTTGTTTACTTCTATTACTTAATTCAAATGATGATGACTGGGAGCCAGAATTCCATAATTTTAGTTATAGAAAATTGTGTATTCAGTCTTCTGTTTCTTTGAGCCCTTGCTGCCAAATACATTATTGTTATTTAATGATATCTGCAGAACAAGCATGTGCTGGAATTGTCTAAGAAATTTAACAGTACGACTATTTATTATGCAAGGGTTCACGATAATATTATTCATTCTGCAATCTTTTGCCTTTTGTGTGTTTACAAGATTCATTGACAAGAAAAAATATTTAATACAGACGGCATCTGGTATTTTTACAGTAAGTTTACTACTTGCACTTTATTTTTCCTCAGTTCTGAATGACACTTCAGTGAATGTCTTCTCCAAGAATTCTATCAAATATGCAAAAAACTGTAATATTAAAATGTTTTAAGCAGATATGGATTTGAAAGTGTATGTCACAGTCTTTCTACCAAGCCTATTAAGAGATGTTTATTTAGCCACAGACTTTTGACCAGCTAAAATAATTTCACCAACTGAAGGGCCAACTGTATGAAAGTCAAAACACTGAAGAAAATGGAAGAAAATTGATTTTCACCATCTGATACATTGTCCATATTTCTGTAGTTCATTCTTTCCTAGATCTGATCTGCATCTTTCCTGAACCTCAATCCTAAACTGCTGTACAATTTTGTTACTGAAAAGCCAGTAATAAAACACAAATCCTGCTCCCATAGAGTTATAAGGCCAGAAAAGCAGCAGCAGCTGCAGTGGCAAGATGAGCAGACCATGCAGAGGAATGTAAAATCCCTTGCGTGTCATAGCAGATCGTGGCACAAGGTATGCATGAGCACAAAAGGCACTTCCAGGCAGGCCAAAAATCAAGGGAAAAAAGGTATCAGTGGATTGGTGAACTACGCACATGTCAGTGAGCAAGCCTCTCCTCTCATACACGATACAACTGGCTGTATCTATAAGAAAAGCTTTGTTTCAAGTCTTTCTCCAAGGTTTGGAGAAGGGGTGCCATGCTGAAGTGGTGTTTACACCATGCCCCTTTTCGTTTGGTTTAGTTCACAGGGTTTAAGTGTAGCTTTAAAAAAGCCAGAGGAGAAAACACTCCTGGCATTACTCTGAAATCACAAGACATCCTTAAATATAAACAATCCAAGCAGGAAAGCTAAGGTGAGTTGGTTACTTGTTTCAGGCTTCCCCCCCCCCCACATATCACAGTGCTTGCCCAAATGTGGACTTTCAGGGAAAGAGGGACTGAGATTTTGCCACAATTTTTAATGATATTCAACAGAAGTTGTCCCCTCTCAGGTTTCCTCCCATGTGAAAATGAAAGTAAGTAGTGTCAAAGCTTTTTTGAATTGCAAATATATACTAATTTTATGCTTTAGGAGCAACATTTTTCAGTTTTTCATTATAAAACCCCCACTTTTCTTTGTAAGTATATCATTTTTTTTTTCTCCTCTATCTTTAAAGAAAATAGATTTACAAAGGATTAAATAACCCAACAAGGAAAAAAAAATAATTCCACGTTAACTCAAAACATCTTCCTAAGTTCTTTCTGCCTCTCCCACAAAACCCAGGGCATATTTCATCTCAACTTGAATTTTGTTTCCAATTTTTTTGCCAACATGAAAAAAAAAAACCACAAAACACTTTTCATCCAGCTCCACTTAAGAGAAAGGCCTCGTGCAAGAGGAAATATGTATGAAGAGATGGGCTACATAACTCTCACTACGACTACAGCCAGGCTGATAGAAGCAGAGCTCGTGGGATGCCGTCCGCGGCCGGCCAGGCTGAGGTCTATCGATGCTGCCGCCACTGCCGAGCCCTCTGCCTGAGCCGCCGGACGGACAGGCTGATGGGCTGCTTCCCAAACTTCTTCATGATCTCCTTGATCCTCGCCAGGTTGGTTTTGGAGATGGTGAAGTCGCACTGGGTAGCTCCCATGTCGTAGCCGACTTCGCAGGTCTTGGTGGCAGCGGTGTAGCCCTCCGCCTTCACACCCACCACGTACTCCCCCGGGTTCAGGAGACGCCAGTAATCCCCATCGGCTCCTGGTAGGAAAAGAGATGGTTGTCAGGACAGTGGACCTTTCTGCTCGAGGAAGAGATTGATGACATTTATGAGGAAGAGTTCATGAGGTTACAGAACTGCCTGCATACATGTCCTGGTCTGAGAACAGAATTCTGTAGAGTGAGTTACTTTCCAGCTCAGTTCTTTTCACTCCCTGCACTGTCTGAAGTCAGCAGTATGATTTTGCAGACAAGGGTCTGCTTCTAGCAGTGATAACACCCCACGTTCAGAGTCAGTACCAAGGGCTGGTGTGCAGACCAAGGCCACTGCTGGATCTTGTGCACCACGCTTGGGATACAGACAGTAAAAGGTGGCACCTGCAGGAACAGCCAGGACAGGGGACCCCAAACTGACCAACGAGGGATTCCAGCCCATATACATCATATTCAGTATAAAGCTGAGGCATCAGGAGGGCCTCGCCCCACTTTACTCAGCTTGGCTCATTTTTAGCTGTAAATGCTCTGGCAATGCCATAGGGCTGGCAAAAGGCAGTGATTACATCCCTGCCTAGGGGCTGGCTTTAGCCCCTGGAGTTCAAAACTGACCCACATTATTCTGACACATTTAACAGGCTTCTCATCACAATCCTGCACAAGGCCAGGGGAAAAAAAAATAAATCCACACATTCACACACCACCAGGAAATTACTACGAAGATGGATATTAAGCTGTTAGCAGGATGCACTTACCTCCTTTCCATTTACAACTAAGTAGACATCAGTTTTTCTATCAGCTGTCATTGCCCAGAAGTTAATGCCAGACTAAAAGGTTTGGTTTTGTTTTTTAAATATCGGATTAGATGGAGTAGGTAAAAAATTTCAGAGCAGATGGCAAGGCAAACAATTATAAATGCAGATAAATTTAGTAAATAATAGGCATGCTAAAAGTATAGGCTCTAGTGGGAGCAGACTGGAGGCAAACTACATCTATCTCCACCTATTGGGTTTGGAAAAGAATTCCTAGGTCTGCTCAGATAAAATATCAATAATATGAACATAGTATCAATATAAGTTAAATGTGTTAGATGACACCACAACAATCCAACTAAGGGGAACACTCTTTGAGCCTGATAGGACACACCTTTCTTACAATTAAGTGGCATATTTACACTTAAATGTCGAAAATTTTGCTAATTTAAATACATTACAAAAAAAATCTATATTAATGCTCTGTTACCTATGAAAGACTCCAAGAAAACTAGTCATAGTGCTGCACACCCAATGCAAGTAAAGACTAAAACTTGACTTTTCTCTGCTCAACAGGCAGTCAGGAATGAGGCTGGAGAGTATAACACCAGAATTATGCTTAGCTTAGGGTAATGTTATTCAATATGCTGCTTCAAAATATTTATGTTTGGCTACAAAATGTAGACTGAAATCATATGAAACTTATAAAAATATTAATAAAATTTTCTCTGAACCTGGTGTGAAATTAAATAAATGATTTTTTTTTTTTTTTTCAAAAATTACACAGAAACATGCATCTGTCTTTGAGCTCTTCAATTGTTTTGTGAGCAAGACCCTCTACATCTCTTTGTCAAGATTTGCTTTGAGATTTCCAAAATGTGTAATTACAGGAAGCAACCCACACAACTGCCCTTGCACCATGGGGATAAAAGGTGTTTGAGGGCATTTGATCATCCAATCAATGAAATCTTTTCCAAAGGTTCTTTCATAGTACATAGTCCCCATCTAACTGTAACAACATGTCATCACTCGGACTTAATCAATAGTTACATCAGCATTAATAGAAAATGGAAAAAGTTTCCACAAAGCTCTTACTCTTGGCATCAGTGGCTTCAATTAGCCTATTAGTATTGTTAGCTTAGTGTCAGCAGCCTTCTCTTCCCAGAAGATATATTGTATATCCAAGTAAAAAATAAAATAAAATAAAATAAAATTAAAAAAAAAAGATAAGATCTTTTCACATAGTTTTTTTGCCCACAGGAAGAAGCAGAGAAATTTTCTCAAAGAAGTAAATGTTATTAAAGGACCTTTACAGACAACTTTTGTCTGGCTCTACAGGGTAGTCATCCACGTTAACGTATCAAAGAAACAGTAGATACCTTACAGCTGAGCTCACTTTAAACAAAACTTACATGAATACAGATAGCAGCCATAATTCTTCTCCTGCTTGGCCTATTTTTATATCAAGGCAGCTCAGAGGTTTAAATGGATACATTTTTCATTTTAAAAGGTTTAAATGAAAGAAGACTGCTGACAATTTGCCTTCTTTCTCTGGAGTTATACTTGTCATTCTAGCTTTTTGGCTCCAACATAAATCCTCTGGTTTCAAAGACTAATGAGGCATACATTGTTATCTGTCTAATATAAAACCAGATAGAACTGTTATGTTCCCATCTACAAAGTGATTCCTAAACTGAGAGTCAGCTTAAATGTCTCGTTAAAAAGAAGAATTAAAAAGAATTAACTAAGTATTTTTATTTTTACTACCAGGCACAGATGGCCTTGAGCCATAGAAGCTCAGCTCTAAGTCTAGATGTAAATAGCTGCAAGATTCCCTAAGCATTACGAGCTGGATTCTGGGATCTTGGACATTCAATACACATGCCGCTGGGATTTCTTTCCATATGCACATTTTCTGTCCTTAAACTGTTGATTTTTCTTTCATGTGGCAATCCAGCATACGGAGAGCTGCAGATTAATCACCTATTGTGTTTACTCAGCCTCAACCAGAGCAATATATTAATTCTGTTAACAGAGTAATACAACTTACAGTTTATGGCAATCTTTCAAGGCTTCCAAGAAAAAGAAAAACAACTGATTACTTTAATTCCCACTATCATTTCCCAGTGGTCCCATTTTGAAATATTTAAGGCAGAATCATTATTGCCTAATTAAATATCTGTCATTCAATGTCTTCTTTTACAACAGAGACATAGTAGCATTGAAATAAAATTAACCATAAACTAAGTTAGATATTCCAAGATTTATTATTGGTTCAGATAATCTACTGTGGCAAACATTAAAGATTTGAATGTCTTTTATCTAAAGTTCCATGATAACCCATAGCCTGAAATAAATGTACATGTCAACTCAGTGGCAAAGCACGTAGAAATGGCAGCAGATGAAAGACACAGAATGCCAGTCAGGATGTGACAAGCCCAATTTATGTAAAAAATACATAAAAATAAGTGTTCTTTTCTCTAATATTGAACCAAATCTAGTGTACACAACAATATGATTTGTCTGATTGTTCCCCATGATACTGCTTTTCCATAAGCATCCAACAGAAACCTTGTCAACCTCTGGCAGTCAGCACTTGGAGTGCAATCAATCACTAAAGACTCCTGCTGACATCAGCTTTTGCTGTTTCTTTCCACATGCTCCTCTCCTTGATATTTCCCCTCTGATTTTTCTCCATGTAAGATAGTTCTGTGTCTTAAATCATGGTACAGTACCTACACAAACACAATGGCCTTTGGACACTATCTTGCCTGCTACCTGCCAACAACAATTTTCAGGTATCACTATTAATATTACAATTAGCCAGTGTCTTCTTAAAGTAGTTCTTTAGTACCATGACTACTTTCCAGGCCATTAAATAGGCTTAAAAGTTTACTCTGAGGGTATAAACCTGTGGCTGTGTGTAGATCAAAACTGTGCTAACAAGCAAATAGCCATTTACGTGTTTGATTCTTTTTAAAAAAAGACATACTGAAAAGAAATTTTCTGGGTGGAAATTCACCTGTACATAACAGAGTTTCTACCATGCCCCATTAAATGATCTTTTAGAAAGCTCTGATGTTTTCCAGGAGACTCTTCAGGTTGTGAAACTCCCCTTTCCCTATAATGGTTGTTTCTCCTCTGGAGGCAGCTCTAAATCACATCTCCAACACACTCAGTTAACAGCCAGGGAAATATTCTTTGTCCAACAAGGCATTACCTACACCCTTGTTTTTCAATGCTATAATTATTCTGGTTAGATTTTCATTACCTTCACATGAGAAAGGGAGCAATAAGTGTTCTTTGGACACAGCCTTACTCAGGCTATTGATTTGGGGCAGATAAAAAGCTGCTTGCTCAATACTTTAAAAAAGAGGCAGAAAGAGGAAGAGGGTGAGAGGGAGGCCTATCAGAAAGACGGGGACAACTTTTAACAGGGCTGTCTGTGACAGGACAAGGGGTGATGGTTTTAAACTAAAAGAGAGGAGATTCAGACTACACATAAGGAAGAAACAGTTTACACTGAGAATGATGACCCCCTGGCCCAGGTTGCTCAGAGAGGTGGTCGATGCCCCATCCCTGGAACCATTCCAGGTGAGGTTGGCCAGGGCTCTGAGCACCCTGCTCTAGTTGCAGATGGCCCTGCTCCCTGCAGGGGGTTGGACTAGGTCACCTTTAAAGGTCCCTTCCAACGCAAAGCATTCTATGGTTCTTACAGCTGTACCACAGAAAGAAGTGACTCCCTCTGCATGTGCCACTCCTGCAACAATTTCCTTGGACTGTATACTATCACCCAGCTTTTCTCAGAAAAGAGTTTAAAATTACAATGAGATTTGATTTTTTTCCTTTTTAAACCATAAAACTGTTCATTTGCACTGACGTCTTTGGGTTTTTTTTTTTTACCTGTGCGAATGTCATGGTTAACACCTTCTACTGAAATAACAGCATTTGGGATTCCCTTTCCATGCACATCTTTTACTATGCCTTTGATGCCCCGGTGGACCTATTGAGTAAATAAACAAACAAATATTGCACAGTAATGAACAGCACTATCATTAGGAAGATAAACCAAATCATTAATTCCATATATCGATCACATGTATAATATTCCTACTTTATGGTTCACACGATTTTGAAAAGTCATTACTAAGCCAGTATCAACCTTCCAGGCATCATCTACCTGTGGCTCAGCTTACAAATTGTTAGGATTCCTGAGGCATCAAAATCGAGAGGCAGATAAAACGAGCAGATAAAGCAGCAGACAAGAGTTGCTTTCTGACAGTCCTTTCTAGCAAGCTCTGCACTTGTGTCAAATTTTAGAATAAAATAATGAATGCTGCTAAGTCAACACAGCCTAGCTGAAGTGAGATGCCAGCATTGCTACCAATAATCACGTAATTAGTCATGCAAAAAACCCCACCAGAAACCTTAAACTCCCTTTTCAAACAGAAAGGAGTCATCAAGTTATTCATTAGTTACTCTTCTGTCAAATACCTGTTCCATAAAGACAATCAGGGACTCGCGGTTGTTTTCCCATTCTTCAGGCAACTCGCTCTCGTGGGGATACTTGTCACAGCCAACGTAGATGGAGAGCTCAAAGCAGTTTGTGTGCAGATAACTGAAGTCATTTATGCCTGTCAATAAGGGGTAAAAAAGAAATCATTTTTTTAATTCTCTTTTAACCTATTGATCAGATCTGACCACTTCATGCAAAGTAACATAACTTATTTAAATACAAAATGGGTATTTATTTAGCTGGCTTAGTCTGTAGGCCTGGCAGGGTGAAAGTGTTTTAGAAATGCCACATCTCCTGTAACAAAGCACCAGAGTAACATCAGAGCTATACATTTAACAAAACAAGACTTTTCTAAAGACAGTATCCTACCAACACGTTCAAAACAGAGGACACAAGATTGCATCATGACATCCTCTGTGCCAGCCCAGCACCACATCCCCAATTCCTTTGCTGCAAAGAGCAGCATCCTTCTGCCATCATAAGGAAACAGATTCAGCAGAAAAACAACAAAAATGAAGTCATTCCAGATGAAGTTTCTATGATGTTGATGGACATGGGGACACAGTCAGGAAGATGTTAAGAAAGGTCTCTACAACAAAAAGCTTGTGCTTTGCTTTTAAGAAAGCACTAAGATTCAGTAATCCTGGATATTTTCCCATGGAACATCTCTCACTTTTGATTGCCCTGGGTAGATGGTCTACATTAGCTTGCATAGATGTGCAGCCACAAACTGAATACATACAACCTTAAATGCCAGGACACAGAGTAATGTGCACACAGAGATTGTAAAGTAACGATAATTTATCAGAGCAATTGATGAAATAGCTTCCCAGCCTAAATATTTTCCCACATAAGTAATCTAAATGATAGGAAAGACAGAAAAATCTAAGTAGTAATAATTCTTTTAAGCTATATGTGGTATCTGTTAGCTTGTAAGGTATGAAATGATCTGTTCTGTTTTTTCCCTGTTAGGCCTTGCAGAGGACTGGAATTTGTCATAAAATCACAGAATGCTTTCGGTGGGAAAGGACCTTTAAACCTCTGCAGGGAGCAGGGCCATCTGCAGCTAGAGCAGGGTGCTCAGAGCCCCGTCTAACCTCCCCTGCAATGGTGCCAGGGATGAGGCAGCCACCACCTCCCTGGGCAACCTGGGCCAGGGGCTCACCACTCTCAGTTTAAAATATTTCTTTCTTATATCTAGTCTAAACCCACCCTCTTTTAGTTTAAAACCATCACCCCTTGACCAGTTGCAACAGGCCCTGCTAAGAAGATGTGTCCCCACACATCCTATTCAGAATCCAGGAACCTCAGTGCCTCCAACTTCTGAGGAGATGCAGGTTAAGTCTATGTTACTTACTGAGAGTGGTCCTGAGCACTAAGGAAGACTGTATTTAGATACAGATCTCTAACATTTCCACTCTCCAGCTTTTGCTGTTTCTTACAATCATTTCTCCTTTGGGAAATGCCATCAGTTAGTTCTCTGCAGTCACACATCATGATACAGTACAAGAACACGAGAGAAAGAAATTATGTGACCTTTGTTTCTTATTCCACCTGTGTTTCTAATAAAAAAAATGTTTCAAAGAACATTTATTGGTGATCATTAATTGATATATTTTAAATGGTGGATTAGCAGAAAATGCATTCTCTGACTGCTTCTGATTTAGAGGAGTCCTGTCCAATTACCATAGAGCAGTAGTCAAGTATTTAATGAGCCCTCAGTGCCTTCTGGCTGCAGAGCAGGAGGATTATATAATACAGATGTTATGCTTTTCATTTTTGTTGATGGGGAAAGCCTAAATATCAGACAGTGGCATATGCTACTCTGCATAAATATGCTACCCCTCTGTTGGAGAAACAGCCAGAATTATTTTCCCCCTCACATACTGTATCGCATCCCGATTAATCTGTTGTGAAATGTTTTGCAATACACAGTAATTGCTCAGTTTCAATACATGTATTTAAGAAAATGGTTTAACGTTGCCAAGAGCAACTCTGTGTAGTCTCTGAACATGCAAATCCAGCCTTGAAAACACTGGAAATAATAATAAATTCATCTGTTCTTTGCCTTTGTGAGGTGCAGAAACGTTACATGTAAAATTGCTGAAGGACTTGCACCCATTGCAGTCCAAAATATGTGCAGGAAATAGTACAGCTGGGTTTCAAAGGCATATGGAGGTGTTTGATATCTGTGCAAGGTATCTGTGGTGCTCATACTCCTCTAGGGACATTCTGCTGCTGAAAAGGAGTTTGAAGAATCCTTTATCAATTTTCCCAAGGCATGAGCAGTGAAAAACTTACATGAGTAATCACTGCAAAGTCAGGCAGCAGGTGAATGAGGAGAGAGAGAGAGGGTGGTCAGCTTCAAGTTGGGGTACAGAAAGGAGATGCCACCCACACCAAAGGACAGAGAGGGCATCTCTCTGCAAGCAATATATTGCTGTGTCACGTTCAGACCAGACCTTAAATAAACAGCGCTTTAGGAGAAGAAATTGTTACACGTTGACCAAAAAGGTAAAGAAATAGAACAAGTAGAGTGAGCTATACATCTCTGCCTGTAGAGTTGTGGAACTACAGCGTGAAAAAACATAGGAGAAATCTGTCTTCAAATCTGGAATCATATTTGAACAACCCTTTAAAACACAAGGTGTCATTGGTTAGCTATCAATACATAGATATGTAGCTGCAATACATATAGATATATGCATATCTATATCTGCAATATAAGTCACTCTCTTCCCTTTGCCTAAGTAAAGAAGTAGCCCAAAACCATCCTGCCATTTGCAGACTGAGCCCAAACGGAAACCGCATCTTTTGAGGTTTAGTCTGGAACCCAAGGTATAAAGAATTGAAAGTAAAAGCAACATTCCAGCACCTTTCTCAAAGACAATCTTGAAAAGCTTACTGTAATGTAAGAGAGCAGGATGTAGAGTATGATGAGAAACATCATAAAACAAATCGGATGAAGCAAATCCAATATGCAATTGTTACTAAGAAATCAAGATGCTAATCAGCATCTGTATTGTACATCATTACTTAATGTAATGGTGTGACAGTTGTTAGTGACATGGCCAATGTCATATTTTCTGGATCAATTCATAATTATATTTCTTATTGCACTTATGAAAATTAAGCTCATAAATTAGATAGTTAAGTGGACAAGTTGGCACTCAGAGGGGGTTTTTTTAGAATTTGCAGAAAAGCATAGAAATGTCTTGTCAGACACTGCCCTTGTGATCTAAGAGTTCAATTTCTCCCACCAAATTCACCCAGCCCTTTTTAAACTCCAGGGGAAAAAAATAATACTAATACAGCCTTTAAAGGCTGGTTGGCATTAACTTTACATGAGCCTATGTAAAAGCTGTAAGTGTCCAAAATTTAGAAATGTTTATGTAATGAAACTACCTGCAAGTTACACACAATCCCATAAACCATGGTCTGCACAGATGCTCCCTTGCATCTGTTTGCCATTACTGCTGCAGTTGTTCCTGTTCCTGTCATTCAAGAGGTGGCTCATTTTGTAATTTCATAAAAACGTGTCATCTGACCAATGTACCGGTGAAAAACACAGATTTTCAGCAGAATTGTGATGAATCAGCCTGATTCCTGGTCTGCTCAAAGCACACGCTCATAAAGGTAACCACACCTACTCCTGTTAAAAATGTGCTTCTAATTGGGCTTTCCTGGAAACTGAAGTTTTATCTGCACTGCAAGACACGGCTTCCCCTTCGTGCTCCTTATCAGGGTGACAGGCTTGGGTGAATGATGCCATCTGTAATTTATTCTGGCAGCAGAAATGCCTACAGTTCAGTGAGACAGCGGCTGAAATCTTGATTTTCTTATCCGAGGAACACTGGAATCTGTCCCTGGACTTGTTGCTTCGCTGCTGACACTGGTTACCTTTGGTGTTCAGCACCAGTTTTCTGTGGGCACCCTGTGAGATGGCAAAGGCTGACAGGATTTCCCCTGCTAATGGGTGTGGACTGGATTGCTTTCTCCTGACAACGCATCTTCAATTAGAGAACGCGGAAAACTCATGTGTTGCATGGGCACTTTTAGAAACCTCAGTAGTAAATGAAACAGTCACCAGGTGTTAGTGACACAGTCTCCTTCAAACCCCAGATACTTGATAAAATGCAGAAAACAAACTTTCAGACAGGGACACATTCCTGTTAGGGCACATGTTTCTCAAGCACTTCCTCTGCCATGTACACCGGGCAGCGATGGCATTATCGCATTTAGCAAGCTCTGCTGTTGGGGTGGTGAGACACTGGAACAGGCTGCCCAGAGAAGTTGCGGATGCCCCATTCCTGGAAGTCTTCCAGACCTAGTTGGATGGGGCTTTGAGCAACCGGGTCCAGTGGGATTGGAACTAAATAATCTCTAAGGTCCCTTCCAATACAAACCATTCTATGATTCTACAGACACTTACTTCCAGCCACGGTATGCCAGGAGGCTCCGTTAACAGTGCCATCCTCCTTTTGGAAATCCTCTGTGTGACACGCTCTCCTTCTTGCATCTGTCATCAGCCGGTGAGTGGAAGCATAGGAATAGGCAAGCCAGCGAAAGACATGGTCATCTGGGGTAGGTGTGTAATCTTGGGTTTTCCACATCGATCGCACCATATCGTAGGGGTACGCCACCACCAGCTCTCCTCCCTGCAAATTGCCACCCAGCACAAAAGGAATTTTTTCCATCCATGCTATTATGGCCCGTGTCTCAACTGCCACCTGGGGAAAAAAAAAGGAGAAACAGCAGCTTGGATTCACCCTGTGAAATCTTGTTTCAAGGGTAGACGAGACACAGGAGTCCCACTGTGAGTTACTTAGCATGGAGTGAGTAGCCAGCACAAGAGAGGTGGCCAAGAAGGGCCAAGTGCCTGCCATCTATGCTTGGGAGGTCATCAACAACCCCTACAAACTAACGAAACCTTAATGTTAGTGATTTATGCAGCAAGAACATTTATGTTGAGTAAGGCCTTCCTCTCAAACTGGGCAAATCTCAGCCACTATAAATACTTACCATGATATTTAAAAGGTGCAAAAATAAGATGCAAAATAAGTTAATAAGATGCAAAAATAAGTTAAATTTTGGCACTACGATCCAATAAATGACTTCAGTGTAAGCTACTGCATTGGTTTTGCATATTCCTCAGCAGCTGCTGTGTTATTTCAGATAAGAATGTAATTCAAATATGAACAAATAAGAAAATCCCAGGAGAAATCTGTAATGGCAACAGAGTTTGCAAAGAGCTCATCTGCACTGCCAAACAAGGGGGGAGATGGATTCTCAGGACTGAGCCCTGTAGCGTGTTTCTCTCTGTCTTTGAGTAAATTTGCAGATGACACCAAGCTGAGTGGTGCGATTGTCACACCAGAGAGACAAGACCGATCCAGAAGAACCTGGACAAGCTTGAGAAGTGTGAACCTCATGAGGTTCAACAAGGCCAAGTGCGAGGTCCTGCACCTGGATCAGGGTAATCCCAGGAACAAATACAGGCTGGGGGATGAAGGGCTTGAGAGCAGCCCCACAGGGAATTACTTGTGGGTGTTGGTGGATAAGAAGCTGGACATGACCTGGCAATGTGTGCTCTCGGCCCAGAAGACCAATCACATCCTCAGCTGCATCAAAAATAGTGTGGTCAGCAGGTCAAGGGAGAGGATTCTCCTCTTCCCAAAGTGCTGCCTCTAAAATACAGGGGTGAATGCTACTTTTGTGGTGCATTTTTATTTCCATTGACTAGCATGAAAGCCTAGAGAAGTAGCTTAGATCAGGTAACTTCACCCATAAGTTGCTAAATTCTTGAGAAATGTAAAGCTCACACTTTTAGTACACCCCAGCCTTTGCATTTCCCTCTCTGGTCTTACTCACAGTGGCGTTTTCAGACAGGTACCAGTCAGGGATTGGGATGTGGTGGTTTGGAACTTTTCTTTTACTCTTCTTCTGATCTTCTGACTCCCAGAGCAAAGAGTTTAAATCAGGGAAATTATTGTTGATGTCAATGCCGTCCTGAGTCCATCGTCCTAAAGACCAGCCCCCTAATTCTGAACCCTTAGATAAAAAAAAGAAAAAGAAAAGTTAATTCAGAACATTACAACCCGTGAACCCTCAAAGTGCTGGGGATATGTCAAGAGGTAATTCTATACGGACAAGGGAAAGGATATTTTACTTCATTACCTGAAATGAATAATTGTTTTTTGGGTTTTTTTTGTATGAAACTTTGAATGAGGTGAAGCAAAACCCATGACAAATTACTTGGAGTTAGTCAAAACTTTCTCACTTGCTGTCAACATTTCCATTTAAAACTGTTTTCCCCTGGGTTGCAATGGACATAGCATATACTCCGTTCCACGGCCGAGAGTACGACTTTTGTATTCCAGTCTTCTACAGACTGCACTGGAAGATTTTCCAGTGCACTTGACCAACTCCTGCAATTTTTCCTCCCGGTGTCTGTCTTCTTCCAGACTGAATTATTACGATGCCCAACACATTGTGCGCTCCTTAAAGACACACTATTAAATTTCAGCTGCGGAGGAACGCAAATTTTCACATGCTTAGCTTGGTTTCTCACAAGAAACAGACTGCATGAATTTTCCATTTTCCATAATGGTGTTCCCATTGATCTATACACCTTGCTATGGTTTGTTCTGGCAGCCTTCACGACCCTCCTTTCCATACACATCTTCCTGTTAGCCAGTGTCATGTAGAATAATGTTTTCTGGTATTTTTTTTTTCTGAGTAAGTTGTTTCAGTGCTTTATATTTGCTTTGAAATGCTTATTTTTTAATATGTTTGTTTTGATTGCTTGCGAAATATGATCTTTGTGGGGGGAAAAAAAAATGGCAACAGGAGCATATTTCATTCATAGAATAGAAGTAAAATAATTCATTGATGTGTTCATAATCATATTACCGCTTTATATGCCTTGTCATATCCATCTGGGTTGACTGAGGGCAGGAGGTGGATTCTGGTATCCTCAATGAGATGTACAATGCGCGGGTTCCCAGCCAGGTATTCCTGGCACATAAACTGCATTAATAAAAGGATTAGCTCACGTCCAAGCACTTCATTCCCATGAGCTCCTGCAATGTACCGAAATTCTGGTTCACCTGTTGAAAAAACATGAAGCGGAAGCGTAGTCAGAGCAGCGAAAATCAAATATCTAACCAAATTTCATTGATGTCAATCAGCAACATTTCACTGAAAGAGAGCTGGAGAAATGCCTTAACTGAAGAAATTATGGGTGCAAATGTAACTTTGCAGAAACAAGTAGTTTCTGTTTCTGTTTTAGAAGAATGGGGTTACGTATCAGTGATACCTAAGGCCACTGCGTAAAGTCTCCAAAGGCTGCTTTCCATTAAGCAGATTTTTAATTGTATTCATAATTTCAGCATGTTAGACTCTGATAGTCTAAAAATAACATGAAAAATACCTTGCAAACAGTTCTTTGGGACACTCCTTTTGTTTTACTAACCAAAAACCAGGTTCACATATTTTTCAAGGTTGTACTGAATGCCACAGCACTTCCATTGCACTCAACTACGAAACACTTCAGAGATGATTAGCAATAATGCCACCTATTAAAAAAAGCCCTGTCCTTTGTATGAATAACACTTGCAAACATCAACAGGCCAGCCAAGCTATGGAGTGAGGCTAGATCTACCCTCCCTGTTTGCCTGGCCTAAGATACACTCCTTGCATGCTTTCTGCAGGAATCTCAACAATAGGTAAGCGGACAAAACAGATTAGATTAATTATTCTGGTGTTAATGTCTGAGTTTGGAGATTGCAGTCTAAGATCAGACCTAAGTCTACTGAGACAGTACATCTATTGAGCTCCATGCCTTATTGCTAAGTAGAGAGATGTCTTAGGAGGACATCGCTGCATACTTCCTTAGGTGGCATGAACGCATATCAGGGTATTTATGGGCATGGCAAAGCACAAGATGCCTTTATTCCATCAGCGACATATTTATCATTCTCCACTAAAGGACCAAAGGCTGAGTTTCTATTCTGAAGAATTATATCACCATAAGAAATTGTACCCCAACGCTCACCAGTGAAAGATGATTTGGGAGATCACTTCTCCTTGCTTGCAATGCATTCACCCCATATCAAAAAAAAAGAAAAGGTACATTTCTATCCAAAGCTACGTTAATTCCCACAAATAAAATCTATTCCCTGGTACTAAAATTCACTTTCACTGGATGCTATTGCAAAAAAAATAAAACTCATTACCATTAAAGAATTTAATCCCATATTCAAAATGCCTTCTATTTGCTCTCTCCCTCCCCTTCCCAATATAGAAATATAGCTCCGAAGTTCCTCCCACATACATCTGAAATCTTTTCTGTCATGAATATAATTCCATCAGCGATAATTACTGCAGATAAAAAGAATAAGGGAAAAAAAAAAAAAAAAAAGGAAAAAAAAAGCCAAATCCCAACACCCTTCCACAGATTTAGATAGACTAAATCCTAACCAACTTCGTGTTCTCCTGGGTTGTCAGAAATCTCGACAGCATACAGCTTTAGTCCTTGGTTGCTTTTTCCAATATTGTAAATTCTTGTGATATTTGGGCACATTTTATTCACAGTTTTCATCAACTGCCAAAAAAAAAAAAAGACAAAAAAAGACACACAGTTAGACAATACAGCATCAAAATAGTTCCACTATTATTTCACTGAAAATTGATTGTGGCAAAACCTCTTGATTTTCTTTTCTGATCTTTTCTTAGTTGTAAAAGCTTTATGTTTAGTTTATGAACTTGTGGCTCTGCAATCAAACAACGTAATGTTTGTTCAGCTGGAACAGGCTGAATACCGTCTGCTAAAAAATAACAGTGTAGGTGAGGTTCAGGACCTTACATGAGAGGCATTTGTAATGTTATCACAAGATTAAGGGCTTCAGGGGGAAGTCCAACGGGAATAAAACCAGCAAAAACATACTGCTATACTATCAAGAAGTAGTAAACCACCTTTTTTAAAACATTATGCAATAGAGAGTGATTAGCCACCTTAAAACTTTTTCCTGCACACATGGTGATTTACTCTGGCTAAGTGATGTGGGATGACCCAGGGTGTTAGTGGCACAGCAATGCATGTATATAACAGGTTACCACAGACACAGGGAAGGAGATTTTTCTCTCCTTTGCCCTATGCAGTAGATACTTTAATTCAAAACACATGACGAGAGAAGAAAACCATCCATTTAAATATGATTTTCCCAGTGATTTTACCTGCTGAGGTAGGAACCAAGACCACCCTTCTTGCATTATAATGTGAAATCTCATGGCAAAACTGTTAGTTAAGGCCAAAATGGAAAATTGGGTTAATCTGGATGACTCCATAAACACAGCAGGATATATTCATTCAGTAAACAACAGATCCCTCAAAACTTGACTGCCAAGTTTCAGCCAAAAAAAAAAAATTAGAATTAATAACAGAAATGCCAACAGCCTGTCTGAAAACATTCCTCCCATCAATATCTATTCTAGTCACTGCTGCTGCAGAACATAGTCAAAATATAATCAAATAGCCTTAGTGCTTGCTAAAATACATAGGGTAGGTCATGCCTAAGGATATAGCTCCGTTTGAACCGACAGAGTTACACAGATGCCATCCAGATAAAGATCTCTGGAGTCTCAGTTGTCCAACAAAGAAACACTTCACTGTGGCATTTCAGGTGAGTGTTAAATTTACCAACAAGACTAAAAATTTGTGTGAATAATAAGAAGTTCTTGCAAATAGGTTTAAGTGACAGAATGTTTCCGGTCTTGTATTTTTTTGGGTTTTTCCACTGTAAGGCATTAAAGAAAAAAAATAAGGGCTTTACTGTAAATTGGAAGCCTTGGGACTATTAATTAGACAATATATTCATAAACAAGGTTGCACACACTATTGAGGAGATATTGTAGCATAATAAACTCTTTGCTCACATAGTGATAATTTAGAAATAATATTGGATGATCACAAGGATGATGATTTAAAGGAAAAAAGGCAATAATTAGATGTGTGTGATTCCCATGTCACCATTTAGCAAATCTAAGTGGAAACACAATTCACATTGGGAAAACATCATTAAAATTCCTCTCATAAAAGGTTTCACTTCTATTTATACTCATGTTGCAAAGAGAACGATAAGATGCTATTTTTGTATGTTTGTTCATCTCACACGTTGGTTTCATACGTACGAGAAACAATTTGCTTTGCAAATCTAAACTCAGCATTGGTCTGAAAAATAGACAGTGATGCTTTATCAGTGGATTGTCTACTTTCTTAACTACTATGTTTCAGCACTGTCTTCATCATCAGTGTGCTGGTAATATGGGTACCCAGCTATTTCCACAGAACTCTTTTTCAATGTTCTGGGCACATGTGAGTGGGTATGGCATCATTTGTTGTTCCAGCTGAAACACAGAGGCGAAGCCAGAGGACACTGGTTTACATTTTGTGGTGTTTGATTTAAACAAGTCAATTATTAACTTTTTGAGACAGACTGCTTCAAATCTTCATCCGTAACCTGCTCATAGTGAAATGGCATTTCTATGAATGGATACGGAGCTGTGGAGCTCTTGCTAGAGCCTCCCTGACCAAAACTCATCCAAGGTCTGCCGCATGGCGATTATAAGTTTGTGTCCTACTGACAAGAGGATGAAATGGATTTCTTTTGATCAGACACCATGTTTTTCTCCAGTAGAGAGAAATATGATTTTCACTCTGCCAATGAGTATAGATATTGCATTAAAAGAAGGTCTATTTTAGCAGGCTAAAAGTGTCTTTTTTGTAACATATAGATAACTTTACTTTCTCAGCCCTGTGTTTACCAATTCCTCTCCTTATACCCTCTTCAAAGTGCAGGAAATTCCCTTCTGGCTGAAGTATTGCTCTCCTAGAAGTGAAACAGGGTAAGACAAGCCTGTCCTCTCAGAGCTGTCTCTGAAGCCAAGCTGCAGAGAAGCTTCCCTGACGTGCCTGGCACTTCAGTCCAAACAGGATACCAAGAACACCAATTTAGAAAAGCAGTTAAAATTATGTTAGATGTTCATTACTAGTGAGAGAAATGCCTAGAACCCAGTTCAAAGTATATTACAAACAGTGGTAATATTTGTATTGGCCTCAGTAAACTCCCCATCACCTCTCTAATTGCAAGCATGTGATTACTTTGAGTCAAACAAAGAACCTTTCCTGAATTAAGGCCTCTGTAGTACTCTTCACTGTGGCTCTTTTGATAACAGTATGGATATAGTAATGTAGTTAAATGTTTATATGTAAATACAATACTGAAAATGAACATATTTCATATTTGCTTTTCTCATACCCATTCCCTACAAACACCACAATAGGTCACCTGAAATGTCACAGTGTTTTCTTTGCACTTTGTACAAACTGTCAAAGACAATTGATGGTGACAGTCAGTCAGGGCTTTATTAACAGCCAGCAGGGCTGTAAAACACTTCCACAATTACGTTCACTAACAGTTCTTATTTGACAGTTCCTATTTGTTTGTCACTACCAATTATTTACCCTATTAGTGCCCTGGAAAAAGCCTGCGTGCAGGCTTTGAAGAAGCCCCACAAAACTGGTCTCTGAAGGTCCAATTCCTCCACTTTGCAGAAAAGGTGTATTAAATGCAGGTCTAAGTGCCATCATCTACTCTTTGAGGAGGCAAAGACCTCTCAGATTAGGTCTTTTCTTTATCCTCTGTGGAGTTCATGGAATCGTATAGGTTGGAAAAGACCCTTAAGATCATTGAGTCCAACTGTTAACCCAACCCTGCCACAATCTCTGCATTTCTTGTTCTGCTATGAGCCAAAACAGAAATTACCTCCTACTTGAGCTGCCAAGGTGGCATTGCATGCAACCTAGGATGTTTGCTGGGTATTGGTCTAGTCTTCTACATTTAGTTGTTTCACCCTCAAAAAAACATGTTCAATTGGTAACACGTACAGTGCTCTTCAGTGTTCTGCATTATCATTACATCACATCCATGAGCACAGCAGACCACAAAGAGCAACAGAAGACTTTGGGGGTGTGTGGAATTTGGCTTGTCCAAAGATATGAGTCACATCCAGTTAAATGGATTTCAAAAGTAACACGTTATTTCCTAAGAAAGATATGTTTTGTTTTTGTTATTTCAAACAAGGTTGTACTCAATTGTCCAACTCAGACTGTTTCTGGGGATATCTAACAGCCACTTTAACAGCTTCCTGTACAACATCAATATATCATGAAAATATTCTGGACTGTAAGACAAACTTGACTTCTACACAAGATATAACAACTGTTCCCATTGATCAGCGAAAGAATCTTAGATGCTCCTTTAAGACAGAAAACTGGTACTATATATTTCCACTTTCTAAACAGAGAGTTCTATTAAAATAACGTGACACTGAGAAAATCACAAATATCTGACATATTGCAATGCATCCAAAACATGGCTACGGAACACTCTCTCCACCTCTTTCTTCAGTGTTTATGATAAATAAATCTAAAGAGCAGCATCTTTCTAAGACGGCTGGCAGTGAAATAGCTACCAAAATTGACAATAATACACAGTACTTTTTATAAGAAACTTGAGTCTGGAAATTGATAATCACTGTTCTGTTTGACACTGAGAAAAGAAACTATGAAGTTCTAAAAATAGTTTTCGGGTTCTAAGACTTCTTGTAACCCAACCCTCAATTTTCTGCCTACCAGCAGCAGAACCCAATCAGAATCCAATGAGCTCCAAACAAATGAACTATTTTGACACAGAAGAAACCAGAAATTGGGAGAGCACAGTCAAAGACAGCTCACAACTGACCGGTTCTCAGCCTCAGCTGCAATTTTTTTTCCTTGTATGAGAAGTGGAATAACATTCTGTTTTAAAAGCCTTTTTTTTCCCCCCAAAGATATTTCTAACCTGATCAACCTGTCTTTCTGCAATGAGACTCTAAAATACACTTTATTTTATTGTTCTTGACAGTAATTATGCCAATTGAGTTTCTACTTGTCTAATCTTTGTGCTAAGAAATATAGGCCACGAAACGTCTACCGAAATAAATGTGTGACTCAGTACACAATTGCTCAATAAAAATGAATGGTGATTCATGCAGTATAAATACCCTGAAAATTCAGCACACAGCAAATGATTCACACACTTCAAGTCCAAACATATTATCTTTATAGTTGAAGAGAAAGCAACCAGAAATGTTTCTTTAGGACAACCCACACCTATGCCTGTGGCAATACGGAGCAAGATTAAAAAGAATAACAAAAACAACAACAAAGTTGCCTATTTGAGGTTAAAGAAAGAAGATTAACAAGCCTGTTAGATTTAAAATTATGCCAACAGGATTTTCATATTTTTTTCTAGTGTTATTTGTTGAGTTTTTGCTGATTTTCATAACTGTGAATACAGAATTGGACCCTGTATAGTTTATTCTGATTATCCAAAACCACTAAAACATAAGAGAATTCTGATGGTTGAGTCAGGGTCAAATCTGAAAGGAAAAACCACTGTAACATTTATCACTCACATATACACAGAAGAAAAATGATGGCACCTTACATGCAAATACTCCTTTTGTCATGTAGTGTGACCTGTTTAAGGTTGGATGATGTACAAAATAACTGATTGATGCTTTTAATAGATTAAAACAGAAAAAAAAAAGCCAAACCATTTTTAAAAACAAAAATTGCAGACACTGTATAATAACACTTTTAACAGGTAGAATTCAGGTTCCATAAGACCTCACAAGCCCACACCCATCCACCCTCAATCTGGAGGGTCACACACCAGCTTCTTGGCCTACCTGCCTCATTTCCTTGTAGTTGTGATGCTTAAAGTCCAGATTATCTGTGGTTGTCATTTCATTTCTTCTGTGGTAATAATTATTTGGGTCTGAGAAAAGAAATAAAAAGAATTTTCTTGTGCTTCTGAATTTCAAATATAAAGATGCTTAACCATAATGCATGCAAGCAATGTGGAGACCTGAATTCCTCTGTCCTATATGTATTTAGAAGAGGTTTTCCAAAGCAAAAATCAGAGAAAGAACAGATTTGAAATATTTCTAATTATATACATATATAATCCAAACAGAAGCAAGGAGACATGAGGCATGAGCTCACTAGACAGCTACTCTGCATGAACAGCTAATCTTCAACAGAAAAGCAAAAGGACATCCTGAGGCTACAGAGGAAGATGCTGGAAAATGATGAGTCAGATGCAAGATAAAAGAGTGGAAAGAAATCACATCAGAGGAAAAAGCCCCAGTAAATGTTTTGTGTCTACTTGATTAATTTACTATTACAAGGAATTATTTCTTTTTGTTTTCTTGATGAGTATTTCCAGAGTCTGCAGTGCTTGCAAAATACAGAAATGATCTGCTGTGTGCATTAAACATTCCTAATTATATTCCTAAAGTTTTTTGTGGAAGTCTGACATCTTTGTTACTGTAAAATTAGTATATTCATTTCTATATTATTATAACTTATAACTTGTGTGTTTTGAAGTACCAAAGAAGAATATGTAAATAGAAAAAGAAAAACAACTTTGTCTTAACATTCCAGGACATTCACCTGGGGAAAAAAATAAAAACAAACAAACCAGGCCAAGACTGGCTTAATATTTTCTGATATATGTGCTCCTTAGTCTAACCTATTACGATTTAGAGTTAAACAAGTCTGTTTGAAAAACACTGAACACATTCTTCCATTCGCTATATCTGGGATGTCTGGAATTTTGAGTAATTGTTTGTCAAACCAGCGGTTGTCAGGCTGTTATGAAAAATTGCTTCCCTTTGCACAAAATCATCTTCATTTGGTCCAAAATTATTGGAAAAAACACCCCAAATACAAAAGTCTAAATATCATCCTGTCATATTGTGACACAGCCAAAAGACAGTGTCTCTAGAGAAGAAAAATTATTTCTTTAGATGGTTTCACCTATCAGTTGGGAAATTTTTTTGGGGAAAAAAGCTTAATTGTTAGTAGGAAGATGATGTAGATAGTATTTTGTAACAACAAACACAATGAAATTATGGAAAACTCATAACCCTAAAAAATGCCTTATAACCTAATATTACTAAGCTTCGTATTTCTGACATTAAAACCCCCACGTTCTCAAATTTGTTCTTCCCATAAAATTCTAAGTGTACTTTGTTGGGTTTTTTTTTTCCCCCCCTTATGTGGAAAGAAAGTAAAATTTGAATTATTTAATTTATGTACAGAAACATGCAAGTTCCATTAAGCTTCACATGCTTAGCTCTACTTCCATTCCTAATCTACAGCAGAAATACCAGAAGGTCAGTTGAATGCTGCTCTACAAATATGACTAAAAAACATTTAAAAATATCTTGCATCAGCAAAATCTCATTGTTCAATGCAGTGTGTTCTTTCCAGAAAGGCCTTATCTGATTACAAGACTGCCTGGAAATGGATTTGAATTAGAGCATAATCAGGTGAGAAAAGAAGATTTATTTGCTTATTCACAAAAAAAAAAATAAACAATTTGAAGATGGTTAGGTTTCTAGTAATTCATCTGCATTTTTAGATCTTTTCAACCTAACTGCAGGCTAAATTGATGCAGTTCCTTTGATATCAACGATGCTACACTAACCCTGAAGAAGACTCTGGAATGCCAAACCCTTAAAAGGCAACCCGTGTTAATTCATAGAAATTATTCCATAATGCACTGACGACTGAGAAATGGAAAACCTTTAAAAAAAATACTTCTAGAAACAGAAGATGTGTTTAATGCCACACTGAATATCATCACCATTGTAAAAAATATTCCTTTGTTGTAGAAATATAAAAATAAACATCATAAAACTGCCAGGAAGTTGAAGGCTTTTCTCTGTCACCATGAGCCAAAATATACAGCAACCGATATTTTTTCCCAATACATTAATCCCATTCCTTTCAAAGTCTGGCACTTTTTCCATACATCAAGCATTAATATCATGGGAATGACTGTGAATGCTGTCGAGTTGGTGGAAACTTAAAAATAGAAAAAACTGCACAGTGAGAATGATTGTATCTCTGGTCCTTCCTCAAACACTCTGCACAATATGACAGCTCCCTAGAGAATTAGCATTCATATTTTGCCAGGCTTTACTGTGAGTCTGCTTGGATCACTGGATTTCTGCTACAGCAGGAATAAGGATTAGAAAAATTAAAAACTAAGCTGTAGAAAGGCATACAAGTCTTGTGCAGAGCTGGTTAGGTCCACTTTGACCAAAGTTATTTTCTTTAGTAAAACAGACAATAGGAGACTAAAACTCAAACCACAGAAGAATTAGAATTGAATTACACTTGTTTATTCATGGAACTACTTCAGACTACTTCTCTCTTCCAGGGAGAAAAGATCCTGAAGAAGTATGCCACTCCCATTTATACACCTATATGTTAGGTTTTTTTTTCCTACCACTAATCTTTACATTACCAGAAGAGTGAATTAAATTCACAAGTAAAGGTAGCTTGTTACCTTCATACTTCTATTCTCTGTAAAGATGGATAAGTGAGTAGGAAGCTCTAATATGCACAACTACTTTCAAGCATGAGAGCTCTGGGAACTGCCCATAAAAAGGACCAAAGAGGACTGATTGCTCAGCAGCTTGACATATAGAAGGGATTTTCTGTTACTTATAGCTCTACACAGCATCTCAAACAATGGAGTCCTGATGCTTCCAGTGAGTTTCCAGCTGTTATGCTAAAAATCAAACAAAAAAAGTGTGTTGGCCTTTTCTTCCTCCTTCAGTTTTCAGTGTTCTTTTAATTGGGTAAGTTTTTAATAAAAAGTAATAGTCTGGTCTAAATCCTTTGGACTGTCTTAAAAACATCAACATACCATTCTGCAAATGACTGATTTTTTATACTTTTTTTTTCCCCATAAGTGAATTTGACTTGTCTTTACAAAATTGAACATGTCAGAGTGCACATGTAATCTTGAAAAAGTCCGCTGGCAGACATATCAGATATTTGTAAAGTTTTTTTCCACATGATCTATTTCATGACAGCCACGAGCATTAACATCACGTATTAAATCAGCAGTGAAATAATGTTCTGCAATGACATATGGATTCTTTTCTATATGTTGATGTGTGCTCAAATCCCAGGAGAGTTATTGATTTTTGTGTCATTTTTGTTCTGTCTTTGCTCAGGCAAACTTCAAAAAAAGTTTTTAAATCGAGATGAAATTCTAGCTTTGCAATGATAAAAGTGGAATCCAAGGACAGACTGTCACTCTACGTAAAAATTTACTCTCACAAGTAGTTCTCTGAATTTAGTACTGCTGTACACACAATCACCTGTAATGACAGATACTTGTAGAAAGCTACACTTATACAAAATGAGAACACTTCTCAACTTTACCAGGCAGCCTGGCAATAAGACACAAGCATTGAACATAAGACTGAATGATGAACCCACTGCAAAACGCAGGACTTCATTTGAATAGTTAAGGTTGATTTATCATCTTGGGTTGAAAGTGATGGTATAATCATGATTCCAATGACAGTTATTTTTTTAATAATTCTTACAAATTTCATCACAAATATAGTCCATTAAAATAATTGCCTATTGCCTTGAATACTCCACAGCATAAATAAATGCATGAAGAGCTCAGATAATTTTCTTTCTTCTACCTCTGGGTACTTTTGATCATATGCAGTTTCTTTTTGATTTTCCCTTAGGTTTGAGAAAGAACAGGCAAGGAAAGTACATTCATCCCTTTAAGGCAATTGCAAAAGATTGTGTGTGTCAGTCTACATCTATGTAAATACTGAATTCTTGGAAACTGGAGAGGGAAATAAATGCTGGTGGTTTTGTCCCCTTTTTCCCCAGTGAGAAATGGCAGCATTGATCCTCTACTAGAGGTAGGATTTTCTGGCATCTTTTCTCCACAGCTAAATGTTTTTCCCTTAGTGAAATAGCAAATCACTTTGGTGGCCTGCAAAATGGTACAGACACAACTGGATAACACAGGTTTCTTTGTAGAGCTGATGTAATAGTCTAGAAAAGGTTGTTTAAAAAAACTAGTCTGCAATACACCCAAAAAGTACATTATTAATAATATATAAGCATTTAGATTATCTTTAATATCCCTATTCAACTCAAGCCATCCTATGATTTCACTAATAAAATTACAATCATCTTATATAATGTCAATGAGATGATTGGTAATTTCTCTGTTCCAATTATCTAAGTACTGTTTTCTTATGATTTGTCCAACTTCTAGTGCACCGAACACATGCAGCAGGTTTTATTAACAGACCCCTGCCCACAGGAATGAGTCCTTGCTCTCTTTAACCATTCCCATCACATTCTGCCAGTGCTATCAAGCTTTATTAGAGTATCATCATCTTGTTCAGGTTTCCTTTTTATCTGGTATTCCTTTCTTAAACCTCCCTTGTGAGTCTACATGATGTAGAGTACAGATTGAAAACAAACAGCTTAATTTATTCAGGGATTAATAAAGACAGAATCACAGAATCACTCAGGTTGGAAAAGACCCTTGGGATCATCGTGTCCAACCATTAGCCCTACACACACCCCATCTGCCCATGCATTATCATAGCCTCAGGAGGACATGGAGGGTGAGAGCTCTAACATACAACCAAACTGTTCCTCCTGACAACTTGATTTCTTCCATGTTCACACTCAGAGTGCAAATATAATCAAAGCCACAACGGATATTCAAGGAAACCGAGCATCCCATGACATCTTGCAAGTGTCTTTGGATTTTGGGAAAGACAGAGGTGTGTGAACTGACAGAGCTCCACCTCCTGATTTTGGTGAATTTAGGAGACTTGCTCCTGTTGTATGAAGGAAACACCTGTCAGAAAAGAACCCTTAATTTCTAGTTGCACAGTCATCTCAGTGTTTGGCAGTGCTATCGAAGAAGCCGGACCCACAGCAAAATCAGTCAGGTTTTTAACTTGGAATGAGGGAGACAACACCAAGAAAGGGTGAAGAAGCCCAGTAACAGGGAACTGTAAAAAAACATCATGTACTACAGGAAGAAAACGTGCGTGGAAAGGCCTCTTCAACCTGCGGAACAGCTTTGTATTGAAAGCCTTGCGTGCGATGAATAAAATGAGCTAGAAGAAAGAAATGTCAGTTCTTTCTGAGCTAAAAAGACGGGTCAGCAGCTTATCAAACCCTATTAGTACTTTCAGTCCAATTACATTTTGAATAAACACACCCCATTCCCATTGTGTTCCTCACTTAATGATTCTGGTATTTTCTTTCAGGAATAAACTGAATCAGCCACTGCAGGCAATTAACTCAATAAATGACTACCAGAGAGAAACACTGATGCTGTTTCAATGCCCATCAAAGACCTGCGACAAGTTGTAACAGCAGTCCTTCCAACCATGGTGGAAGCACAGGTATGTTTTTACCTCGTTAGCACCTTCACCCACTGATACAGCCCCATGAACCTGAAGGGTGACAAATCCCAACACTGCAGAGCAGAATTTAGCCCTGTGTGTGTGTATATCCGTGAAGAATCTGGTGTAAATAACTGCTGCGCTTCATAGAAGCCACCTTTTGAAATATCAGTGTTTTTGCTCTTTCTTTCTTAAATACAGTTTTACAGAATAGAAAGAGATCATGAGAATTTCCCTACCAGTTGCTCTCCTAAATTGTTTGAGAGTCATCCCTGCTATTCCCTGGAGACTTCTGTGGGTGTCCTGCATGCCAGTAAAGTCATGATGCTGAAGAAAGCTACATTTTTCCTTCAGCATCACACCTTGTACTATAGGGAACAAGTCCTTTGCAAACCCACACAGGAATTTGGAATAGATCACTGCTCTCTGAGAGCTTGACAGCTCTTTCAAGAGATGAGGGGAAATACTGGCTTCTGGAGTTGCCCCTCCAGGGTAAAAGATTCAGTGGGAAACAAGCAATCCAGAGAGCTGGAGTTTTCTAAACCCATGGCTGAAATAAATAAGAATCCTCCTGAAAACATGAATATTTCACATGAATATTCACACAGTGCCCGTGGTCACATGCAAGTCCAGGATCTATCTGTTACCCCCAGAAAAGCAGTTGTCTTAAGTGTTGCTTTCACATGCTTCACCTACAGATCAAGGTTTAGGATCAAACTTGCCCCATGCTTCTCTTCATCAAAGAATTACCCCTTCTGTGCCCCAGAGTGCTTTGTTTCCCTTGAGTATTTAAATATCTAAAGGACAAAAATCAAGCTACCTCTGCCTGGCATGTGAAGACCCTTATCAACAGTGGAATTGGAGGCAGCAAATCTCAGGAACAGCTGAAGCAGTAATGATAGGCTCTGGAAAGGCAGTTCTCTTTCTGGCTCTAGTATTTCTGAAAATACTATTCCTAGTCCCCTGGAGGAGGGGGAGACCAAAAAAACCTCTAACCCCAAGGTGCCAGAATTCAAGATCAAAGGAGAAAAAATTAAAGATGAGAGATGTAGAATGAGAAGGGGGCAACTTACAGGCTTGAACGTACAGTTTCTCAAATATTTATGTACGTACATATGTAGACAAATCCACCATAAGACTGTTTACAACGTGCTTACTAGAAACATGGCTTTGCCATAATTTGCATATCAAATGTCCTGAGTTTCTAAGTGGCCTTGCATAAGGTTTCCCTTTGTAGACACTGTTTAGCAAAACCCTAAATGTATTTTTGCACTCGGTAAGAGAAACAGCTGAGACATGAATCTTGTGCTAAACATCAGTCTGTGTCTTTTCCACAGTCTTTACCAAGGATAGGATGGTTTACCTTCAACTGAGACTTACTGGGGACCATGCTGGATTCAATAACACCTGGAATTTGCTAGAAATTCTTCACATCCCCAGCTGCCCTCCCTCCCCCTACAAGATAAGCACCAGTACAGTCAGTGTTTGCCTTCAAATTAATTTGAGGAAATCCTATGGCCTATGTAATGAAATAATAATTTTTAAAAAATCAAATAAAAAACAGACTACACAATTATAATGGTTCTTTCTTGCCTTAGGAGGTTAAGACTTCTGCAAGTGACTGTTCTGATATGGAAATCTACTGACTCCCTCGTACACAGGCACTCAGTTAAGATTAATTGCACTGCACTCCAGCCCAAAAAACAGAGCAAATCTTGTTAGATCACTCATGCAATTTTGTTTTATTAATAAAGCCACTTATGGATACCGTGGGGTTGCATTTGAAGAGTTATTCTGATACTGTCTGTATATCTGGACAGAAAATTATTTCTTTTTTGCAAAACTTCACTTGTTAAAGACAGATATTACATCAAAGGCAAAGATATCTAAAGGAAATAAAATTTCCAGCATAGGCAGCCATGTGAACATTAACCAAGAAAGACTCTTACCAGGCAAAGGACACCCTAAGATTTCCAGTCTCATACAGATGCTGCCTTCTTCAAACCAGGACCGGGGGTTTATACGGATATAGCGTGCAACCAGTGGCACTGGTAACATATTCAGAACTGGGATCTCTTTCTCACTGTTTCCTTCAAAAATCTGTGCAGGCCAAACACACACAAAAAAATGGCAAGATTAGTTCATCAAATCTTCTTTTCTGGCAATAGAAACAAAGTCACCTGGTATAGCCCCAGGTTGATGGGTGGCTCAGGCCAGAACTGCTCTTCAAAGACCATAGTCCCTCAGAGAGAGGCAAAGGAGCCAGAGCTCTACACCCTCTCTCCAAGAAAAAGCATATCATGGGCATGAGAAGTCCAAGAGAATGGCAGATCTATGCTAACGCTTGCATGGACCATGCAACAAGAAACATGTCTCATCACAGGCAAGACCATTGCCAGGGTGGCTTTCACCTCCATAAGCCAACACCTTAAGATCTGCCACCACATAGGATACCCTGGGTCCCTCTCCATAGTATGTGATTTGCTCTGGAGAGAAAGATGTTGCCTTGCAGTCTTACACTGACTAATCTGGCAGATGTTGCCTTGTAGTCTTATACTGACTAATCTGGCAGATGTTGCCTTGTAGTCTTATACTGACTAATCTGGCAAATAAAAAGCACTCTGTGGACAGCCCTGACTTTTCCACCTATGCTCTTCTTCAAAAACATCTGTTTCATGATACTCACCACATCTCCAGATTCATTTCTGACAGCAGTCCACGCATGACTGTCATTGCTCACCAATACTCTGTAGGAGGTCACCCAGTTACTCCTTGAAAAAGACAAAATGTACCTGAGTTATTTCTTTCATAACTGCAAATTGTGTTTAATGTAATAAGCCTTGTAAGACTGCTAGCAATTGAAATCCCACTTGGCAAACTCATGTCAATACCTGGCTGAAAAAGTGACATGCAAATCGAGATTCAACTGATAATTACAAGAAGCCTAGCACACAGAAGCAAAAAAAAGCAGGATAAAATTCTAGGATTCCAGGAGGTGAGGGATTACTACTCTCCTTTCCTTTTACATGCAGTTTGGGATAAATGGCTTACCTAGAACAGATGCATCCAGTGTTCAAAAAATTCTTACCTTTTCAGCTACACAGTATGTATTATTTCTGCTGTTATTATCAGAGAGGATGGAAAAACACAGCAAATCCTCTAGAATGAAAAGTCCATTAATTTCAACCAGCAAAATTTCCATTTCTTCCAATACAAGAATGACAGGAGCCTGCACTCATTCTTGTATTTATTAGCAAGAGATAGGACCAAAGAGACAATTCTGTCTCTGCGCAGCAGAGTCCAATTGATCACAGTACTAGTGCACTGCTACAATATCCAGATCAATCTTCAGCAGGCTGATCTTTCTAGTGGCCTGTCATCTGATATAAGGCAAAATCCCCTTTAGTCTAAAAAAAGCAAAAGCTTCATTTGTATTTCAATTGTGCCTTGTCTGTATTCATCTAAAGAAAGGTACAAGGAGAAATAAAATGCTGCTTCCTATGTTCTGAGAATAGTTAAAGCTCTGTAGCTTTTATACTGTGTGGGTATTCCCCGTGGTAATAAGTACAGGTAATGCCCTGACTCTCCTCTCATACCTGTTGGTCTGAAAGGGCAGCAATAATTTACTTTTTTTTATCTGACACCTTCCTGGCTTCACTAGGCAGTGACTTGGAGGAGAGTTGTGGCTTAGCTGTATCTCTGTACTGTAAAGTCACTCCAGGATGACTAAGTTCTATTTTCATGTATATAAACTGATTGTGAGTAACCAGCTGAACTCCAGAGCAGTCATAGCTTGAACACGGGTTCTTAGCTAAACTACACAGGCAGATTGCTGGGTATGAAACCAGGGTAAGGAAAGCTCTTAAGTCTAGAAGGAAGAATACAGGCAATTTGAGCAGTTATGGGAGAAGCAGCAGAGCATATGGATTGGAGATAAGGGAGTACCTGTAAGGACAGACACACCTAAGAACAGCTTTCCCTTGTACTACAACCACACAAATGCAACTTTGCTTTTCTCTTTAAATCAACAATATTAGCAAACTAACTATGAACACACACATTGTGTGTGTTCTATGCTCTATGATTATGTTTCAAGGGACAGACTAGCTTTTATACATTCACTAAAAGCCTAGCTTCTAGCAAAGACCAAAACAAGGACAGAAGTAGAACAAGGAGAAAATCATCAGCCACAGTAGCAGCACAAGTTCACTCAGCTTCATCTTGTCCAAAATAGTGGCCTTCAAATAACACTTAAGGCATGTCTGCAGAAAATTGTGAACTTTAGATTTCCATCTGCTATTTCATCTTCTGAGTAACAGTGGTCCCACTTAAAAGATGTCCAGATTAAAGACACCTAAACCCAAAGATTAAGTGAAGATTTAGAAAAACATTTCTGTATGTACTGTTCTAATACCCCACCAAAGTGAGGTATCATGGGAGTTTGAAAAAAATGACTGAACAAACCCAACTCAGTTTTACACACTAAACCAGTCCGTTGCAAATCTTTCACCAGACTTCTTCAATGAATACATTTTGCCATTCATTTTATTTTAAATGGAAAAAATCTTGACTACTGACAAGCAGACTGAACTTTTCATTATTGTAATGGAAAGATTAATACATCTGTCACTTGTAACTTGGACTCGATGGTCTCTGGAGGTCCCTTCCAACCCCTACCATTCTATGGTTCTATGGTTCTAATGTAAACACTACCTCAACATTTGCTGAACAACTTCAACAAGTTGGCAGCACTCCAAAAATGCTAATTTTCTGCCTGTCAGTGGAAGATCTCTGAAGGTAAGGGATTTACTGGAGATCTGTGAAGTGCTATTCTGGCATCTCAAGCCTTCATGACTGTAAAATGATATATAACAAAACAGTGACTCCAACACGTTTTATAAGTTTCTACTAACTCTTGTAGAACTTCTCATTCTTCCCTCAACTTTTCTTTGATCATAAGTTGAAGGAAGGCAGATTTACTTCTAGCAAACATGGAAATTGGGAACTTTGGAAATAGTGAACATCAAAAGTCTAGGAAGAGGAAAAATACTTTTTTCTGACCAGAAAACAACAGGAAAAAAACCCAAGCATAAGAGCAATCATAGGTTTGAATAAGAGTAGTGGTGCTACTGTACATCTTCAGTGCACATTTTTGGTTTTTTGGGGGGTTTTGTGGGTTTTGGTGGGGCTTTAAAATATTCTTGGCCATTTTTTAAAATCAGGTTGAATTACCAAAAGAGGCAACATCACAAACCAAATAACATCACTGCTTCTCAATTATTATGGAATTTTTTTCACTTCAGCTGCACAAGTAAGAGTAACAGGACAAACACCATACATATATATTAATTACTCTACACTTGGAAAAGAAATACAAACAGAATATCACAGACCCACAGAACCAAGACAACAGTAGACTTTCTTGAGAACTGAGTAAGAAAATCATGGAAGTTTTTAAAAGAACCACATCACTTTACTGGCATGAGAAAACATGGTTGTTACACTGATATTTCCAAGCTAGGACCTTTATTTACTGTATTTTAATTTTCTCACTCACTGTTGCAAAGGTTCAAACTTCTCCCAGGGGAAAATGTAGTCAGTTGTACACGTTTTCCATCTTCTGTGGCAACAAGTAACATGCTTTCCAGAAACAGTCTGCCAATTAAAATACAATGGGACTACATCCAGTCTTGTACATTTGCAGTATAGAAGGACTACAGAGGGTCATGGGATGTGATAAATCAGCATAATATATTAGGTGACACACCACATTCTATTAACTGTGCTTGCCTGTAAGGAATAAGCATCCACTTTGCATTTGTTGAGATGCAGAATAAAACCATCACACTGACCCTAAATGCAAAACCACCTCTAAGGCTTAAATTCTTCCCCCTTTTCTCCAATGTTCCAAGAAAAAGGGCTTCTGTACGTATTAAAAAGGCTGCTGTAAATTCAGATTCTCCTCAGAAATGTCATCTTCTGCTTTAAAGTCACATTCCCTGTCATGTGTTCCAAGTATCTGGAAAACTAGTAGAAGGAAACTACACAGGGGTTTTGACCAGGCAGCTGAGAATTTTTAAATCCCAGGTATTTCTACAGACAGAGACCAGCAGAAGAGCAGTCACATACTAGATCTTTAAAGCTGCAGGTTTTCTACACGTGCAGCAGAGGTCTTATGCTTCCAGGAAGCAGATGGATGTGTTGCACATGCTCGAATAAGCAGCCAGTCTGTTTATGGTAAGCACAGTGCTTCCTGGAATTGAAGAGTTTAATATATACATGGTGCTCAGATTGTTCACGTAGACACAGAAATCTAAATGTTTCAGGGAATTCCATCACAGAAGCATGACAGCTAAAGCAAAGTCTTGTTCTAGAAGAAATATTGGGGAATGTAATCTGTGGTCTTCCCTGGTCAAGAAGATCCATCTCATTGGGTTTGAATCTTTCTGGGGCCCATCAGCACTGAACCATAAAGCTATCTAAGGAAAGCTGAAAGCAAGCTGTAAGGTTTTCTGGTACTTAGGGTGTCCTTACTGTGGCTCTAGAGAAACTCTTCTGAACCTCTGAGGACCTACTATTATTTTCCTCAGACAATTTTTGGCTTTATAGAGTCAAGGCAACATAATGCAGGGCAAGTTCTATGCCAGCATTCAGAAAAGACTGCGTTAATTATCGAGCTCTTTATTGGCAGGAAGCTAGGCAATACAAAAGTTATCACGTGACAGTACCTTCAAAAGCATTCGAGGTTACTTCTAGTTCATCATGCTGTAGCACAAAGTGCTGCTTACACGACTACTTCATGAATTTCATCAATAATGGAAAGGGATCATGATATACAAATTTGGCAGGAATCATTTGGATTCAGGTGCTTCCCATTAATCACCCTTTTTAAAATTTATGCCAGTCTCATCTCCTCAGGAGGACCCTATCTGAAAAACCTCAGTATCTATTGCCAGCATTGATCAACTCATTTCACAGCAAGTAAATGCAAAAATCAAAATATGATTCAAATTCACTCGATATGGTGGATTTTTAAAAATTATTATTAATTACTTGGTTTTTAACTGCAATGCATTTGCTTTACACAAGGCTTATTTGAACATCTTCGATTTTAAATTCAGTTTCTCGTGATGCATGAAAGTGTCTTTATTTTGGCTGGACATGGACATGTTGAGGGATTAAGTGACTTCCCCAGGGACAGAGAAGAAACTTGAATCAGAGAGGAGAATTAAAAGCAGGACTCCTACAGCCTTGGCAGGTTCCTGTCCAAAGAATCAGCTTTTCTTTGTCTAATCACATCATACTGATCATAGGGAAAAAGCACCAAAAGCCACTTTTCTGCCTTGTCTTTCCCAATATAATTTGCTTACTTTTCTTTATGTGTATTAGACACATAGATGAATCTCAGCTCATCACAACAGACAGCAAATGCTAAAAGAGAAGCAGTGTCAGGATACCAGAGTTTTGGCTGCCCAGTCTCCAGCAGACATCCAATAGTTTCAGGCCAAGCTTCCCAATTACGGAAAGCTGAATAAGCAACAAGTGAATTAAATCTGATTCTCTTATCCTAGCCCCTAAGGATGCTTTTCCTCTTCACTAAAACCTCATGATTTGAGATAAAGTGGGCAGGTGAGCAGGTCAGCAGAAGCTCAAGCCCACAGTGGCAGAGACTAGCAAACAATGGCAGAGTTCACATCAGCATCATCCATGAAGCACCTTGCTCCAGCTGCCCAGATTATTCTTCTTAATGATAATCTGATTTATCTGCATTACAAACCCTTAAAATTAACAGAAAACTGAACCAGATAGGCACACATATATGTATCCTAGAATAACATATACACTCACAAGCCAAAAAAACCCTTGAAACAGCAGAATCTTTATACCTAAAAATGCTAAGCAAACTTTAGATTAAACTGTACTCACACAGCAGAATCAGTGTGCTGGCAAATAACTGGCTTTCTGCTTAGAAAAGTAATTTGTCATCTCATGCAATTACATGTAAATCCATTAATATTAATATTCTATAATAATATTTATGTTGATCAAATTTTAAATTCACCCACTAACAGTTTCCAAAACAAGCCAAGTCCAAAATGCTCAGGCTAACCACAGGTAGCCCAGCAAGCTTTACAAACTGATTAAAATAAATATGATTTAAGAGCTGGAGCTTGACTAGCAAGCAAGGGTATTTTTTTTTCATAATTAAAGTCTTTGAACGTTTAATTTTTAAAGTTGCTTCTAGCTAAATTGTATGAACATACTGCTGTGAAATCCAGCTCTTTGGAAGCCCTGCAAAGAAAAGCCCAGGAGCAGAATTTTGCTTGCTCAGAGTGAATCAAGTAGAGATTTTTCAAAACTCTCTCCTCAATGAGGAGCTGGGGTTGCAACGGCATTTCCCACCCAATGGCTGCCACTTACAGCCAGGTTTGGACAAGATTTTAATCTCTGACTTTCTGACCTTCATAGAAAACCCAGTGCCAGCTGTGGGCGTTTCCTTTTGCTGTTGTACATTCAGATAGTAACCCCTGAAGGTGCCAAGCCTCCTATGCGGGGTCAAAGCCATCCTCTGCTCCAAAGATTTATGGTCTTAACACCTGCAATTTCATGCCACTCTTTGCAAAGAGACCTGGATGCGTTTGAAATTCTTCCTACCCCAGGCTTTCCCCTTTCCTATCTTCTGTATCTCCTAAATAACCAAACTGTGATTTCTTTTCTTCTAAACCTTCTCTTGTGGCATTTTTTTAATTTTCCATAGTTTTTCTTGCCTATCACAACTTTGCAAATTGGTCACGAATTTGATGAGAAAGACCTGAGCTACATAGGCACTGCTTCACTCTGTCTTTTTTGTTTCCTTCCTGTGAATATTAAAATAATGGAAAGGGAAAAGCTCTGACCGTAACCAGCAAATGCTGCCATTTGTGTGCACAGTTGTGAAGGTATTTGAAGCAATGCTGAAGGGGCCTCACGTCCACCAGGTGCATGCAAAGATGTGGCCGTTGTGGTGCGTGCAGGAGGGATGCTACCTTGAGAAGGCTGCACAGGGCACGAGCGGAGAGGAACTGAATAGCTGCCTATGTCCCCCCAGGTAACCCCCTCCCTCCCAATCATTCTCCTGGCAATGAGTCATAATGCACATGCAAAATACACAGATTGAGGCTGTGGTTAATAACTGTGAGTAGTCTGCTGCAGCAGATGTCTGTATTCATTTGATGGATCCTTTTCCTAAAGGCTTGGGCTCATTTGATTTCAAACCACCCGCTGCAGTCCCTTCCATGGAGGTTAAAAAGATTTCCTTCTTCTGAAGAACCCTGGTGAGTGTCACCGTGCAAAACAGGTTCTCTGCACACACCACAAGCCTCCTGCAGTCCAAAGTGGTGGCCAACCTCAGGTTGCCCAGAGGGGTAGGAGATGCCCTTCCCTGGAACCATTCCAGGTCAGATTGGATGGGGGTCTGAGCAACCTGCTCCAGGTGCAGATGTCCGGGCTCAGTACAGAGGGGTTGTATAAAGATTCCTTCTAAGCCAAACCATTCTGTGATTCTATGAAACAGCCTATGACTTTAACGAGGCAAGATCCCTCATGGGATGGCAGTGACCTGCTCCCTCCCAGCGCTGCACAGTGAGTCACAGAGCCTTTGGCAAAAGAGTCATAACTGGAGCAAGAGCACCATGACAAATCATACCCGCAACAGAACATCATCAGTTTTGACACTTTTGTCAAACAAACTTGTGAAAGTATAAATACATTTCTGGGTGTTCTGTCAGAACTCCACCTACGCGGGATTATCCGAGCTGGTCGCAAACCCAGCTCCCCAGCACTGTGAGTGGATGGTGAATGTTCGTTGGCAGTGATGAACACCGTACCAAAACCCTGTGCAGGGCAGAAGAAGCGAGGTGGAAGATTAATGTGGCACAGGGATTGAAGTGAAGCAAGTAGATGGAGAACACTCAAGGCTGAGACTGCCAAAGGCTGAGTCTCTGTGCTGCAACATCCGAAAGCCTGCGAGATGGTTCCAGCAAGCCAGGGTTAAGGGAAAATACAACTTACTAGGAAAGCCAATCATAAGTGCTAGTACAATATGTAACTAGTGATATTAATATATCAAGGGAGCTTTTCCTACATTCAATTCACGTTGTTTAATCTCCCATCAACATATTTGATGTGATTTCAGAGCATTTGGAACAATTCGCTCCATAAGAGTCTGACTTTGGGGAAGCTGTAATAACGTCAGCCAGGCAGGGTAAAGAACAGTTTGCCCTGATTTAGTGCACCATAACAATTCAAGTCAGCACACAGCAGCTGCCTATTATATGAGTTGTATAAAAACATCTAGACATTTTCAATTAATTTGCTGAAGTTTCAGCAGGGTGTGTTTGCACAGCCTCTGCATGGGGACAGGAGGTACTGCTTTTAAAGTCAACGCCAGGTATGTCTGTCGTCCTTGTGAGCTGGACAGGATTTAGGGTTTCATAGAATCACAGAATGGTTTGGGTTAGAAGGGATCTTAAAGATTATCCACTTCCAACCCCCCGTCACGGGCAGGGACGCCTCCCACTAGACCAGGTCTGTAGTTTATTCTACTATGCTTTCAAAAGCAGCATTGCACTGTTATTGTATTTGACCCTTCTTTGTATGTACGGTGCAAAATTCTGCTTTCTTAGGTATCAGTAGGAACAACTCAAATACCTATGAGTAAACACTACGCTGTCCCAAATGCTAACGGTGTTAGACTGAAAGAATTATCACTGCTCTGTATACTCTTATTGTTGGACTACTGAAGACACTGATGTGATTATGTCTCTATGAAGCCAGTCTTACTACTGAGACCATGGTTTTTATACCATGACTAGTTGATAAACTGAGGAGGAGGCAATGATTTTCACCCTCTTGCAAGCAAGGAGGATTACCACCTTGGAATCCTCAATGCGCCCAACGGCAAATCTCAGCTCCTGGAAGAATTACCAGTGAGTACAGCAATAAATTAAAATTTGGCACACCACATTCATTTTGTGACTAAAGAAAGAGCAGAATGTGTACCGCCAAAATTAGAAACAAGTAGACTGCACTGACCTAAATTCATTCTCAACTTGATCTCTGGAAGGTACCCAGCTTGCTACAGACCTACAGTTCCCTAAGGGCAGTTTCTCAAAAGGGATGCTGGGACATCATGAAGGGCTACAATGCCCACAGAAAAGGCTGAGAATGAGGGCCTACTATAAGAAAAACTGCAAACTTATTCTCTTATTCAATAAGTGTATTGTCTTTAGTAAAAACGTGATCAGACACAAAATGAAATCTGCTGGATATTTGTTATCCCTACAGAGTAGCACGAGGAAATCAAACAAATGACATAGTAAGGAGCATGTAATGGTGTCTACACCAGCTTCTGTTTAAAACAGTGAGGAATAAGCGTGTCAGTTTAGAAGTAACCAATATATACAAGTCATGGTAATTATTCCTTCCAGTCAGCAACACCATTGATTTGCTGTCTCCTCCAACCAACTCACCTTTTAAGGGCTGTTGCAGGTATGTGAGGCATGCAGACTAACCTCTACCCAAATCAGACTTTGAAAAATGCCACTCCCTCATCTTTTTTTTTCCTTCAAGACAAATATCTTGCATTAAATTAATACCAAAAAAATCCAAGAGTGATTTTTCATGAGGGTGAAAAGTCTTAAAGAAAACTTCCTTGGGAATAAGACTATTTTGGTGAGGTTTTTTTTCCTAGAAAATTTCATAATTTTGCTTTTGGAATTTGAGCATTCTGAAGAGATTATTTCATCCATGCTTTTTCTTACTGTTGTCATTTTGTTCTTCCATGACATGCAGTGATAGCGCATGATTTAACCTGGTTGAAAGATTAATTTTAAGAAAATGCATGAAGTCACAAATACATCTTACCCCCTGAAACACTGCATCCTCTTCTAAAAATCAAAATATCCTCTTCATTGACACAGCCTGAAACTTTATAATAGTCAATACTCACTGACTGTTTAGAAGGGGGCTTTCTCTTGCTACAAAAGATGGTGCTGAGTTATCAAAAGGTAGTTTGGGTTGTGGGAAACATGTTTCCTGTGTTGGTTTTTTTGGGTTTTTTTAAGATTCTTGCCAAGCTCCTAAGAATGTTTAATATTTTCTTTCCCTCTGTCTAGAGAATGCATATTTTAAACTATCACATCGTTGCTTTAAATATATGGCACAATTCCACAGTGATGCTTCCAGTGTCCCACTCAACTGCCTTGAAGAGTTGTTTCAAGATACTTGGTTCATAAAACTGAAAGCTGCATTGGCAGCAATATAAAGAATTACATACTCCCTTTCTCCCCCAAATATCCAGACATAAACCCTCTTGCAGTCCAGCTATGACACCATCCACCTCTCATAGGCTGCCTTCCCAAAAGGTCACATCACTCACAACTTTCTCTAGCGTGAGAAGGCAAACAAAACAGCTCTGCAAGGAGGTGTCACTGATGCTTATCAGCTACTGGATATTCATAATGAAACAGTGGGGTAAATGCCCAGAGACACTGATCTCCAGATGTTCTTGGTTCATACAAATGAACTGATATTCTGCCCACTCTCAAGGTGTTAGAGCTTTTATTCATATCAACCAACACTTGCAGCACTTCTGAATTCTGGATATGTTCAGTGTAAAAGAATCAGAAAGAAGTCCTGGTTCTTGCAGCTGGGCCCTACTTTATGAAATTCAACATCTGCAGACCTCTTGGATAATCTAAGCAGAGTTTGCCATTTACACCAGTAAAAGACCACTTGGCCATGACTTCAGGGTTTCCAAGAACAACTGCGGTGCCTGAACAGCAACAGCCCTTGAGTCCACGTGCTCACTTTGGCAAAAAGGACTGCTCAAACTCTGGAGCTTTTGTTCAAAGACTGTTTTCGCTTATTAAAGGAGGAAAAAAAAAAAAGAAAACCAGAAAGATTTGACTCCACGTGACTATCCATGCAATTCACAGCCAGGCAGTTTAAGCACAAAAATTGACTCAGAAGTGTTTTTCCTTCAAATAAAAAAGGAAATGATTAAACAATTCAAGTATTCATTACTAACCAAGCATGGTTTCCTTCTTTCTTTAGTCAGGTCATCTGTGCTTTCAAGCGCTGTTTCTGCAGCTTGACCTCTTCCTCCTCAAGGCTCTCATGTCTTAAGCACAAGAGCCCTGGACAGGCAAGCAGAGACACAGCCCACAGAGAGACACAGACAAGAAACAGCAACTTTCCAAGTCAAACTGGGAGAGGAATAACTAAGGTGAAGAAGTTCCTGCCAGCTTGCAGCAAGTGACTTTCCCATGCATTTTTGTGTTCTCTGCACTGTGTCAAGTGTAACCTTCAATTCCTCACTGCCTGTAAAGCTCAAAACAACCCCCAGTAAGCAAGGCTGGATGTGAATAGACTGTCTCCGGGTCAAGTGGGCCATCAGCAAATCCAGACTACAGTTGCCAGTGTTGCTATGATGGAATAAAATGTTGCTTCCACCACCAGTATACTGGTTCTGGCTACAGCATCACACATAAAAGCAGAATCAAAAGCCAGGCTGCTAATAACCCAAATGTTGTAGCCCTGCAGTGAGGGACAAAGTTATTTGATGCAGGATTCAGCAGGGTGTCCTTGCCTGCCCTCCCTTGTCATTTTACACGTCCTCATTAATTCAGCAGCAGGAAGATAAAGGGATAGGGACAGGAAAAAAATCTAATCTATTACAGAAGCTCAGAGAGGACTTTCAGTTAAGGAAATTTTTCTACTTTGTTAAAGTTTCTTGTTCAATACAAAAAGTGGAGGAAGAAAAAAAACCCCACCATTGCTTTTCTGATTCTTTATCACTATCACATAATAGCATAGGTGAACTTCGCATACATCCTAGTATCTTGATCTTTTTTAGATAACGCTGGGAACATCTCCAAGGCTTAAATAAAAATCTTACCTTGGCTCTCAAGCTTGGCAGGCCTTTTCTTTTAATACAACACAGATCAGAGGGGTGGTTTTTGGCTCTCCTACCTGAAATAAGCTTATTCTTCAATACATGCTTCTATTAGTTATGAAAGAGCTATATTCTCGTCGCATAACTTGGTGAAGTTCGGGAGGTGCCTCAGGTAACAGAATGGCACCTTTCTGTAGAAACTTTAATATCATAAATAGTCCTTTTTGATACCATCACAGCTAGTAGCTAAGTATAAGAGAAGGAAACTGATGAGTCTCCACTTCTAGTGCCTATTATAACAAAACAATCAGGAAAGAACCTGCCCATGACAGTTAACATCCTACCAGTCTGTTCCTCCTGGACTGGCTTGCAAAAGTCTATTCACTGTATGCAATGCCTACGACTCTGGGCAGGTTTTGTCTCCTGAGATTACCATGAGTATCAAAGATTCCACCAGTGCTCCTGAATCCCACTCTAAATCAGCTTCTGCTCCGAGATTAGGGTCTCTACTATTGTTTGGACTCAGTTTCCCTTTGTGTAGCTCTTCTCCACACAAGGATTTCATTTTTCTTTTCATCTCTGTTGACTGCTAGAGGAACTGGGTTAGAAAGTCATACTGAGATCACCTTTCAGATGCAACAAAATTAATTCAGAAAGCAGCATCTGACATCTTCCTGGGTAAGATATTCCAAGGTGTTGAGACTCTGGAAACTCCAAAACAATACTCTTGGCCCAGATGAGGGCTGTGTAGAGCAGCCTAGCTCTTTTCAAAGCATGAACATCTGCTTTGGTAACTCAGGGAGTATAAAGTTATTTTTAAAATCTAAAGGCTTACACATGCAGAAGCAGATCACACCAGCATCACCTACACTGATTTTATCTGTTCAGTCTGATGACGGGAGAGAGAAAATGAGGTGTTGGACTCCAGGGAAGCTAGTCCCACAGTCAAGGCTGTATCAAAAGACAAGTGAGATCACACCCTGACAAGAAAAGCCACCTCCACGACAGTCCCTTGTGTGCAAGCTGGAGGTAGGGATGAGGTCACTCCTTTCTGGGACTATTTCTCCCTACTCCCCTGACACCTCCATGGGGCAGAGCTCAGTCTTAGAGGACATGTTTTCCTGGAGATATTAGCCTGCTACACAGTGCAGCTGGTCTAGTTGAAAACATCTTTGTTCCTATGAGGCAGAACCGTGCCTGTTTCTCCACAAATCTAAGCCGCATACCAGGAGGAGCCTGGACCTGCTCTCCCAGAACCAGCCCTGCTCTTCCTGAAGACCCGCATGGTTCTGCCCACCCACTCTTCATAGGGGAAGAGGGAAAAAGCAAGATTCAAGCATTTAAAAACCAAAACAAAAAGGCAACCCTGAACACTGACTATAGTGTCAAGTCCTGCTGTAAACTTGCAATGGAGCTGAACTAAAAATAGCACTATGACAAGGCAAAGCAGCGCAGCACTGGCGTTGATAAGAACAGCAATGTCAGGAGTATGAGTATAGAAAAGAATAAGGCTTTGCTACAGTAATTATCTACCTAACACAGAACAATGTGGAATAAATATAGAACACATTGCCAAAAAAGCTCCTACACCCACAGCACCATTAAAAGAAATTAAAAAAAAAAAAAGAGAAACAAACCAAAATACAACAACAAAAACACATAAAAAAACCAACTAAAAAAAAACCCAACCAGAAAATGAAATTATAAAAGGGGGAAAAGCCTGAATACTGACTGTAAAGGTCAGGGGGGAAATTATCCATCACCTCCAGCTCCTGTTTATGCCAGCTGATTTTTGTATTGCTCACATACAATTCTCACCTCATTCACACTGGATGCATTATACACCCATCTGGGCAGCTACACTCAGAAGCAGGTCACAAATAAATAAGTAAATCATAGATCATAGAATCATTTTGGTTGGAAGAGACCTTTAAGATCATCAAGTCCAACTTCTAATCTGGCACTACCAAGTCCACCACTATGGTCCATGCCCCTCAGCACCACAGATGCACATAAATCTGTGCATGTCAATTATTTCCTGGCTCCATACACTCATTCTGTAATACAAGCAGTAACTAGAAAGCTCACAAATGCTTTCAGCGTTGCAAGAAGACAGCAGTAAAGAAGACAGCACTCCACCAGGCTAAAGTGGAGTTCCTGAGCTACACGGTTTTTTTGTTATATTATCAATTCCTCTATAGAATAAAAAAAGGTATAGATATAAAATGTGCTTCAATTGCTCATGGAAAAGGTATATTATTGTTGAATTCTACATACAGTCACCAAATGATAGGTACCAGTCATTCTTCAAGATGATAAACTAACCAAGGTAGGTATTGGAAAAGCATTAGGAAGTTTAACACAAGCAAATTTGACAATGCGAGTATGAAAGCATAATCTGAGGGAATCACAGTGTTTTCTTTCCCAGATGTAGATAATAACTATAGAAGTTTGCTACCCTTAAATTTGTATTTTATGCTATAAATAATCATTATGGCATTTACTGTTCCTCCATTCAGTTACTTGATGTCTCTCAGCATTTCTGATCTTTCTTTTTCCCCCCCTTGAAGAACCAAAACACAACACAACATGAATTCCTTGGTCTGAAAGCTCAGAATCTCATGAAGTAAAGTAAGCATGTACTTACGACCAGAGAGAGTTTCTTCCTTGTGTGATGACTCCAGTGAATTTTGTTAGCCTTCGAGCATCTACTTCAATCCACTGATATGGGTCATTTCTTCCTGCACACCAAGCACCATCATAAAAATCATTTTCGTTAACACCTGCCTGAAAAGAAAGCAAAATTGTCTACATAAATCAGAACCAAGAAACTGAAGGTCTTTCACAGGAAAATGAAAAGGGAATATGAAGTCATTATTCATTCCCCTTCTTCCTTTGGCTCTATTTTAAGAGCCCTGAGACTGCCATTCCAAACAGTTATATGGAGTGACCAAAACATTTTCTTACTCAAAGCAGAGACAGAAATTCTGCAAAGTCCCTTTAAAAATGAAGAACCTTTATATATAAATTTAAGTTATGGTTAGAAAGCATAAACAGAGCTTCAGTTCAGTCCACCTGCCTGTGCCTGTGGCCTGATAGAGCCTTTACCCAGAACAAATTACCCACATAGTCTTCAGAGTTATGACAGATCTAAAAAGGCTGCTCCAACCCATGTAAGTAATGGTCAGGGCTGGAGCAATCTCCTTTCCTCTGGAAGCAGCAATGGAGGATGTAGGGCGTATGGAAACAGCAATACTATTTCCCACCATTTTTCAGTCCCAGAATCATTCATTTTTGTCACTAGTATATCAAAGGTTAAAAATTCAGGAATGCCCAATGGTACTCCAACTTGTGTACCAATCTACACCCCAATTTATACTGGGAAAAAACCACCACAAGCATCCTTCCCAACATTTTCAAAGAAATAGCTGCAAGGTATTTTGAGTAAGCTGTATTCCAAATATATCTGAAATAGCATTTAAAGAAACATAGCATCTGTGGTCTTTAGATATTTATCTTCTTACTCAAACCTTGAAAATGCTTGGCACCAAGCTGCCTACTGCCATAAAGAGCACAGAAGCTATTCCATGTGGTCCTCTGAGGCTACATGTATTTTTATGATATTTCTTCTGTGTTTAATGTGGATTTTGCATTACCACCCATGAAATTCCAAGAATGGATATCCTTAAATATTTCCCCAAATAGAAATGAAGAGTCTGGGAAAGCTTTGTAGATTAATATTAGAGACAGATCTCAAAGCTGTGGATTACACCTACTCTTTGTTCAGTGATAAGTTTTCAGTTGGTGCGTGTGTCCAGTTGGTGCGTGTGTCCAAAGTAAAACAAATGAAATACCCAAGAAACACAACTGTTAATTACAGTTCCTCAATTATCTCTCAGTATCCCACTGAGCCGTATTAGCAGAGATAAGGCAGCTTAAAATTTGTTTCCCTGCATCTACCAACATTTTATTACACCACCTACTTCTGTATATTAACTGATATTTTAAAGTGAAGTTCAGATAAAAGTGCAGGATACAGAGAAAAACTCTATTAATAATGGAAGATCAATTCTTCAAGGAGAACTGAACAATGGTAAATATGATCACTGACCTGAGTTATAACCTTTTTCGAGAAAAAGTTTCAAGGCATTTTAAAATAAGATAGAATTTGAAGTAGCCTGAGGGTTTAAAACCAATGCTTGCCAGGAAGCGTTAAGATCTGCAGAGCACCTTGAACCAACATCATGCTAATCCCTTTCACACTGATGAAATTCCACCAGGTTCATCAGACCATGGACCCATCTCTCATTGCTTCAGCTGGGATCCTTGGTCTTCATTTGGACTGATGCTCATCAGGGGGTAAACCTCTCCTCCACATTACAGTGAGGAAAGGGAAGCAGAACAGAGAAAGAGCTTATTTAGGAAAAAGAAAGAAAGGAAAAAATAATAATAATAAAAAAAATTAAAAGTCACACTTGTATCTCCATGGACTTGAATAAAACTCGGCATTTGTTTAAATTTTATATCAAATATGGTGAGTCTGAAGGACATACTTAGAGTTATGCACAACTTAAAATGCTGTGGACTTAAATAGGGACAGAGAGAGCATGTTAAAAAAAAACCAAATAAACCCAAAACAAACCAACAACAAAAAAAACCCCCACAAACAAAGAAAAAAGAAACTGTGCTGCTACTTCTTTCCTGACATCAGCTTCTCTCAAGCTAAAACAATATATTTACTAAATGAAAAGAAGCAGGTGTCCATGTATAACTAGTACAGAGTGCTACTTGATAAAAAGGAGTTTAATCAATGAGAAGCTATTATTAGAAATATTTCTGAAGAAAAAGAATCAAAATAAATTTGTTCAAACACCTCTTTCCAAGCTTCAACTCGCTATTTTTTACATAAGATTGAAGTTCTGAATGTGCCCTATGGCCACTTCAAAGTGTTGTTTCTCTAGAAAACAACCTTATAAACTCAATCAAATATTTAGCAGTTAAAATGGCTATAAAATTTCTCATGGAAAAAATTAATTCCTGACAGATGAGAGCAATTCTAGTCAAATATGCAATGAAAGATTATAGATCAAGATATCTTTTCTCAGTAAGATGTTTCCTTAAACTTTACAACTGTATATTGAATTCATGGAGATAACGGAATCAAGTTAAAACATGTATAACTAAGCTATATGTTTAAAAAAAACTTCAATTATCTTCATAAATAATAGAGTGAAGGAGCTAATGAACACTGGAAGCAAGACTAGGTCTTAAGCAAACCCTCTTTTCCTTCGCTGAATTTCCAAGAATAATTCAAAGTCTAACCCAGTTTATATTTCACTTGCAGCCAAAAACAAAGACATTTCTCAATGTGCAATGTTTTATGGAAAAAAAAATACCTTTTTGATGTAGAAGGGACTTTTTTCTGTCACTTCTGAATTAGTTATCTATAAATGTGAATGTTGAGAACTGTAATTCAAATAAAACAAATAACTGTTCATCATGTACCCAGATAAGATGAAAGGAAATCAAAAGTTTACAATTCCTGTACAAATTATATGACTTCTGATTTTAATTCACATTTGTCTTCTGAGTTAGACATGTGCAAGGCAGCATAAACACTTGCTCACGTTATCACTGTTCCAAAAGCCTCATTCTGCAATAAGGAGAAAGATATTACTGTCTAAATGTATTCAAATGAAGAAATACATTTCAGTCTTCTGCTACAAGTCAGCTGGAGCAGTGGTAAAAATATACCTAATATCAAACCACTTCTGCTTGAATTCTTCTCCGTTCCCAGCAGGGTGATCACAAACATTATTTTACCATAGGAAGTTGGAGGGGGGACACACACGACAAAACATTAGTCGTCACTGGTATTTATAGCAACCACCACCAGTAGAAATGAGATTTAAAGTGCACATGCTGAAAGCAGAACTTCAATAATTTTGCCTTTTGCTCGTGCTTTGACAATGGAGCATTTCAAAAAGAACCAGCAAAACAAAGAATTGCAAAGACCAAAAGCAGTGCCTCCTGCTTATTTGCACACACAATTGCATTCCTTGGTTAACCTGCAGTGTTGTTTGGATTGCTCCAGCCAGGAAAATGAGGAAAGAGAATTACCATCGTTTAACCAATTATTTAACATTTTAACTACTGCTAATTATTGCACAAGTAACAGAAACTAATTACTTTTATCCCTGAAGGCAGAGAGCCTCAATGAGTATTATTTTAGGCTATATTTTTTTCCCCAGATGATGTTAAATTACTAATGGTTGTGCCACTAGAGAAGTTGCAGACTAGATCTCCAATGTACAGGGCTCTAGCAGCATTGCTCCCACACTCAAGAGGTCCAAGCTTAATCATCACATTCATACTGGACTGGAAGCAAAAATCAAGTCCCCCACAGTGCAAGGTCACAAGAGAAGCAGATCCTAGAAGGTCTTATCCAGTCCTGCTAAGCCTGTCCTTCTTTGGAATAAAGCATATACCGCCTGATTAATTTCATACGCTTCAAATATTCTAAACAAGGGGAAGAAAAAAAAAACAACCCTCAGGAGCCTTTGAAAATCTTCATTATTCTGCAAATTCCCTGTGAACTGAGGTAGTGCTAATTACCTGGGGTGAGCCCTAAGCTTCTCAGCTGACTTTGCATCAGATGAGGTCGAGCAGAGAGTGGACATTGTGCAATTTCAGGGAGGAGCACGACAGTCACATGAAAACAGTGATGGCACTGTGGTGATACCATGGCACAAGGGCAGCAGCCCATCAAATTGTTCATCGCCATAGGTTTAGAACGCGTAGTGCTCTGGTGAATCTTCAGCAGCACATGGAACTCAAAGTCTGACCCTGGCCAAGTGTTTTTCTTCATGTGCAGCAGTAACCAGCATGAAAACACAGCTGCTTAGATATCAGTGCCTTTTGCCTTTCCCCAGCATGCCACAGCCCACCCTTCTGAGCAGCAAACAGAAATCACCAGGGACCTCATTACCCATTTGACATGTCAGTCCCCTGTAGTGCCTATTCTTGGTGCTAAGAACATATCTTTTAAACACTACTGAAATTCAGGAGTCTTAATGCAAAGTGAAATTAAGCATAGAAACCCAAGTGACAGGGAAAAGATCTGCCAAGTCAAAGTGGTGATGAAAAATTTTAAAGTGCTCTTAATTTTAAGCTAATCCCAAATGAAACAGGATCTAAAGGAAAATAAATGCAAGCCCATGCTTTTAACACTACCAGACACAGTGGCAACTCGAAGCGGTCAAGGGTGTAGGGAATTACTCTATCTACAGTACACAGATAAGCTTTCATCAAAAGCTTTTGATGTGAGGATTACTAGAAATCTTAGGCATAAAGATTTAGCAGAGAAAAGGGGCTACATTTAAACAAGAAAAGTAAGCCAAAGAAGGCACTTTGCTGTAAGTCAAGTGTTGGGTTATTTGTATGTGAGCCTCCCACAGTCCTGGGATCAGGTTAAGTTCCCATACCAGAAATGAGTAACGGCAGCTTTCGGATAACAAGGAGAATCCATCCATGCAGAATTTGTACAGCTCAGGAAAACACCACTACAAAAATCTGTATCAGGGATAAGCATGGCATTGTATACTTTGAATGAAGAGTAAAAACCGAATCTGCATGGTGCAGAAGGTTCTTTCACCCAAGGTTCTACACAGCATCCCAGGGAGGGCACAACAACCCCCATGCTGCAGAAGCCAGGAGCTTATTCTTGCAATAAATGCAAAAGAAATTGCTGCCACAGAGATGGTAGAAGCATTATGATTACAACCAGTACAGCCCAGTCATTGTTGCTACCCAGCAAGTGAAGGTGGAATGGGAGAAGTGCAGTCTCTGAGGTCCTAGGAGAAAGGACACTGAAAGAAACACACTTGGTCTAACCTGAGCCCTGGGAGCTTTGGGGAAGGAAGAGTTTTGTGTCACCTCACTTCTGCTTGCTTCCCAGCAAAAGGCTGTCCCCTTGGCTTCTGCTGAAGGCTCTGGAATATATCCATAAGCAAGACTCTTACACTTCTCTATTGATTTTAACTCAGTGTTACTAGTGAGGACAGGACATCAGACTAGAGGAACTCCTTGTCTAACCTGTATGGTCATTCTTGTGTTTGAATAAATTGAACTTTTAACAGTAGCATGAAAAATAAGGAGCCACAACCAACTGTGAATTCAGAGTTTGCAGCACAGTCCCTGGTCTTAAGCCAATATATAAACAAAGCTAATAAAATTTTTAGCAGGCCCTGTTGTGACAGGACAAGTGGTGATGGTTTTAAACTAAAAGAGGTGTATTTGAACTAAATACAAGAAAGAAATTGTTTTAACAATGACGATGGTTAAGCACTAGCCAAAGTTGCCCAGAGAGGTGGTAGAAGCCCCATCCCTGAAAACATTCCAGGTCAGATTGGAGGGGTCTCTAAAGAATGTGCTCTAGTTGCAGATGTCCCTGCTCAGAGCAGGGGAGTTGGACTAGGTGAGCTTTAAAAGCCCCTTCAAACCCAAACCATTCTACAATTCTCAAATAATTAAACATTCCTATAGAACCCATCTGCATACCATTTTTCTGTTCATGAGGGTTTTTTCTTCTAGCAGAGAATACAAAGTAAAGCATCAAAGTACCTCACTCTGATCTCAAAGAGATTAAATATGAGGGCTGCAGGTGAGACCTCACATTGCACCCAACCCATTGTACCTTCACACTGGCTTGGAAAGGAAAAGCCCATTTCTACCTCTGTGCTGGTCTCTTCCAGTCATCTCCAGATAGCTCTGTTTTCTGTGTGGCTGCACAACAAAGTGTTTTACTGATCTTCCTGATCAACTTTAATTCATCAAAACAAATAGAGAGAGGGGGAAAAAAAAAAAAAAAAAAAAAAAAAAAAAAA